>CM040966.1:61426871-61446982 GCA_022985045.1 Macadamia tetraphylla | reverse complement strand
AGTCATTCTAAAATATATCAAGAAATTCCCTCACCATATGTAGCTCGGCCAATGGCCTAATTTCTATCTTAGTATCCATCACAGATGCTAAGTAGCCTTGACATCCCTTATCCAGTAGTTTTTTCATCTGAAGTGCTGATATGATAACCTTCTTAGGTCTCTTGGGCTTATCCCCTTGGAAAACAAACTCATCATCATCACGAGGTCTGAAAATGATCGTCTTCTTTGCACATATCACATTGGCTCTGTATATGGACAACCAGTGCATCCCTAGAATCATGTCGAAGTCGATCATATCCAACTCGATCAAGTGAGCACTCAATTCATGTCCACCTATGGTCACTGGACAAGGCTCATATACATAGTTTAGACCTACAACACTCCCTGTAAGGGTACTCACTACCAAACACTGAGTTAATCCCTTGGGTGGAATTTCCATCTTCTTCACAAATGCTGATGACACAAATGAATATGAGGCTCCTGAGTCGAATAACATATGTGTAGGCAATAATGATATCAATAATGTACCTATCATTACATCGGGTGCAGCCTCTGCATCTTCCACGGTTATGGGAAACACTCTACCCTATAGTCTCTGGCCCTGTGGGGGATGTGCTAGTTCAGGTGCTACATAGGTCTACTCGGGCCTAGGTGGCATAGTATATGGTGCATTACCTGGCCTCCGGTGGGGGCATGTCCTCGCTAGGTGGCCCAGCTGATCACAATGAAAACACCTTGGGCTCAATCCCAAAGACTGAGACACAACACTAGATTAGGAGGACTGGGAAGTCTGACTAGCTTCAGGCTTTTTGAACTGTACTAGAGTTAGGTTGATATAAGGCACTCGAAAGGATTTGCTATCACTCCTAGAATAGTAGACCCCATTGGCCTCTTTCTCATTCCCTGCTAGGCCGAGAAATTATCTCTATGCCGGTCTTTAAAAGATTTAGCCACTTAGACCATCTTGGCATAAGTCTGTAGTTTCAACCCAACTATGGTTGACCCAATACCTAGCCTTAGCCCTTTCTCAAACTTCTTTGCTAGATCTAAGCCTAGAACTATAACTTAAAAAAATTACAACTCAATTGCATAAATCATAAACATAAAAAGAACTGAATAAAAATAAAAGAGTGCTTGCATTAATTGACATAAAAAAAACTATTACAAAAGTGATTAAAGCAAAAATAGAGAAGAACTAAAACCAAAGAGTGAGAGAGGGAGAGAGAGAGCAACTAAAAAACTAGAAGAAGAATGAATTGTCTCCTCCTCTTACATGAGTTGTATTTATAGGGAATGGGGAGGTAGGGTAACAAATTTCTCTTTCCTAAAAGAGAGAAACCCACAATTGATTGTGAGATCTTTTGAGACCAAAAGTGCTAAGGTGGAGGAGAGAGAAGAGAGAAATAAATTTCCTATAATTTTTTTCTTATTTTCTTTCCCTTTTTTTTCTAATTTATTTTCTTCTTTTCTCTCTCCTAGGGACGATTTTCTTCCTTCTTGCTTTATGTGATTTGGACAATCTTTTGGTGGATGATGATGTGGAGGAGAGAGAAGATTTGGACAATCTTTGTTTCTCCCCTTTTTTTCTCTTTCCTTTTTTTTTCTCTTCTTGCTTCCACGATTTTCCTTTCCTTTTTTTTTTTCTTTTCTTCTTCTTGCTTCCACGATTTTCCTTGCTTCTAATTTGATGTGGAAATCTCCTCCATGCCCTTAGTGCTTTAAGTGAGTGAAAAGCAGGAAATCTTCAACAAAATCTTCTAAAAAAAACAACCATAAGATTCGAACTTGAGACCTCTTGGTGAGCAAGAGAATTTTGTACACCATAGCTCACCAACTACGCTAGGTAGTTGTTGTTACCAAAAACAAATCTTTAATCACTTAATGATGTGGTCCATCGATCCTTGTTGGCATTTGAGTATTCCTTGTACCTCGGACAATTGCAAACGGGCTGGTTCTCGATCTCGGTTCGCTCGATCCATTATTCTTTTCTCGACCAAAAGAATAATCATTTGTACGGTGACCAAACGAATGTGTACTTTAATTGAACACGCCCATCTTGCTCAGAATTTCGTCCTCTTCGCAACCATGGAAAGAAATAGGACCTCTTTATGTGTAAAATTGAAGATATAGCGCCCGATAGTCCTTAAGGCCTTGAAAATATAAAGCCTGCAAAAAGAGAGTAAAACCCAAGGTAGCTCCATTCTAAATATGTAAAATACATGTTTTACTACCCTAGATTTCACACATAAATGTGCTCATCAATGAGTCGAATACTACTCATCGTAACATCCACATGTTTCTCACCATGCTATTGGTGGTAATGATTTAATAGCTTATCCGATGTGGCTATTAAATGGTATCAGAGCCAAACCCCTTCTTCTCCGGCTAAACTCCTCTTCTGGCTATCCCTCTTGTCTGGATTGAATCTTCTGTAGCTAAAGATACAGTCTAGGCCACACCCTTTTGCAAGTAATCCCTGCTTATGGTTCCTACTGGCAGAAAAATACCCTTGAGCGTTGTAGGCTTTCAGGCGAAGGATGCCGTTCAGTGCCCTGTTTAGCTCAGGTTGCTTTGCAGTTAGGTACTATGATCAGGGGGGTTCTTGATCGGCCTCGACTAGTCGTGTCTTATCTACTCCGTTCCCAAGAAGCGGTGATGGTTCAGATCTGGATTTTACTATTTAAAACTCCTTTGTTACTTTCATGGCTTCATCTTCTTCTTCTTTGTTTTCCTCTCCCCAACGATCTTCTTCTTCCCGATCTTCCTCTTCTTCTTTAGATTATCTGTATGAACTATCTTATGTTCCTGATGATCAAGTTATCCCTGCTACCCCTACTCCACTCCTTAATCCCTATACTGTTTTTCCAAAAACACCTACACCCCAAGATGGACTACTCTTCTTAAACCTAAGAAGACTCCTCCCTTAAAAGAGTTGGTACAGGTCTCTCGCTTTGATCAACTCCATGTCCCTGTTACTGATAAAGAGCAGTTTTTCACTCTTGAGATACCTTCGGATCTCATTCCTTAGTGGATCCACCAAGGTTATACTCATCTCCATCTAGGAGCTATCAAGTTCGCTCTCTCTTTTCATGGTCGAAAAGGACTTCCAGTGGTCTCCAGAGTTGCCCTGCTAGACAGTCGATTTTTACGGTATCAACATGCCATGATTGCTACTGTCCAGACTACATTGAATGTCGGAATAGTGTTTTTAACACTGTATCCTAATTTTAATATTCCTTTGATGAATCTCTTCTTTCCACCGCCTTGAAATTCCAGATTCATATTACTGGTGTCCCCCAGAATGCTATTTCCAAGGCTGCTACCTTGCACTATCAGATGGCTTATCATTTGCAGAATCATGCATTTGATCTTCTTACTGGCCATTCTGAAGATGCGTTGTTCATTACAATGGACTCTAACCAAGTCCCTTGTTGTACCTATGTTCCACAAAAAATATCCAGAGATGAACTTCTTCATCTCCTTCCCTCTTCTTGGGTAACAGCTTATGAACAACAAGTTTCAGCCTCTCAGCCACAAACCCCTCCTGAACCAGTCCTGTCTACGGATCCAGAATATATTACTCATCCTAATGGTGAAGTAGAAACTGCTTTCTGCCCCTGTCCCGTCCTTCTTTTCCCACATCTTTTGGTATAATCCAAGAAAAATCCCTATCAAACCTTTTGATTCTACGGTGTCTGATTTACTTCTTCCAAGATCCACCATCGTCATAAATACTTTGACCTTTGTGACGTGGAAGATTGCCTACAAGACTCAAGATGACCTCCCTCCTTCTCGTCGTTCTTCTAGACGAAAGTCTACTCAACAACAATTATCAGAACGATATGAGGCGGGTGATCCTTCTGTTGGACCCCTCAGTACTGAATCAAAATACCCCTTCTTTGTCAAATATGGAAACCCCAAGACTTCTTCTCAACCTCCTCTTTCCCAGTGCAAACCTCCTACAAAACCTGATTTGCCTCCTCCACTCATTCCTCCCTGTTGTATGTATACTCCAGGCTCTTCCTCTTCTTCTCCCCTTAAACCTTTTCTCGAACTCCATGATTCTGGTCCAGATGTTCATGGTATTCGCCACGTTTGGAAAGTTAAACCATCTGTCCAAGCCATAGGACGCTCTGAACCCATTTCTCCTGTTGAAGTAGCTTTGAATTGGCAGGCAGAAAATGCTACTGTCCAAAACTAGTACCTTGAGCGTATATTGGGTCAGACTCAACAAACTCATGGCACTTTGTCCCATCATGACCACCTTCTCCAATCTCTTCGAAGAGAAATTAACCAGGTCCACATTGAACTTGCTGGAATTACTTCTAGTGTTGCTGATACCACTACAGCTTTTGCTCTTATTAGTCAAAAAGAGAAGCACCTTAGGCACCTTGAAGCACAACTTCATCAGATGCAACAACAGTTACCTCGTGCCTCTTCTTTTGCCTCTTCTCATCGACAACAGCAACCACTTCCAGTGATAGTTCCCAGTTTTGTTCCACAAGATCCGTTTGTTATGTATGCTCCTCCCGCACCACCGTGTCTCTTCTTCAAGGACTTTCCTACGTAAGAATTAAAAGAACTACACGACAACAACGTGCTCTTCCTAAAAGAACACGAGTAGCCGAGGAGTGCTCACAGAGATTACTTACCAGATGGACATCATCTGCCCTTATGGATCTTAGTGACTATGAATGTGAATTTGCGATGCCTTACCAAGACCACCTCCTTTTACCCCTTATCCTATGTCGGCCATATCCTGCACCTCCACCTCCCGACCCCTTAGGCCAAGTCCACCCTTTCCCCCCATCTACTACCCCTATACCTACAACAACTCCTCCTAAATCCATCCATACCATCATTTCCTCCAGAAACACTCTCTCTGAGTTCCTTACAAACCTTACCATCCCAAACCCTCTTCCTTCTTTCATGAATGAAGGACCCCAACCTGTTCCCTCATGTTTCGAAATGGATGATGATCCCGAAATCCGAATCTCAAGAAACACCTGCATCGCCTCATCCCTCCAACACCTTTTACCCCATATCAAAACCAGACCGGCGCTTTTTCACCCGGATGATATTCCTGCTTCTAAATGGGCGCCTCGGATTGCTGATTTTCATGCATGGATTAATGTTGAACTACTTCAAGAAGGAGCTTCATCTTACTTATCCTATCTAAGTTTGTTGCAAGACTCAAAGAAAACTCTGTGGAATGGTATTTAGCTCTTGGTCCTTATAGACAATCGCAGATTGTACTACTATCGAGAGCCGCCTGCTACTACTCTCTATCAAGAGTTTCTTGGCCCTGCTTCAAATGATCTCTCCAAGGCCCGAGATGAATTCCTCTAGATGAAGTGTTGTTCTCTTCTTCGGCCAGATCTTGACAAACATTTTTCCAGAATGATGACCGATTCCATAAAATCGTGGTATTGATCATGAAAATCTCAAGTAAGTGTTTTTGAACTCTTTACTGAGCCACTTGGCATGATACACAGAGTTCTTAAAGAGCCAAAATATTCCATTAGCCTCATGCACTATTGGTTCTTTATACACTATGCTTCTACCTGCCCTTGATAAGCTTTGCAATATCAAAAGTCTAGAAAGATTTACAAGATCGATCCGATAAAGTCTCCTCCGCTTGTGATACTCAGATCTCAAAATCAAATGCAAATGTGACAAATCTTGTGATCGAGCTATCAAGAAGACTTTCATCATCAAGGCTTCCCTTTCCTTCAAAAATGGAAGCCCTATCTCAAAAAGAAGTTCTCTTTTCATTCTCTAAAGAAAAATGGAGATTTCAAAAGAAAAAGCAAACTAGAGGAAAAACAAGTCCATCGCTTGTTATGTCTCGTGGAAAAACGGTCATTTTTCCAAGAATTGTCCCTTGTCTCGAAGAAAGAAAAGGTCATGCACATGCTATCCTCTCTTCACTATGAAGACCTACAGATGCTGACCTTGAATCTTTATATTCTCTTGATGAGGCCTCTAGAGCTTTCTCTTTGCTATTGATTTCCCGACACGACTCGCACCGAGTCTTCTCTCCCGAGGCCGAGGAATCTGATCCCCTACCAAATAATTCCTTTCTTTCCTCCACTCAACCTAGCCACCTACCCAAAGGTCTCACCCCTCTCCTACAAAGCCGCTTAGTCTCTCTTCCTCATGTCTCACCTAAATAATCCCTGAACCTTATGCTAAACCCATCAACCTTATTGCTTTCCTAGACACAGGAGCTGCCACAACAATCTTGAATCCAAAGGTTCTTCCTAAACCCTTTTGGAAAACTCAAGATCCACCCCTACCTTTTCTTGCAGCCAATGGTGAAATCTTCCATATCACCCTTGTGTCCCACCAACCCATAAGAATCCAACTTCTTCCCACCTTGTCTGTTACCCATACAGTCCTAGGAACCCATTTTCCCAGAAAAGACCTTATCATAGGTTTTGATGTCCTTAGCCATCTTCCTCTCCGATGGACTCCCCAAGGTCTTGTCTATAAGCAACAGCTTCTCCTTTGGTCCCCTATTTCTAACCTTTTTCTTGCAGGTACCTCTATGTTTGAAGAAATCAAAGCACATATCTTTTCCACCTCTTGTGCAGAATCTCATTCGGATTTTCTTCTCAAGTGTTCTCACCCTTTATGGCAGAACCCTGACTTCTTCATTACACTTCCTTTCAAGAAAAATGAAGATGTCAATCCGACGAAGGTCAGCCATCCAGGCCTCAATATAGAACATCTTTCATTGGCTATTCAAGAGATTCAAAAACTCCAGTCTCAACGACTTTTAGAACCAACCTTCTCCCCATGGGCATGCTGCATTTTATGTCAACAAACGAATGTAACAAATTTGTGAAAATTTAAGAATGGTGATTAATTATTAGCCTTTAAATTTTTTTTTGGTGATGAAAATTTTCCTCTACCAACCCATCCGCTTTGCTTCTCCAGCTTAGCTCATGCCACTATCTACCAAGTTTGATCTCAAAGCCGGTTTTTGGCAATTTGGGAATTGTTCTAGAGGATAGACCAAAGACAGCTTTTTGTATTCCAGCTATCATATGCAATGGACAATATGCCTTTTGGTCTCAAAACAGCACCTTCTATCTTCCAGAGCCATGATGAAAATCTTTGCTCCTATTCAAGACCATGCCCTTATATATATTGATGATATTCTCCTCTTCTCCAAAAATGAACTGATCATCTTCGGCTTCTCTAGCAATTTCATTATATTATTCAGAAATATGGTCTCATGGTCTCTCCTAAGAAGATGCAACTTGGCATCCCTTTTATTGATTTTCTTGGTGTTACCATCTCCAAAGGACAATATCATCTGCAACCACATATTGCAACCTCATTACAGTTATTTCCAGATGGTCCTCTCACCAAAGATCAAGTTCAACAATTTCTTAGGATCACAACTATATGACAGAGTTTCTTCCCCAACAAATCATTCATATTCTCTGCACCAGCTTATGCAAAAAGCTCCTCCATGGTCTCGATCATACATTTCCTATACGAGCCTTACAGAAGCTCTCTGAGAACCTCCCCACCCTTCAGATTCTATCCACTGGAAAAAGAATTTTACAAACAGATGCTAGTGATACTCATTGGGGTGCAAAGGCTTTTGAAGAATAGCCTTCCACAACTACAAGAACTGCTTGTGGATACAAAAGTGGATCCTTCAAACCCTCCAAACCCTTTATCATTCTACTTTCAAAGAAATACTTACACAAGCGTGGCATAGAAAAGTTCTAATTTCATTTAATTGGCCATCAGTTCCTTGTTGAACTCGATATGTCCAATTTTCCATGCATGCTTGAATTTCGGCAGAAGTTTCTCCTCAGCACAACTCTTACGATGGGCTCAATGGTTTTCCCAATGGTCTTTTGATGTCAAACACATAAAGGAAAAGAAAATGTTTTGGCAGATTTTCTCTTCCGACCAACCTCAACCTTTGCCATTATCCCTTTAATTTTCCCCATAACCCCCGAAGCCTCCACCTCCCAGTCTCCACCACCACCCGGCCATAACCTTTGTTGCTCCCTTCCTCTAACCCTTCCACCAGAAATCCTCCAAGACCTCGCCCTAAGAACCGTCCTTTCTCATAGTCAGACTACAGCCTTCCAACTCCTTGAAGTATCTCTTCGACGACATGGACTCCCCATCTCAGGACTTTGCTTTCATCCTGACTATCCCTTCTTAACCATGTTTACCTTCACCGCTCCTACTAAAATCTCAGATTTCCCCCTCATATACAAGTGCATTTTCTGGCACTTATGTTCCACTCATACCATCGCCCTTAATTTTCCCCTTCTCACCCTTCATTGGTTTTTAGGACGATGGACTGATCCTCTTCATCATCAACATCCTCTTCACAACCACCACCAACCAGTTAATCCTATCCTACAGTTTCTCCAACTATTTGCTCCACCAGAACATTGGCTTGATCTATTATCTAGATATCTCCCCTCCTCTGATGACCCATATCCGGATATCCCTCATATCACAATCATTTTTCACCGACCCCCTCTCATCCATCAGACTTTTAACCAAAACCAACAACCCTGCCACTACATTCAATATGTGTCTGATTTCCATATCTATGGACTCAAACCATATGATCCCTACCACACCCGTTTTGGCGATCAAGACAAATGGAGACGTTTTCTTATCACAATGTGTCTCACCAATGACACTCTACCACAACAAGTTCCTACCCCACTTCTTGATCAACTTGATAAGGCTTGGGATCTCCACCAAACGGGATAGCTCACTGATCCTAGAATCGAGTGCCTCCTCGATGCGCACAACGAATGGTATACGTCAGGTTCAGAAAGTGATGAAGGATCTAGAAAGCCAATGCAAGTTTATCTGGATGAACCTGAATCCACATTAGAAATGGAGAAAAAGTTGTGTGAAGTGTACTCCAACACATTGAGATTGCAGGAGAGGGTGGAAGACATTGACAACATGTTGGGTGAAGTAACCATCAGTGATCGTTACTATCGTGAGCAGTTGGATGATCTGGAGAAAATAGGGCCAGATGACACTTTCACAGAGGTGGTAGACGCTACATTCCAACAACTTTCCAATGCAGTCAAGAAGCTAAAAGCCGTATGTGGATATTTGTGGAGGACCTCAACTTCCCACCCAAGGGAAGGAGAATCAAGAATAAGATGATTCTATGGTAGGGATAATCACCCTAACAAACAGTAATGGTGAAGACTGCTATCCTATGGAGATTATTGTAAAGAAACCTGTCGACATAATGGAAACTAGAAGTGGGAAAAACTATAAGGGCAAGGCCCTAGCAGTAGAATAGACAAGGGCTAATGAGGCTGAGACTAGCAGCTTAAAGAAAGAACCAGAGAACCCAGTCTTGGCTCAACTCAAGAAGTCCCAAGCAAACATCTCAATTTGGGGATTGTTGATGGCATCCCCCACACTCTATGAAGCAGTCTTAAAGTCCCTCACTAATGCGCAGGTACCAATCGAAATAAATCCGACACATCTCGCACATATAGTAGGGGCAACATATGCGGTGCAATCTCTGATGTTCTCGGATTCAGAGCTTCCCAAAGGGGTCCAACATAATCAAGCTTCCATATCACAAAGAGAATGCCTTGTGGTTCCCTGTGTTCTTGTTGACAATGGGTCCTCTTTAAATGTGCTACCATTGAGATCGGCAGAGAGTATTGACATCAACTTGGAAGAAATGAGGCCAACCACCTAAACCATACGGGCGTATGATAATACCAAGAGGAAGATCCTTGGCATCATTACCCTTGCTGTAAAGATTGGCCCAGCAAAGTTTGACATTGACTTTCAAGTCATTGACATACCAACAGCTTTTAACATGCTTGATGAGCACATTTATGTGTGAAATCCAGTGTTGTAAAACATTTATTTTACATATTTAGAATAGAGCTACCTTGGGTTTTACTCTCTTTTTGCAGGTTTTATATTTTCATGGCCTTAAGGATTATTGGGTGCTATATCTCCAATTTTACACGTAAAGAGGTCCTATTTCTTTCCATGGTTGTGAAGAGGACAAAATTATGTGCAAGATGGAAGTGTTCAATTGTAAGTACACATTCGTTTGGTCAACCATACAAATGATTATTCTTTTCGGTTAGAAAAGAATATTGGATCGAATCGAATCAATGCGTAACCAGCCCATCTGCAGCTTGTCCCAAGGGTATAAGAAATATTTCAAATGCTAACAAGGATCGATGGACCACATCCTTAAGTGATTGAAGATTCGATTTGGTAACAACAACTACCTAGCGAGTTGGTGAGTTGTGGTGTGTAAAATCCCATGCTTATTAGGAGGTCTCAAGTTCAAACCTCTTAGCTGCCATTTTGTTGAGGTTTTTTAGAAGATTTTCTCTCCTACTTCACTTAAAGGAGGTCGGCCAAATAGTTGTACGACGCTTGAAGAAGAGAGAGAAAATAAAGAGAAAAATAGGAAAGAAGAAAAAAGAAAAGACAAGGGCATGGATGGAATTTCCATTAAAATAGAATATTGTTCAAATCCAAGCAAGAAAAATCGGCCAAAGGGGTTTCTTGTAAGAAGAGAGAGAAAATAGAAAAGGAAGAAAAATAGGAAGAAAAGGCAAGAAAATCGTGGGAGATCTCTCTCCACACGCTTTCATCTTCTCTCTCCTCCACTTCATCAACAAGATAAAAAATATTTTTTTAGAAGCTAAAATCGTTAGCTTCCCTCCCCCATTCTCTATATAATAGAATTAACACAAGGGGATGAGGCACTTCATTCTTCTTCTAGGGTTTTTTCTTAGTTGCTCTATCTCTTTCTCTAGTTTTCTTTCTCTAGCTCTAGTTCTAGGTTTATGCTTTAAACACTTTTGTAAGTTCTTTTATTCAAATAATGCAAGCACTTTTATTTTTATTCATTTTTATTTTTATTGTTTAAACAATTGAAGTTGTAATTTTCAAGTTCTAGTTCTAGGCTTAATTCTAGGTGACAAGAACAAGCTATGAAGCATGTCTATCAAGTTCAAATTTTTTCTTCAGATTTTTTTTCTCTAGTACTAGAAATTTCAGATTTGGTTTATTCAAGATCTGGTTTTTAGTACTGGTAGTATCTCAAATCGATCAAGTTTTCAGTTCAAGGGATAAAGTTCAAGTAAGTAAGCTCCTTCAGTAGTCTTCTCTCCCCCCTCTCATTCCCTCTTCTGACTACCCTTTCTTTCTTAATTTAGGATTTTAATTTCAGTCGTTACATTATTGCTATCCCTTTCCCCCAAGGTTCATGGCTAGTGTATATGTTGGCTTTGCCCCTCCTAGCCATAGAATCATTATTTTATTATTTTATTTTTATTGTCTCCCTTTCCCTAAAGCCAAGTAGAGTAACCCTTGTAAGAGTGACTCTCTGGTCAAGTAGAAAAGCTCATATTGTGATGCATCCCTCAGGCTAAGTAGAGAAACCTACTTGTGAGTCTCTCTCTAGCTTTATCCCCTTTTTTTTACTTTATTTTTATTTCAGCATTTTTTTCCTTTATTGTTTTTTTTTTAATTGTGTGGGTTGTTTGTTTTCAGTTATTTATTTATTTAATTTTAATTATGCTGTTTGCTTCTTTAAATTTTAGATGACGATGGTTAAGATGTTATTTTAGATACATATGTTTAGGACGGTAATTAGAATTATATCACAATCATTAATCACTTTACTTTCAGATGATTAAAAGAAGCAAAAAATAAAGTGGTCGCCTTCTCTGTGTTCACCCATAGCTACACCGATCCGTATGCTTGCGGTTACATTTTAAAATCTCAAACAAGTTTTTGGCACCGCTGTCGGAGAGTTCCATATTATTTTTCGCTTTCTTTTTGTAAATCAGAGTGCTTTGTTTTGTTTTTTCTTTTTTTTATTGAATTTCTAAGAAGAACAACTTGCAATAAAAGTTGTATCGGTGGAGGTCGCATACCTCACAAGATGATAAAGACAGTTTCCTATAGAAGTACCTCAGAATTGACTGAGCAACCCCGGATCCCTCGCAGTAAGCTCCCAAAATCCAAAAATAAATCAAAAAAATCAAAAAATCATAAAAAAAAAATGTTTTTCTATCCATTCTTTTGTGCTTGTCTTACTCTAGTTGTGGGTAGTTTTCTATTGCATGAGTGTTAGGTGGGTACATAATACTAAGAATTGGTTAAAAAGAAGAGATCCAACAAGTAGTGACCCTATACGTTTGCTCTCTTTAAAACCTTTCAATATGGGAGACCAATATCAAAACCCTTCACCTAAATCTCTAAAAGATAGGTTCTACCCTACTAGAACAGCCCAACCTTCCTACATAGTTCTACCACAAGCCCAGGGAAATAATTTTGAACTCAAATCTCAATACATCACTATGTTGCCCCACTTCCATGGGTTGACCTCTGAGGATGCATACCTATTTCTAAAGGAATTTGAAGAGGTATGTGTTCTAATTAAGATCCAACAATTTTTGATGATGTCAGTTAGCTTAGGTTTATCACTTTTGCATTAAAAGACCAAGCTAAGAAGTGGTTGTATGGGTTATCTACAAATTCCATAACCTCATGGGAATAGTTCACAGTTATCTTCCTTAAGAAGTTTTTCCCAACGACAAGACCAATAAACTTAGAAGTGATATCCTTCAATTTAGGCAAAAGCCTAGTGAGTCATTTTCCAAACTTATGGAGAGATTCAAGGATCTACTCCAAGAATGCCCTCACCATGGCCTAGACTTATGGCATTTATGTCAAATAATTTATGAGGGTATTGATTACCCAACTAAACAAATGATAGAGTCTATGTGCCCTGAGGGATTCACATCCTTTATAGATAAAGGAAAGGCATGGGAATTCTTACTAGACTTAGCTGAAAAAACCCATAAGTGGGAATCAACCCAAGGGAGTGAAAGAACTATAGGAGGAAAAGGATATTTTGTGGATGGGATAGTAGCCAAAGAAGCCCATTTGGATAGCCTAATCAAGAGGATTGAGGCTATTGTTCCTAGAGAGCCATCATCACTCAATTTGGTTAAGATTTGTGCTTGGTGCCACCCTGACATGTCATAGAAGAATACCCCAACACCTCTGGGGCCACTTCTAATGATAGTATTAATGCTTTATATCGAATAATCCATACAAGAACACCTATAATCTAGGATGGAGAAATCACCCAAATTTCTCTTGAAATCAGGGCAACCAAGTAGGGCCTTCCAATTTTCATAATCAAGGTCAACCTGGACCCCAAAGGCCTCCCTTTCCACAACAATCTTTTTTCCAAAATACTTTTCCTAGGTCAAATGTAGGACCTCGTGCTAGTTTTCCTAGGCCCCTCTCCTCATCTTATCAAGAACCCCTAAGTTTACCAACACTGGAGAGGTAAGTAGAATAAGTGACTTGAAAAAAAATATGGCCCTCCTCATGACAAGCCATCAAAATCTTACGAGAGAACTCACCCAAGTTATCTCAATTATACGTAAGAAGGAGAAAGGAACTTTACCTAGTCAACCAGAGCCTAACCCTATGCATCATCAGCTTGTTAGTTCACAAGCACTAACTAATGCACCACTGAATATAGAACAAGGTTAGACCCAACAAGGGCCCTCTAACCAATGTAATGTTGTTTATGCCCTTAGGAGTGGTAGAGATACCAACAGAGCGTTCCTAAATCTTCCCCATCTATTACTCCTATTAACTCTCCTTTAGTTGAGGACACAAGTGTGCCTCTTGTTCCAAGTTCGTCTGATGAACCTAAAGATTCTTTTGAAATTAAAGGTGATTTGGTTGAGGAAACCAAAAATGATTCTTCTGAAAAAGGACAAATCCCTAATAATCCTTATGTTCCTCCTGTCCCATTTCCTGATCGCTTGATAAACAAAAAGAAGATTGCTTCCATGGATAAAATTTTAGAAGTCTTCAAAAGGTAGAAGTGAACATCCCTCTTTGGATGCCATATCTCAGATCTTCGCCTATGCAAAGGTACTGAAAGATTTGTGTACTCACAAACATATCACTAGTGTGCCCAAAAAAGCGTTCTTGGCAAGTAACATTAGTTCCATAATTACTCAGCCTATAAAAACCAGGTATAAGGATCCAGGGAGCCCTACCATATCTTGTGTCATAGGCAACACCTACATTGAGCATTCCTTACTTGACCTTGGTGCAAGTGTGAATCTTTTACCTTACTATGTGTATAAGCAACTAGGATTGGGAGAATTAAAAGCCATTGTAACTACTCTTCAGTTGGCAAATAGATATGTTAAGATTCCTAAAGGGATGACTAAGGATGTCTTACTAAAGGTGGGGGAATTTATTTTCCCTGTTGATTTCATTGTGTTAGATACTAATCCCTTCTCAACCAAGGATGAGATCCCAATAATTCTAGGAAGACCATTCCTGGCTACCAGTAATGCATTAATCAATTGCCGGAATGGCTTCCTAAGGTTATCTTTTGGTGACCAAACTATTGAGTTTAACATGTTTAGGATAGGCAAGCAACCACATATAGAAGAAGAGATCAATATGCTTGAGGATTTTCTGGATTTTTCTGATAATTTAGTGCCAACTTTGATATTGATTTTGATTCAGAATTCCAAGAGTATATGGATGAGTTGGATAATGATGGTGAAAATTTCTTTTCTGAAGTCTTCACACACCTGTGGAGCCCTAAGGACCCCTTTCCAATTCCATTCCCAAACCTTCCATAGTTGAGCCCCCTAAGCTAGATCTTAAGGAGTTGCCATCTAATTTGAGGTATGCTTTCCTAGGGCCTGACCAGACTCTTCCTGTATTAATTTTTTCAAATTTAACTTCTAGCCAGAAAGAGGAGTTACTTAAAGTATTAAAAGATAATAAGGAAGCTCTAGGTTGGACCATGGCTGATATCAAGGGTATAAGCCCTTCTATTGTGCAACATCATATACATCTTATGGAGGATTCCAAAACATCCATGGAACCCCAAAGAAAAGCTAACCCCGTGATAATGGAAGCCATTAAGAAAGAGATCCTAAAGTGCTTGGATCATGGAATAATTTATCCTATTTCGATGACCAATGGGTAAGCCTACCACGTAGTGCCTAAGAAGTCCTGGGTGACTGTAGTTCCTAATGCCAATAATGAACTAATTCCAACCCATGTCCAATCAGGGTGGAGAGTGTGCATAGACTACAGGAAACTTAATGGGGCAACCTGGAAGGACCACTTCCCATTGCCATTCATTGACCAGATGTTAGAGAAGTTAGCTGGACATGAATACTATTGTTTTCTTGATGGATATGCCAACTATCACAAGATCCCAATTGCTTTAGAGGACCATCTTAAGACCACTTTTACATGCCCATATGGAACATTTGCTTATAGGCATATGCCCTTTAGGCTTTGTAATGCCCCTGCTACGTTCCAATGATGCATGATGAGCATATTTTCTAACATGGTCAAAAAATTCTTAAAAGTATTTATGGATGACTTTTCAATTCATGGGAATTCATATTCTGAATGTCTTCATCATCTTTCCCTAGTTTTGAAAAGGTGCACATCTAAGAATTTGGTTTTGAATTGGGAGAAATGCCATTTTATGGTTAAATCCGGTATTGTTTTAGGCCATGTAACATACAATGAGAGAATTAAGGTAGATAGAGCCAAAGTGGATTTAATTAATAATTTACCACCTTCTCAATCTGTTAAGGATGTTTGGTCTTTTCTAGGGCATGTGGGCTTCTATAGAAGGTTTATTAAGAAATTTAGTCAGTTAGCCCGACCTCTCACTTCATTACTTGCCAAAGATTAAACTTTTGAGTTTTCTAAGAGTGCCTAGAATCCTTCAAACAACTTAAGAAGGAGTTGACCAATGCCCCTATTGTTCAATCACTTGTTTGGACTAAACATTTTGAACTGATGTGTGATGCTTCGGATTTCGCCATAGGAGCGGTTTTGGGTCAAAGGATTAATAAGTTGCCCACTGTCATTTACTATGCTAGTAGGACCTTAAATGATGCACAACTCAATTATACAATCACTGAAAAAGAATTTTTAACTGTTGTGTTTGCATTAGAAAAGTTTTGGTCTTACTTAGTTGGTTCACATTGGTGGTGTATACTAATCATTCTGCTCTCAGATACCTAGTTCAGAAGAAGGATGCCAAAGCCCATCTCATTAGGAGGGTTTTACATTTGTAAGAGTTTGATTTAGAAATTAGGGATAAAAAAGGAGTTGAAAACCTAGTTGCAGACCATTTATCCTGGCTTTCCAATTCCTTGACTGTCGATTCTCCAGTCAACGAGAACTTTCTAGATGAACAATTATTTGCAATGTCCAAGGAACCATGGTTTGTCGACATTGTCAACTTCTTAGTTTCAGGTGTGACTCAGTGTAGATTTTATTCCCAAGTTAAGCACTTTTTCTAGGATGATCCTTATTTGTTTAAGATATGTCCAGATCAGATTATCCGACGATGTGTTCCTGATCATGAGCAATATTCTATTCTCTCTTTTTGTCAAGATCATGCATGTGGTGGACACTTTGGACCTAAGAAGACTGCCGCAAAGGTTCTCCAATGCAGATTTTATTGGCCTACTTTTTAGAGATGCTTTTGATTTTGCAAGGCTTGTCCCACCCGCCATTTTTGGCAGATCAATAAGAGGAACATGATGCCCTCAACCCTATTTTGGTAGTTGAGATCTTTAATGTATGGGGCATCGATTTTATGGGATCATTCCCTAATTCTTTTGGGAATTTGTACATACTTTTGGCTGTTGATTATGTTTCTAAATGGATAGAGGACATACCTTGTAAATCTAATGACCACAAAGTGGTGGTCCAGTTTCTCAAAGAGAACATTTTTTTCTGCTTTGGTGCACCACGTGCAATAATTAGTGATAGGGGTACTCATTTTTGTAATCGGCCTTTTGAGGCCTTAATGAAAAAGTATGGGATCACCCATAAGTTATCTATCCCTTATCACCCCCAAACTAGTGGCCAAGTGGAGGTGTCTAATAGGTAGATCAAACAAATCTTAGAGAAAACTGTTAATCCCAACCGTAAGGAATGGTCCCTTAGGCTCATTGATGCCCTGCGGGCCCATCGAACTACATTCAATACCGACCTTGGTTAGTCTCCCTACCATTTGGTGTATGGGAAAGCTTGTCACTTACCAGTTGAGTTGGAGCATAAGGCCTTTTGGGCCATCAAGAAGCTCAACTTTGATTTATCTGATGCGGGAATTCATCGTAGGCTCCAACAATATGAGTTGGAGGAACTTAGGAATGATGCCTATGAAAGTTCTAGGATTTATAAGGAAAAGACCAAAGCTTTCCATGATAAGCACATTCTCAGAAATCTTTTGTAATTGGTGATAAGGTCTTATTGTACAACTCTCGATTGCATCTTTTCCTCGGTAAGCTTAGATCCCATGGGATGGCCCGCTTAATGTCCATAATGTATATGCCCATGGGTCTGTGGAGAATCAATCCAGAACAGGATAATTTCAAAGTTAATGGTTAGCATTTGAAATCGCTCTCGAGTTTCCTATTATCGGTAGTGAAGAGGTCATGGATCTCCATGAACCTCTTTACACCGATGACTAACTTTTAATCGGTATGACCCCTTGCATTGTCTTCGCTTTTAATTCTTTCCATGCATTGAGGACATTGCATGATTTAAATGTGGGGAGGAAACCAATTTTTGCTTTTTCCACTTTGTTTTGTTTGTTTTTCTTTTTTTTTTGAGCTTGCTAAGGATGAAGTCCTACTTTGGCTTTTGGCTAATGATCATACCATTCGTTGCTTGATGTATGAAAATAAAATTTTGATTAAGGTACCCATTTTGAACGATAAAAACCTTTGAAAGAAAGAAACAAGCATGTGTCTTGAGATGGGACTTTCTTTTGAAAAATAAGAGACCCTTGTTTTATGGTGTTGGACCGTATGTAAGTCTAGGGTTCCTTGTACTTTTGATTTGGAGTTGAGACATTCTTTTAATTTGGCATGAGTTGACAAATGCACAATTTTAAATGAAGTGTAAAATTTGGGTATAAAGAAGAATAAGAGTTGATTCCTTGAACTAGATAGGCATTGCACCTGTGAAGCGTGGTGTCTTGATCGAAATTCTAGGGAGGAAACTTCTGAAAGAACTCTAGCATCACTGCTTTGTGGGCATATGCAAAAGCGAAGCTACATAGTAACTTGGTGTCTGTGTTTGCTCCACCATGTCATTCAGCCAAAAGTAGTGGAGTAGAATAGAGTTTATTACAAAAAAGAGAAAAAAATGCAAATGTCATTAATGCTAGGTAACATTTTTTGGTCAAAACACTCCAACGCCTTAGTCATTGGTTCCTATTTCTTCACAAGTGGTTTTACCTTAAGATAAGGATGTTTTGGAAGAGACGAAGTGAGTTCCAAATTAAGAAATATGCTAGTGCCTGAATTGATAAAGGGTAATAAAAGTTCAAGTGTGGGGTCCTTGTAAGAGGAATATCTTTGTTCGGATCGGTATGGCCTTACCTTTAGCCAAGGTTGGGATTATTTATTCTAAATTTTGGGTGTATATTCATGCAAACACCACAGACACAACTCGTCCACTAGGGATGACCTAGGGTTTAAAGGCTTGTTGCACATGCTAATGCAACCGTGATTCCTACGTAAAGTAGGTTTTTTTTTTTATTTTTTTTCTTTTGTTTTGCTCGAGGACTAGCAAAGTCTAAGTGTGGGGAATTTATGAGCACATTTATGGGGAAATCTGGGGTTAGTAAAAATGATTTTAATATTTAAATGGAGCTACCTTGGGTTTTACTTTTTTTTGGTGTTTTATATTTTAAGGGCCTTAAGGACATCGGGCTATATCTCAATTTTACAAAAAGGGGTCTATTTTTTTTCAGGGTTTGGGAAGAGGAAAAATTTTGGAAAGATAAAAGGTTCAATTGGTAACATTTTGGGTCAACAAAGGATTATTTTTTTGGGGTAAAAAAAAAAATGATCGAACAACCAGATGCGAACCCACCCATCTATTCCCCCAAAGGGGAAAAATTTTTAAACCAAAAAATCAATGGACCACATCCAAAAATGATTGAAGATTTTTTGGTAACAAAACTCCCTAGCAAGTTGGTGAGTTGTGGGGGCAAAATCCTTGCTTATTAGGGGGTCTCAATTAACTCTTCCCCGTTGGGGTTTTTTGGTTTTTTTTACCAATTTTGAAAAAGGGAGAAGAAAAAGAGAGAAAAAATAAAGAGAAAAATAGGAAAGAAGAAAAAAAAAAAAAAAGGGGCTTGGGGGTTTTATTAAAATAAATATTTCCAAATCCAAGCAAGAAAAATCGCCAAAGGGGGTTTTTGTGCAAGAAGAGAGAGAAAAAAAAAAGGGAAAAAAATGGAAAAAAGGCAAAAAAAATGGGAGTCTCCCACCCCTTTTCTTTTTCTCTCCTCCACTTCATCAACAAGAAAAAAAAATTTTTTTTTAGAAGTAAACGTTACTTCCTCCCCTTTCTCTATAAATAGAATTAACAAAGGAGGAGGCATTCATTCTTTTCTGGGGTTTTTTTTTAGTTGCTTATTTTTTCTAGTTTTCTTTCTAGCTCTAGTTCTAGGTTTATGTTTTTGTGTTTTTTTTATTCAATTAATGAAACCTTTTTTTTTTATTAGTTTTTATTTTTTTGTTTAAAACAATTAAAGTTTAATTTTAATTTAGTTCTAGGTTTGTTCGGGGAAAAAACAAGCATGAAGCATTTTTCTTTTTTTTTCAATTTTTTTTTTAGCTAGAAATTTAGTTTTGGGTTTTATTCGATCGGGTTTTATACGTAGTTCTCAAATCGATAAGTTTTCTTTAAATAAATTAAGTAAGTGCCCTTCAAGTCTTCTCCCCTCTCATTCCTTTCCACTACCCTTTCTTTCTTAATTTAGGATTTTAATTTCAGTTACATTATTGCTACCCCTTTCCCCCAAGGGTTCATTAGTGTATTGTTTTTGCCCCCCCTACCATAAACCATCATTTTATTTTTTTATTTTAATTGTCTCCTTCCTAAAGCCAAGTAGAGTAACCTTTAAGATGATTCGTCAATGGGGCTATATTATGATGCATCCTGCCAAGTAGAGAAACCTACTTGTGAGTCTCTTTAGCTTTTTTTTTTTTTTTTTTTTT
>CM040966.1:61405788-61426771 GCA_022985045.1 Macadamia tetraphylla | reverse complement strand
TTCCCCTTTTTTTTTCTAATTTATTTTTCTTCTTTTTCTCTCTCCTAGGGACGATTTTCTTCTTGCTTTGTGTGATTTGGACAATCTTTGGTGATGATGTGGAGGAGAGAGAAGATTTGGACAATCTTTGGTTCTCCCTTTTTTTTCTTTCCTTTTTTTTTTCTTCTCTTCTTGCTTCCACGATTTTCCTTTCCTTTTTTTATTTTTTTCTTCTTGCTTCCACGATTTTCCTTGCTTCTAATTTGATGTGGAAATCCCCTCCATGCCCTTAGTGCTTTAAGTGAATGAAAAGCAAGAAATCTTCAACAAATTCTCTAAAAAAAACAACCATGAGATTTGAACTTTAGACCTCTTGGTGAGCAAGGGAATTTTGTACACCATAGCTCACCAACTAAGCTAGGTAGTTGTTGTTACCAAAAAAAAATCTTTAATCACTTAAGGATGTGGTCCATCGATCCTTGTTGGCATTTGGAGTATTCCTTGTACCTCTGAGACAATTGCAAACGGGCTGGTTCTGCATCTCGGTTCAGTTCTGATCCATTATTCTTTTTCTGGCCCGAAAAGAATAATAATTTGTAAGGGTGACCAAACAAATGTGTACTTTTAATTGAACACGTCCATCTTGCTCAGAATTTCGTCCTCTTCGCAACCATGAAAAGAAATAGGACCTCTTTACGTGTAAAATTGAAGATATAGTGCCCGATAGTCCTTAAGGCCTTGAAAATATAAAACCTGCAAAAAGAGAGTAAAACCCAAGGTAGTTCCATTCTAAATATGTAAAATGCATGTTTTACTACCCTAGATTTCACACATAAATGTGCTCATTAGAGGTCTTTGTACATCTTTGTACTTCTTGGGTGGAGTGAGTACTCGGAGCTATGTGCTTCTTGCACTATCTTGTCTTGTATATCCAAATCATCGGGTACACACAATCTGCCTCGAAACATCAATGCCCCATCACTAGCTAAAACAAAATCTGGGTCGTTCATTATTTGATCTTGAAACTTAACTCGATCCACTACAATTCAGATCCAAAGGTTGTTTCATTATTACCTCTTGCCTAATAGTCGGATGCACCTGTAGAGCCATCAAGGATACAATCAACCATTTAAGGTTTTCTCGTTGACGCTCAAACTCTAAGGTTGCTCCTTCATATAAGAGAGCTTCATCTATTAGCCGCCTTGTACAAGTGGTGGGCTGATGCCAGTATGAGAGTGACACACCGTGCCTTCCGACTCAACGATCCGCCAAGTGCGATGAGAGATGACTCATGTTCAAATCCTTCGTGTGAAAAGTACTTAAGGCTTTGTGATCACCGATATCTCACACTTCTCCCCATACAAATAATGTCGCCAAATCTTAAGGGAAAAATAATCGGGCTAGTTCCAAGTCATGAGGGGTAGTTCTTCTCATACTCCTTTAGTTGTCGGAAGCATACGCTATCACCTTCCGCTGCATGAGAACACAACCCAACCCAACTTTGAAGCATCAATGTAGATCGTCATTCGACTCGGCCTTCGTGGATGGTCAACACAGGCCGACACCAATCTCTTCTTTAATTCCTATAAACTCTTCTCACATTCCTCTACCCAAGAAAATTTCACACCCTTTTGGTTAATTTAGTCATTGCCGAGATCCGAGCAAAATTTTCAATGAAGCGCCGAGTATCCAACCAAACCCAAGAAACTTCAAATTTTTAAAAGTGACATTTTAGGGCTTTCCCACTCTACTATCGCTTTCACCTTATCATGATCCACTTCGATTCTGCCTTAGACACTACGCACCTGTGAATCCAACTTGCTCAAGCCAAAATTCACATTTGTGTATTTGGCAAACAATCGTTGTTCTCTCAACCTCGTAACACCATTCTCAAGTGTTGAGTGTGTCCTCTTCTGCCTTGAGTAGATCAAGATGTCATCAATAAAAATAATTAGCCATTTATCGAGGACATCGTGAAATACCGATTCATTAAATCCATGAATGCTCCGGTGCATTGGTTAACCCAAAAGATAACACTAGGAACTCATAGTGACCATACCGAGTCCTGAATGCTATCTTGGGTATGTCGCTGCTCTTTATCTTGAGCTGATAATAGCCTGATCTAAGGTCTATCTTTGAAAATACCTTGGCACCCTGCAATTGGTCAAATAAATCATCAATGTGTGGCAATGGATACCGGTTCTTAATGGTTAGCTTATTCAATTCCCGGTAATCAATGCACATACGCAAGCTGCCATCCTTCTTCTTGACAAACAATACTGGGGCACCCCAAGGTGAAACACTTGGGCGGATAAACCCCTTTTCCAATAATTCCTGCAACTGCATCTGCAACTCCTTCAATTCGGCTGGTGCCATCCTGTATGGAGCTTTAGACACTGGAGCTGCTCCAGGAACCAAGTCTATGGCAAACTCCAACTCTCTATCAGGTGGTAAATGCATCAGATCATCTAGAAAGACATTGAGAACTCTTTAACCACCTTTACCTCTTCTAGAGGTGTAATTCTTGCATCAACATCAAGTACCGATGCTAAGTAGCCCCGACATCCACTTTCCAACAATTTATCATTGAAGGGCGGAGAAAAGGACCTTCTCACCCGCTTCATGTTATCCGATTGGTATACCAATTCTCTTCCTTCGCATCCGTCACCCTAATCAGCTTTTCAGACACATCATATTAGCTCGATGAGCCGACAACCAATCCGCGCCAAGATAACATCAAAATTCTGCATATTGAACTTAATGAGTTGTGCATCAAAGTTCTTCCCACTAATTCCCATGGGGCACCCACCCATACACCTCCTTCAACAAAGGTAACTTTACCAAGAGGGCATACTAACAATCATCCCATGCTCTAGGGTCCTAGGTGACATACCAAGTTTCTCGCTGAATCTCTTAGATACGAATGAATGTGTAGCTCCTTAATCGAATAAAACATAGGTTGGTATGCCCGATATTGATAGGACACCTAGTGTAACAATGCATATAATTTCAGTAAGTCATCAATATTTAACATAAGGAAATTCTTAAATTTAAAATGTACCTGCTACCACTTTTGTGCCGGCCTCACTTCCTCACCGATAGGGCATACATCCCGCCTCATGTTGATTTCCCGAGTTAAGGGAGGCTCAGACCCGAGGGCGACTAAAGGGCAAGGTTGGTATGACCCGGCCTTTTGTATAGTGCCCATAGGAATGACAAGCTAAAGCAACGGATCCGAGATGTCGAATCAAGGGCCCTCTCGACTTGACCCATTGAAGATGGAGGTCGGCGGCCTTGGAATCAGAGGTACTGCACTAGTGTTTGGGTGGAAGGATGTAGAGCCCAAACCACCAACCGTCGAGGAGGGTAGCCAGATGGCCTAAAAGGGTAGGCCTGAATCGCATTTACCCACGGTATGCCTTGGGGAGTTGTCCATGTCCGAAATGGATTTGTTCTCTTCCACGCCTAGGTGTGAGGGATTGTTCTCCTTCCCGCTTATCCTCCATGGTCTTGGCCTTCGCATAACCGCCGTAGTCATCAAATCTAAGACTCAAGCATGCACTCCAATGGATGCCTTTTAGGCCCTTTAGAAATCTCGCACTTTCTCTTCACTGCCCTCATATGCCTAGGGGCAAATGGAACAAGCTCTCAAACCGCTCTTGGTACTCAAGGATAGTCTTACCTCCTTGAGTTAAGGCCATAAATTCCATCTCCTTGCGGTCTCTCAAGGTGGGTAATGATTGTCTAAAAACAACTCCTTGAACTGCTCCTGTGTGATTTCCCGGATGGGCGCCAACAATATGGGCTTAGAGGCTTGCCACCAAGAGTTGGCCTCCTTCTTGAGTTCCAACCTCGCACAAATGAGTTTTTGTGCATCTGCACTCAATCACCTCAAATATTTTCTCTAGCTCTTGATCCATCGTCCGCTCTAGAGGATCACTCCCCACCTTAGAGAATATGGGTGGCAAGTTCCTTTTGAATGACTCCACTACCTTTGACGAAATATTCGTTTGCGGGTAATTAGGAGCATAAGCCGATAGTAAGAGTATGGAGGGGCACCCCTACAAGGAATACCGAATGGCGTAATTGGAGGTGGACCTCCCCTTGTGGCCCTGCATCTGCACCCTACTGTGGGTCCTGGGAGTAAGTATCCGGGAGGTTGACCGATTGAGAAAGGTCCAATTGTGCTGAATAGCAAAGAAATGTTTGGGTCACATCAAGCATTTGTTGCCGGAAAGCCTGCAGACATCGAATTATGGTAGCAACATCCCCGAGTAATAACCGTGGAGGGTTCGGAAGTGTAGTCATAGGTGGGTCCTCTTGTGCCCCACCCTGACCAAAGGTCTCTGGAGGTTGTGGAAGTGAGGTTTGCCCCACAGAGCGGGACCTCCTGGGATTCGGTAGTGGACCAACCGAACGAGGACCACGCTGGGTACCTCGATGCTAATGGATCTAGTACGCACTCATCGTACCCCTCGCACTCGGAACATATCATACATCACCTTGGTTAAACACCATAGAATTTATATCGGCACATAATTATATGCCAACACGCAGGGTATTGTAGTGTATGATAGTTTGCAGCTAACCGCAACTTGATTCCAAAAATACAGGGTTAGTGCTTCAACAAGTATGTCAATGGTCCCACTTGACCATAACATATTATTATAAGAATAATAACAATAATCATAAGAATTATATTAATAATAATAATAATAATAAAAATCCTATTTTTGTTTTTCTCAACTCGGGTGACACCGACGGCAAGTTAGCTCACTGGTCGCTCCGGTCCTCCCTCAAATAAAATTCTAATAGGCACTTAAGCCCTCGTTTTCCTTATTTCTCATTTCTCTCTCTCTCTCTCTCTCTCAAAGGGTATTTTGAGAGCATCTTGACGCTCCACTCCGATCTCACTCAACGATCCCGCTTTTGAGAAGATTCAACCTCCACTTACAAGTAAGTTTCTTCCTCATTTCCTTCTCGTAACTTGCATTTTGGGTGGAAACTCATGAGTTGTATTAAATCTCACTTCCTTTCCATGTTTCTTTCCCATAGAACAGTGATTTCATATGAATGTGATGTTTCTCATGTGATTTGTTTCTAGTTTTAGGATTTTCTTCCCACTTTTGAGAAAAACCCCCATCCGTGCCCTAGTTTTCTCAAATTTGGGGATTTCTTCAATTCCTGCTCTTTTTCCCCAATTAGTAACTCAAATGTAATGCATTATGTTTGATTTGTACTTAACATGCTGTAGAAATCATAGAAAGTCCCTTATGTTTGAAATCCCATATCTTCCCATGAAAATCCATCTTTTGTGTTATGCTTTTTGATTTTCTTTACATCCTTATGTATTTGTGGACCTCAATAGCATAATAGTAGATGTTTTTGCATATTCTAAATTGTAGAATGATGGCATTTCATCCATGAGCATGTAAGCTTCATGCTCCACTCTATTGTGAGTCTTTCCATTTTTTCTTCCTTAGATTGAACTTGCACAATGAGAATTGGGGTTTTTCTTTTCTATCATTCTCTACTTGCCATGCTTTACTTGCCCCTTTCTGTCACATTGCTGTTTTTCCATAATCTCTGTCTTGTCACTAGCCAGGCATTTCATTCATAGACTTTTTATCATTTCTCACTTGTCACATTTTGTCACATTCTATTTCTTTCCATGATTTATGTTTTGTCACTTACCCTTCTTTCCTCTTTTTCTTGCTAGGATGTCATCTCGCAAAGGCAAGGAGCCCGCATCCTCTGGCACTCAGCGTAAGACCACCACTTCTAAGTGGAAGAGTGCGGGGACTAGTTCTCCACCTCGCATTGCATGCACCTTGACCGCCCCCATCGATCATTCTCGACTATAACGAGGAACTCTTCCACTGCTCGAGGCAGCAGCCAACCGCAGCCTTCCTCAAGAGGTCTCAGAATGATGGGGGAAAGACTGTAGAAGTTGACTTCAACAAGATTCAGCTTCAGAGAGGTTCACAAAGACTGGCTGGCCTATCCTCCACATAGACCGTCTGCGTACAGCAGCTTGGTCCATAGATTCTACTGCAACCTGGAGGTTTCCTATCAGTACGGGGAGTATGCTATAATCAGTATGGTGAAGGGGATGGACATTCAGCTGACCGTGGACACCCTGGCTAGTATTTTGGGTATCTCTACAGCCGGGTACCATTTCTACAGTCCTCCCAGGAGTAAGCCCATGGATCCGTTCATGAGTTTGGAGACACTGGACTACATCTATGAGACCATCTATGGCAGCAGTGCACGTTCGAGTCCGAGACATCATTTTTCCTGGAGGTTCGTGTATTTGCCCGATTGGTCCAGTTCAACTTGCTCCCCAGAGGAGGTCACCAGAACCAGGTGGGCTTCATGGCAGCCTTTTTAGCCTTCTGCATCTATAAGGCTTTAGAGGGAGGTGACGAGCACTTGTGTTACCCTACATCATCCTCAAGACCATGGGGCACCACACTTCTCACCCCGAGGATGGAGGATTCCCATATGGCAGGATCCTCACTAGGATCTTTAAGTTCTTCGGAGTGGACCTGAGGGTGAGGAGGGGAAGACCCCAATGACAAGTTCGAGCAAGGGAAATCTCTTGAGGATGGGTCTCCACACCTTATGGATATACCTCAGAGAGCAGGAGCTCAGAGAGGTAGGGATAGGAGGGCTGCCCCTATGGAGGATGTTCCCATGGAGGAGGAGTCTAGTGAGGAGGATGAGGACTATGTTCCTCAGGATGAGAAGGATGATTTGGTGGATGAGGACATCCTTGAGGAGGTGCCTCAGGAGTCGAGAGGTACTGATCCTGGCTTCACCAGAGCTACAGGCCCACAGCATAGAGCCCCACCACCTAAGAGTGGTGCATATGATTTTGAGGGCATGATGTCCACTATGAGGGCTTTGAAGGATGGCCAAGATCAGCTGCTAAGAAGACTGGACGAGAGTGCTTCCAGGGAGGACCACATCCTGGAGAGGTAGGCTACCTTGGAGAATTCCTTCCTCAGACTGGGCCAGGACTTGGATACCACGGCCAATGCCATCTCAGTAGATTTTGGCCAACTTCAGAGGGAGGTATGGCTGGTGAACTCGAGGTTTGACTACTACGACCATCACCTCAACGTCAACTCTAGACCTCAGGTGAACATAGTAGTATTGGACGATGACGACGATGATGATCATTGAGGACTTAGCTCGTCCACACCAGCTTCTCACCTATTTCCTATTGTTGATCCTATTGTAATTTTTTTCTTTCTTTTCTCATTCTTTGTACTTTCTCTGTAACTGGACTTATTTGTGGGATGATGTGTTTTGATAGTGGTTTGTGATGAATTTGTATGTTTGATAACTTGTGTAGTTTAGTTGTGGTGTCTTTGTTAATTTTGATCATTGTTATATATATGGATATGTTGTTTATCAGGTGTTTGTATGAAAATTTTTGGAAATCTCATTTTGCTACCTTATGTCTTTAAATTTCGCCAAACTTGCACTCAATGACACCAATTAAATTAACCTTTATTTTCTCTCACCATGCCATTTAATGTAATATCTAAATGCAACCATTTTTACTCCTTTCTTTCTTTGGCTTTTAACTCTTTAAAGTTTTTACATTAACCCAATCCCATTTCCTATTATAGATTCTATGGGGTCTAAACGGTATGCTGTGAGTGGAGCAGAGCATCCCGCTCTGATACCACCGTTGTCACACCCGCTCAACGTAATCGGTTAAGGACCGGTTAACACCGGTTAACCCAAACTTGCCAGGATCATCTGATATAGTATTCCACCACAGCATGCACACAACTAAGAAAGTGCTCATCAGTTCAACGAAAGACTTGGTTTACCTATGAATATTCCATAATACTTGATACCCAAATTGTAATACAATAGTTAAGTACATGGGCCCAAGGCATGATATTTACACAAAAAGAATACAATTTATATATCAAGTACTCAAAAGGAATCATAAAAATCGATAGTAAGTTTCACTTCAGATCAATGTAGAGCTCACTGTATCAAAGGGTAGAGCTAAGCTCGCATCAAGGTTAGAGCTCACCAAGATTTAATCGCGATCCAAGAAGACAGCCTCGACGAGCAATCCGTGCAGGTTTAACTCCCTCTGTGGACCCACCAATCCTCTTCAGGGAATTCAACTGTGGGACCCGACCCCTGTTCTTCAGATGGATGAACTACAAAATCATCTAAAAGAGGTGCGCATGTGGGATGAGCTCACTAGCTCAGTAAGTGAAAAGATGGACCACACAACAAATCACAACCATATGCACTATATGCTATGTAATACATTTTTAATCACATCCACCTAAGCAACATTACTAAGTCTTTGGTTTAGTGCTCCTACAACCACAGTACGCGTATACTCCGGGTACGAGCCACGAACTCCATCCCGCGATACGCCCATAGGGCTGTTGGAGAAGGCCCACCGTGAGTACTGAAAAGTAAAACATGCCACCAATCGCTTTTAACATAAAATAAATGACAAAACTTAAAGGTGCCGACTCAAAGAATTTAAAAGGCGACGATTGGCCCTCTTGAATATACACAGGTTGCCGATCGTCTAATGACCACCGGGTGTAATGTCTAACCGCCACAAGGACCCGACAATCATGACCACGCTTCCTCAAATGGTAACCCAACACCTTAACCCCGTTGGGAAGGGTCGAGACCGGAAGATGATAATCCTAAACCGCATGCTCCTATATGACAATAGTACGACAGATAGTGCCACCGCCCCATACCACGGCCACCAATGCACTCATTTCAAGCCTACTACCAGATCTAGTCTATTAATGCATCATGCACAATGATGTCAACATTCATCACATAAGCATATCATCACTTAGCATTTTGAAAATAAACACAGACCCATGGTATAACAATGTGAGGATTACTAATCTACATAGCATTTGCATGATGACATGGCTAGTCTAGATAAATTTAAATGAATGCCAAACAATGCCTTGAAACAAGGCCAAACATCCTCCCCACTTACTTAGTGTACAAGGACTCACGCCATCGGTGAGATCCAAAGGCAAGAAGCGACGCTTGGTGAACCTAACATAAGTGAATGGGGTTAGCATTTCACCATTTTGGGATCAAAATTAACATGATCCAATGACAAAATCATGTTTAGAATCCTAAAAGAAGGTCACACGTCCATTTTGGGTCCAATCGGATGTAAAAATCAGCTAGAGCCTCTCGAGTGGGTCTAATACCACTTGTTATGACTCACCACCGTACTCCACCGGTCTTGACCGGTATGTAGGTCGGCCCACCGGTCGGCCCACCGATTGGACCCACTTTTGGCATAAGATGTAATATACGATGCCTTTAAGATATGGCTACATACCTTATTTATTCGATCATGGCCTTATGATATGTTTATGTACACGCTTGGGTACACCCGCCTCCTCCGCAATGGGCTTGACTTGTCTCGCCAGCCTGTTTAAGGTCACCTTGCCATCATGGTCCATAAGGAACCCGCCTTAACTCTCTCCGATTCGGGTCCTGCATGGTTAAATCGGGTCAACCGTGTAATCAGACCGAGTTTAAGAAGTAGGGTATTACAACCAGAGCATGTCCGGCCAACCGGTCAGATAGGATCTTCACCTACCCGACTGAATAGTCAACGAGGGGCCTTTCCAGGGTCCATCCTCCTAGGATAGTGATCGAAGATGAAGAGGAGGAATTTGTAGCACACGTCCGCTTTGAGCCTCCAGAGACGGAGAAGGAAAGGAAGCTCAGAGAGTAGTTAGAGAAGTTAGAGAAAATTATTCGAGCAGGAAAAGGCTCAAAAGGCCAAGCAGTGGATTCTGAGGAAATGGGTTTCTTCCCTGGAGCAAGAATTCCCAAAAAATTTAAATGGCGATCGATAGATTTGATGGGTCGAGACCCGGCTCATCTCAAGGTTTTCTCAAGATGCAAGTTGTAGTAACTTGCGATAACTAGATGGGGCAAGCCTTCATGTTAACCCAATCAAGACCAGCATTGAGGTGGCTCACACAGTTGGAGTCATCACAAACTCAAAATTCAGTGACGGTAGTGAAGGCCTTCACCAAACAGTACTCATATAATACCGAGGTGGATGTAAAATGTGGGGAGCTTGAGATGTTGAGACAAAGACCTAAAGAAGGATTCATCACCTTCTTGATGAGATTCAAAGATAAGGCCGCCAAGATGGTAGATAAGCTTCGTAAGCATAGGTAGAGATGTTAATAGAGAACTTGTCAAAGCCCTATTATGATGTTCTTTACTATCAGCATTTGCAAACTTTTGATGCCTTGATAGCCATTGGCACACAGGTGGAGAACAGAATTCTAAGAGAGGCCCAGTATCAAGGATCCTCCCAAGATGCAAGCAAGAACAGCCGAGTCAGAAAGGGAAAGGGGCCAGAAACTAATATGGTAAGTGTAGTTCAGCAGTCAGTCTCACCAGCCACCTCTTCACAGCCCTTCATAAATCAAGCAGATGCACCTACCAAAAGGTTTCTCGCCCAAGAAGGTAGTTTTCTAATCTGGGAATGCCCGTAATGGCTGCATATGAGAAGTTAAAGAAGCAAGGATTGCTAGGGACAGTGGCTCCAAGAGTGATTAGCAACCCTCCTCTAGCTTAGTATAGGGATCATGAGTATTATGCCTACCACACTCAAAAGGGGCACAGTACTGAAAGATGTTTGGGTTTACAGCATGCAATTCAGGATTTGGTAGACAATAGAACTATTGAGCTCAAGATTAAATAGCCTCCCAATGTTACCAACCCACTCCTGATCATGTGAACAATCTGGATGAAGAAACTATAGAGAGTGACCCTACTCAACTCATTGTACCTAGAGCTCAGAAGAATTATATGAATGCTCGAGCTTATACGAAAATCATGAGTCAAAGGGCTGGAGTTATAAGAATCCCCAGAAGAAGAGAATCATCGAGGAAGAGTCAGAAGATCAGTGCCCTCGTCCATCCCTCCTCATCAGAAGAATCCACCGCACTACGTTACTAGCCTCCGCCACATTATCAGCCATTGCCATATTATTAGCCTCCGCCATATCATCAACCTTTCCCCCACCATCAAAGTGGAGGAATCTCTTCATCCTATCACCCCCAATCTTCATATCCTACCTCTCACATTGCATCATCTTTACACCATCCCACTTTATATCCCTCATCACCCTCATACCAATCCCATTCTCAAGGTTTAGTGTATAACCCAAAAGAAGGATGGATGAACGGGTACAATTGGAAGGATATGCTTCCACTACCAGATTCCCCAAAAATGACTTCATCAATAGGGTCAGTAAATGCATTAGGGGAAGACCAGGACAGTGATCCCACTTCTCTAATTCATCCTGCTATAACTTCAGAAGACAATCAAGAGGTAATTGAAGAGATTACAACTGATCTTCTCAGAGTAGTAATCACGTTGGCCATAGGGGAGGAGAATCAAAAGAAGATAATTCTATGGTGGGGATAATCACCCCAACTAATAGTGATGATGAAGATAGTTATCCCACCGAGATTATTGTGAAAAAACCAATCAACGTGATGGAAACTAGAACTGGGAAAGACTACAAGGGCAAGGCTCTAGCAGTAAAGCAACCAAGGGCTAATGAGGCTGGAACTAGCAGTGTAAAGAAAGAGCCAGAGAACCCAGTCTTGGCTCAACTCAAGAAGTCCCAGGCAAACATCTTCATTTGGGGATTGTTGATGGCGTTTACTTTGCACCATGAAGTAGTCTTGAGGTCTCTGCTAATATGCAAGTGCCGATCGAGATAAATCGACACACCTTGCACATATAGTAGGAGCAACATATGCAGTGTAGTCCCTGATGTTCTCAGATTCTAAGCTTCCTAAGGTAACCCAACACAATCAGGCTCCCCACATTATAGTTGAAGGCCTTGAGAAAGTGGTTCCCTAGGTTCTTGTTGACAACAGGTCCACTTTGAATGTGCTACCATTGAGATGAGCAAAGAGTATCGGCATCAACTTGAAAGAAATGAGACCAACCACCCAAACCATAAGGGCATATAATAATACCAAGAGGAAGACCCTTTGGGCATCATTACCCTTGCTATATTGGCCCGGTGAAGTTTGATGTTGATTTCCAAGTCATTGATATACCGGTAGCTTTTAACATGCTCTTATGAAGGCCTTAGTTGCATCCTGTGAAGGTGGTGTCCTCTAGTCTCCATCAAAAAATGAAGTTCATTCATGAGGGGAAGGTGGTCTTAGCGGCCGGAGATCCTGAAGTGGTTAACACTTTGGCCAACATTGAAAATGGGGAAGAACAAAACCAGGAGGTGCAACTGAGTGGTTTTGAAATAGACACCACTTGCACAGCCATTGCCAAAGAAGCTCCAAAGGAGAAAATCCTAGGTAACTATGAAGCCATCTGGAGTCCGCCAGTGAATTAGATGATGAAGAATATGTAGTACTTTTCTGGCATGGGGCTAGGGAAGTATCACCAAGGAGTTCCAAAGCAGCCTAGTTTACGGTGAACAAAGGGAAGAATGGTCTCGGTACACTTCCCCACCTATCAAAGGGCGAAAATGCTAGGATGACTAGGAAGATCTCCATCACTTACTACCCTACTCTCAATGGGTACTTCATGAAAGAAGGAGAGGATTTCCCCTTTACGTAAATGTGGAGCCATGGTTTGATGAAACCGCCACCAAAATGCAACTAGGACTTGAAGTGTTCTTCCAAGACAAATTTGATTAGGTGACTCATGAAGTGGAACAATAGCAAATGTTGGTTAAAGAAAGTGACCAAGATAGCTGCATTATTGGGATAGTGAAAGTTACACATTGGAGATGGGTTCACCTCCGTAACCCCACAACACTAATACAATCTAAAGAATTGACAAGTCCCGAGTCCTCCGAAAAAGGGAATGGGAAAAGAAGATAAGGCTCACCTAGAGTCTACGCTTCTCATTGATTTGAAAGGCTTCATTTGCTCCTCCTATAAGAGCTAAGAACCTAAGAGTTGCATGAGCTCAAGCCCATCCTTTCAGAGGAAGAAGTGTGCTCAAGCCCTCAACAGGCTCGAAAAGATAGACTTCATAAAAAAAGGATTAAGCAGTCTCCATCGATCTTCACCCCTCAAAAAGTTTGACTTTCGAGAGCATGAGATTGATCAGCTGGTATTCATGAAGAAGTAGGCACCTGTCCAGAGGAACCATGATGCCACTAAATAAATAGCAGCAACTTTCTCAAAAGGTGAAGAAGGCCCTTTGCCACATCTCCTCACCCATCAAGCCACTGAACCACTTCTGAACTAGATAAGCATTAGAGAAAACTTGAAGTTTTCTCATGCTATTTATTATGATTACCTATGGTGTAAGCATCAAGTCAGTTATCAATTTCGTAGTCAACTCTGTTTGTGATTCTGTGTCAATCTCCCCTTTTGAGAAGAGTCCAGAGTCCTTGTAGGACCAGTCTGTTTCTCCTTTTTGATGAATGAAATTTTTTATTCCGAGTAAGACTTGCCTCCTTTTTTCGATGATGATCTTAATAAATATCAAGAATTAATAAAGCAATACAAACGAAAGAAAGTCCAACCCATCTGTGAGGATACTCGAGTTATTAATCTTGGAACCAACCAATGCCTTCGAGAGGTAAAAATTGGCACTACCCTTGACGATGAAGAAGCATAACAGATGAGTAATTTTTTGAAGGAATTCATTGAGGTCTTTGCTTGGTCTTATGAGGATATGCTTGGTATCGAACCCAACATTTTGCAGTATCGATTGTCGACTTACCCTGGGGCAAAGCCAGTAAAATAGAAGCTCTAAAGAATTTGGCTAGATTGGAGTGAGAAGATCAGAGAAGAAGTTGTGAGGCAATGGAATGCAGGTTTCTTACAAGTTGTGAAGTACCCCCAATGGTTGACCAATATTGTACTAGTACCGAATAAAGATGAACAGGTAAGAATGTGCATAGACTATCAAGATCTTAACAAAGTAAGCCCTAAAGATGACTTCCCATTACCTCGCATTGATGTATTGGTAGATAATATGGCAGGGCATGCTTTATTATCATTCATGGATGGATTCTTGAGATACAACCAAATAAGCATGTACCCAGAGGATTGTGAGAAAATAGCCTTCACCTCTCTATGGGGAACCTATTGTTATAAGGTGATACCTTTTGGATTGAAGAACGCCAGGGCAACCTATCAAAGAGCAGCCATGGCCATATTGCATGACATGATGAACAAATATGTGGAAGTTTATGTGGACAACATGATAGTAAAGTCTAAAGATCAGCAGGGGCATATTCCCACACTAAGGCGATTCTTTGAAAGAATTAAGAAGTATCAGCTGAAGTTGAACCCTCAGAAGTGTGTATTCAGGGCAACGACAGGAAAGTTGTTAGGCTTCTTGGTGAGTGAAAGAGGCATTGAAGTCGACCCTATCAAGATCAAGGCAATTCAGGAAATGCCCACGCCTCAGACTGAGAAGCAAATACAAGGATTTCTGGGTCACATCCAATATATTAGCAGATTCATAGCTCAGTTGACTACAATCTATAAACCAATTTTCAAGCTATTGAAGAAGGATTAGACAATGTAATGGAATGACCAATGCCAGCAAGATTTTGACAAGATCAAGGGATATCTGATGAACCCACCAGTATTGACACTGGCAGTGGAAGGAGCACCACTTCTGTTGTACTTGTTCATGGGAGAATATTCCATGGGCTCTTTGCACAGAAGGAAATAGAAAAGGGGATAGAACACGCCATATATTACCTCATCAAGAAGTTTCTAGAATATGAGACCCGATACACATCTTTGGAAAGAACTTGTGCTACGTTGATTTGGGTAACTAAAATGTTACAACACTATATGGTTTCCTATCCAGTGCATTTGATCTCAAAGATAGATCCCATCAAATATCTCTTCGAGAAACTAGCCTTAATAGGAAGGATGGCTTGTTGGTTACTTTTGCTATCAGATAGAGTTTGACATCGCCTATGTTACTCAGAAATCTATCAAGGGGCAAGCCATAGCCGATCATTTGGCTACCCACCCCACGTAAGATGGAAGGTCCTTGGATGATGCCTTTCCCAATGAAGGAATCGCGGGTAGTGGAAGAAGATACGCTTAATGAATGGAAGTTATTCTTTGATGGAGCAGCCAATCAGAAGGGATGTGGTGAGGGAGTATTGCTTGTCACTCCTGACGGTCTTTATTTACCTTCGTCATTCCACCTCGACTTCCCATGTGCCAACAACATTGATGAGTATGAAGCTTGTGCTTTGGGACTCAAAACTGCTTCAACTATTGGGGTGAAAAGGATTAAGGTTTACGGTGATTCATCCATTGTCATCTGTCAGACACAGGAAAAGTGAAAAACTAGAGATGAGAAGCTAAAGCCATATCAAGAGCATCTGGAAGAGGTGATTGAACACTTTGAGAAAATTTTATTCGAATACTTCCAGAGGGATAATAACAGGTTTGCTGATGCCCTTGCAACCTTGGCTTCTATGATAGAGTGCAACCCTATGGCTAGAGTCCGACCATTCTTGGTAGAACAAAGAAGCAGGCCCATTTATCAAAATTTAGTGAACTCTCTCACTATGGATGGTTAGTCTTCGTTCGCTCACATAGTGGATTTCATCAGGGAAAGGAAGTATCCAGCTAAAGTAGCTGATAGAAAGAAGAAGTTTCTGATAAGATATGCCACTCAGTTTATTCTCTAAGAGGATCTATTATACAAACGGTCTTATGATGGAATACAGTTATTGTGTGTAGATGAGGAACAAGCTACAACTATTATGGAAGAAATTCATCAAGGTCTTTGTGGACCCCACATGAATGCCAAGATGTTATCTAAGAAGATCCTTAGGTTAGGATATTACTAGAACACAATGGAAGCGAATTACGTGGACTTCATCAAGAAATGCCACAAGTGTCAGATATTTGCTAACATCATACATATCCCGCCAATAGAGTTGCATTCGTTCAGTTCACCTTGGCCATTCTCCACTTGGGGCATTGATATCATTGGAAAGGTCAACCCTAAGGCATCCAATGGCCACGAGTTCATCTTGGTAGCCATTGATTATTTCACCAAGTGGATAGAAGCTCAGTCCTATATAGTCCTCACATCTGCTAAGGTGGCCAAGTTCATCTAGGAAAATATCATTTCCAATATGGAGTACCCCAAGAATTGATATCGATCGTGGATCCCATTTCGAGGTAAGACCGACAAAATCTGCACAAAATTTAGTATCGTAAGGCATCACTCTACCACTTATAGGCCCATGCACTGGGGTAATAGAAGCACTAACAAGAATATCAAAGTCATTCTACAGAAAATGGTAGAAACACACAAGGATTGGGCTGATAAGTTACCCCTTGTCTCATGGGCATGCTAGACTTCTGTACGATCTTTGACAGGGGCAACTCCTTTCTCTTTGGTGTATGGGATTGAGGCAGTTCTACCTGTGGAAATCCTTATACCATCCCTAAGGGTGCTCATTGATAGTCAGCTACCTGAAGGAGAGTGGGTGAAGGCCAAACATGATGAGCTCAATTTTCTTGATGAAAATCGCATGAAGGCCATGGATAATCTGAAGAAGTATCAACTGAGAATGGCCAGGGCCTTTAACAAAAATGTAAAGCCCCGTCACATAGAGGAAGGTGAAATTGTTCTTCGAGAATAAAGAGCCCCAATTCATGGCCCAAGAGAAAAATTCAGGCCCAACTGGAGCGGCCCATTCACTGTCAAAGAAATTCTACCATGCAAAGCTGTGAAACTTATAGACCACAATGGCGAAGAAATACCAAGACTAGTTAACATGGATCAACTCAAGAAATATTATGTCTGAAAGGGTGAATGGCCTGAACTATGTCAGACCTGATTCCTTTCGAGGGATACGTATGCAACTTGGCATGTGCAAGTGCGGTCTCAACCATCTAAAGGCAATAAATTGGTTCCTTGATTAATAATCAAAATACCTTAAAAGATCATCATAGTTTGTGTCCCCCCAGAATCGCCATTTGGCATAAAAGGCCATTAGGTATCTGTCATCCACCCATTGGTCTGTCACTTCTTACCTAGGATTCTATCCCCCAAGAATTGTCCTTTGGCATACAAGGCCATTAGGTATCTGTCATTAACCTATGGTCTGTCCATTCTTATCAGGATTCTATCCCCTAAAAGAAAATCCCCACCTGACACCAGTTTATCAAGGCCAGTTTATTCTCCACCCTGGATCAGTCAAAGTAAAAAAAAAAAAAAAAGAAGAACTTGATGTGACAACGTTAAAAGGCTAGTTTGAATCATTAGCTAATGAGTAATGCTTTCATAAATCATCATATCTTGTTGTTTGTATTGGTTTAAGGAAAATTCATCTGCTCGTTGGATGAGACGTTGAGGAAATGGACCTTGGACATAAATATGAGGGCACCAGGATTGCTGGAATCCATGAATGTGTCATTTCTTGGCCAAGTTGGATGTGTGAAGCTACATCACCAATTACTCCGATAGGTGCCTCAACACCGGATGCCGACCTTCATGTATTTCAGTTTGATTAGCGAGATTTGCCCAACTCTTAAAGAATTTTTGGTTTGTATGTATCTCCACCCAAAGATAGTTTGTTCCAACCTTTTTGAAGAAAGATTGCTTAGAGGAAATTCAGGATTTCTTTAGATGGAAAGAAGTGAAGCGCTTTGTCGATAGGGGAAGATCGACATTCAAGGTGGCTCAGATCTTCATCCAATATCTACCAATGGGAGGAATCCATCAGCAGCCATCCCTGGATGCTTATTTACTTTGCATGATAGCTCGTTATGATCTCCGCATTCTGCACATAGTGCATCACCCGCTCGATTGAGGTAGTAAAATAGTTGAAGAAGGGAGGTGACATCGCCCTACAGCCAGTAAACATTCAAAGGATTTGATGACATGAGCTATAGCCATAGATTAGACTAGACCATTATCGTGAGTCCCGCTATTTTTCAGATTTGGCTCTCGAGAAACCAAGGTCATCATACCATTAAGGGAAGCCCACTAGGATTTTTTGTTACCGGGATAAGAGAGAAGTTCCAGAATTCGACCTTATCACCGATTGGAAGAAGCACTTGTAGGAAAGGATTGTGTAAGATATCGCATGGAGGTGCCTAAGGAAGCACAAGAATATTTTCTAATGAAGACCCCTGGCCACAACTATGTCAGACTGATGGGATTGACACACATGTCCTTTTATTTACCTATGTACATCAGCCAACAATACGGGCTCGAGGAGACGGACCAAAAATGTTAGTGAACTTTCACCCACCTCAACTTGTTATTCACCTATCCCATCTATGGTTGGAAAGTGGTCCCCCTTTTCATGTAATTCACTTGGTAATCGAATGAGGAAATATGTGGATTTTCGTGTTATCTCGATAAATCCTATGACTTGATTTATGGAATTGATTGTGCCTAAGCATTACAAACAATAAAAACAAAAAAAAAAGGGAAGAAAGATTTTCTTTGTGCCAAAAGTAAGTTTTCATAGAAATGCTGAAATAAAATAATGAACAAACAAGGGGAGGAAAATGAAAAAAAAAAATATCCATGTGTTTGTGTTTGCAGGAAATACAATAACAAATCCCTATGGGTTAGAAGCCATCATTTGAACCGTACTCTGAACCATCCTCATGAAGCACCGGGGAGTCCACAGATGCTACACCAACCTACTCTAGCCTCTAGGTCAGGTCCTCAATCAGTGCACCCTGTCAAGCAATCTCCGATCCTTGGTGACTATCACCAGACAGCCATAGTGCATCCTCCTAATCTCAAAGATAGACCTCTAGGGACACTTGAGAAAGAGCATATCAGCCAAAGGAAGTTAAGAGTTAATTGGAAAATGATCAGACACTCACATAATCATAAGGAATAGGCAGCCCAAGGGAAGCATCTACATCTGTGTTCGGCTCTAGAATATGAGGGAGACTGGGGTTGGCCACGTTGGGATAGGTCCAGGCAGGGAAGCCACGAAAGGGGATGTTAGCATTGGTAGAGGGCCCTGCTTGTGAAGGATCGATAGCACTGGCATGCAACCAAACAGCAGAAGGATCTACACATCTCACTTTCCCTTGAAAGAACATTAGTCAAAACCAGAACAAGGAGGAATCTACAGGGAATACTCAAGAAAGGGCAACATACCACTGGACCATTGGGACCAAGAGGGGTGCACACTGTCTTCTCCTCTAGGAAGGCTCCGTAGTCCCTATGCAGATCAAGAAAGAGGTCGTCCCATACTCCGTTATCCAAGCACCTCATCTCGTCCATTGGGATGATCTCTGGACAATGTATGGTGGGTGGAGGAAGACCGGAGAAGGATGGATCGACATCAACCACTAGGGTACTACCTCTCTCCTAAGTGCTGCATGGCCCCACAAGCTTTGGAAAAGGACTTGGTTCTCGACAATTGATGAACCCAGCTGACTCTCTCGAATCCAAAAACACCAAGTCATGGAATGGTCTCCAAGCAACCTACAAAACCAAGGAAGGGTAAGTATAACATTAGGAAAAATAGAATTTCAGTGTCAGATATGGCATACCTCAGTGAGATCGTTAAAAAGAGAATGAGCGGTGGTCCCCAGAGGATGACATCGGGCCCGGACCACCTGGTTATCTTACCATTTTGTGGCCAGGGGGAAGAAGAATGTCTCAGGATCCCTCAATTTAAGGGCTATAGTTCCCAGGTGCTCAAAACACTAGGGTTGTTTCAAGAGATCAAAGTGAGAAAGTGCAGACCAAATGACTGAAAGAAAATAGATATGAGAAGGAAAGTTACCTAGATGATGTAGCCTACCCCCTTGAGGCCCCTATCCCCATAGGACAGCAGGTCTAGGGGCCACAGGAGATATGCATAGGCGGCCCCACCCCAGTCCCAAGTATTTACTATGCGAAGATCTTTGAGGAAGAATACCAAACGGATATTTACTCCCCCTCGGAGGTCACTAAAGAGGCACTGACCCACAGCAAATAACAGGAAGGAATGTGCTATCTAAGACATGTTGCCTGGATTCTCCCCTAGCCCAACTTTCCACCATTGAGGACTAATCTCCCTTAGGCAAATGTATGTCTGGCTGGCTTTAATGGTGCTACTGTCGATTTACTTAATTCCTAGTAGTCGGGAATCCTACGGGTAGGGTCATGGTTCTACCCCCAAATGAAATGCCTGTCAAGGCATAAAAGCACATAGGCGTAATGGTGATCTCGCCAACAGGAAGGTAGAAAGTGTGAGTACTCGGCCACCACCACTCCATTAGGGCCCCCACCAATGCCAGATTAAACTTCTGGGCCTCTACAAGGACTAGCGGGCACAGAGAGGTATCATTAACCATCTCCTTCACCATGCAAGGGAGCATCCTATGCCAGGACTGAACCATGTTCGGATGGCCATAGGAGGCCAAGGTAGGTGGTTCCTTCCCCTCGTGCTAATGAAAATAATAAATAAATAATAAAAGAAGAGAAACAGTAAAAGGAAAAAACAATACAAAATAGGAATAAAAGATGATCAAAATAATGAATAAAATGTAACGACTTACCCATGGACCCCATATGGAGTTGCGATGTGATTCGCTATGTGAAGGGTTTCTCGAATACCATGGCCAAACCTCATCCCTCGTGGAAGGATTGCAACTCTCGAGCTGGACCTTTCCTGTAGTCTTCCTCTTCCTCCTTTCAGCCATATTTTTAGAAATTGTAAAAAGCCCTAAAAACTTTCAAAATTGTAAGAAGCCCCTAAAAGTTTCCCAATTTGCATAAAATCCCATAAGAATGTCAAATTCTCCAAATAGCTTCTCCTCAAGAACAAGATGAATATCTTTAAGAACTCCAATAGCAAAATGAAGAACACTAAGAACAAGGGGAAAAAACTTCAAGAAAACCAGAGGGTTCCAGAACTCACTTCACTTAGAAAGTTAGAATGAACAAGGAGGGACCCATTTTATACAAAAAAAAAATTCTAGATCAAGCATCAAGAATA
>CM040966.1:61381959-61405688 GCA_022985045.1 Macadamia tetraphylla | reverse complement strand
ACTAGAGTGGGAGGGCTAGGAGGCTTGGCTTGTCGGTCTTCTAGACTAGCCCGGAGTTGGGTTGATATGGGGTTTCTAGAGATCTTGTTGGCCCCCTAGAAGGGGGGGACCCCGGGGGGCCTTTCCCATTCCTTGTTAAGAAATTGTCCTTGCGTTGGTCTTCAATGGATTGGCCACTTGGACCACAAAAAAGATATATCTGAATTTCAACCCAACCATAGTAGAATTGAGGCTTGGCCTTAACCTTTTTGTTTTTCCTTTTGGCCCTTTTTTTTTTGGGGATGTGCTCCACGTAGTAGACCCCTTATACCCTATTGGAAACTCAAGCCCTTTTTGGGGGGACCCTTGCACCAAATTTGAGAACTCACTCTCTCCTATCCTAAAAGATCTAAAAAAAAATTTTCCAAAAGGGTCTTCTTAAAGTCTTCACAAGGGGGGTTGGGTTTCATAATGGGCTCAAGAGCTCCACCAAGCATGGGGTTTTTTTTTGAGTTGATAGTTGGCACATAGTATTTTCTCCCCTCTTTCCCCCCCCCATCAACTTAAAAACTTTCTCCATCCCCCCAATCCATCTTGATGGAAGCAACTGATCATGACTTACATTAAAATTTTTGGGGGGCCCCTCCCCCTTTTGGGGAACTTCTCCATCATTTTGGGTTTGGGTAAAACCTTCCAGGGTTTTTGGGGCCCCCCTTGCACTTGTCTAGAACTTGTCCTGAAATTGCCCTGCTTTCCCCTGCACCTATCCATGTATTTTCCCTTGCATCCCATTGGACAAAAAAAGGGGGCCTAGCCAAAAATTTCCAAAAAAAAAACCCCCCCCCCGGGGACTTTTTCCCCTTTAATTTTTCCCCCAATTTTCCCATTATGTTGGAAAAATCCCTAGAATTTTTTAAATTTTTCCCCCGGGAAAGCGACATGATTTCTTCGAGGAACTATTAGTCTCACATGTATGTACATGGTGTATGCTATACTTACACATGCATAGTGGGTCCCACTCATACATTCAAGGGGGCATTGGGTTTTGGAGTATATGGATGGGGCCCACAAGGTACCATAATCCAACAGGGACATTAGGAAGTTTTTTCTAATTAAGGAAACAAATAAAATAAAATAAAATAAAAAAAAAAAACTTTTATACCCAAATTGTTAACCGGAAATGGGAAAAAAAATTTTTGGGGAAAAATCCATGGATTCATCGTGTCTATTTAAAAGGGGCCCCTTGGAGAGACCCCCTTTTAAAAAAAATTTCCCAAAAACCCCACCGAATCCGTGTTCTTTTGGGGGGCCCATTATAATAGGTTGGTTTGGGGTGTTTTTTCTTCACAAAACCCTACCCTACCTATTGAAGAAAGAGGGGAAAAAAACCCCAAAGGAAGGTCTCCCCCCATTCCCTACCTTCTTCTCTTTTTTTTTAAACCCCCCTTTTTTCCCCTGCACACGCATCCAAGGTGATTTTTTCCCCTTCTCTGACCTAGGTTTTGAGGTTTTTTTTAGTTTTAGGGATTTCTTCTAACCTTTTTTTCCCCTTTTTCCCAAAAAACCTTTAGGAACCTTTTTGTTGCACAATGTCTATTTGTGAGGGTGGGGGCCCCGGAGATGGACTTATGGGTTTTTCCCCCCCCCTTTTTCTTCTCTTCATCTCTTTCATGTGAGTGAGGGGTGTGTTGGTGCTTTCCCGGGGGCCCGCACTACGACCCCAAGATACATGGAGCCCTATTTCACAAGAGTGAAAATTTGTCTTTCTAGACAGGGTTTGATGATGGCCCAAAATGGGGGATCATAAAAAGGGTTTGGAGTCACCCCCTAGGATTATGGGCCTAGGACCCGGGTGGGCCCAATTCTAGAAAAAAGGGCCCGATAATTGGTCTAGTCTAGAGATTTAGGTAAGTCCCAAAAATTACGATTTGGGGGAAAGGGGTTAGCACCAAATCCCCAATTAAACCCAAATCTTCCTACTAGATGCTTAAGAACAATTATTACTATTCCACATGGATGGCTAAGTTACCACACATATACATTGACCGAATTTAAACTACTATGTACATTAAAACAAGGTCTATTAGATATCTACATTATGCTTAAATGAGAGAGAGATTATCCCAAATTTGACCCATGTTTTGGGTCAAGGGGGGGGGCCCCCTATTAGCCCCCACTGATGCCTTTTTCCGGGCTCAGGGAAGATGGTTTTAACCTCCTTTTTCCCCTTTTCCCCGAGAGTTTATTGTGATGATATTCGGATAGGGTTCGTTAGGAATGGTTACTTTGATTTGGATTCGGAAGAGCTTCCTAGGGAAGGCTATTTTCATTTGGATTCGAAGCTTCAACTGGGGAAGGCTATTTTCATTTTTAGGATGAGGTGGCCCCAAAAGGGGTTTTTCCCCAAAAGGCTATGGGAGATTTTAGGGAGATGGCACCCCCAAAAGCTTTCAGGGGATAGGCTAGGGGGGGCTAGTGTGATCCCCTTTTTTTTTAAAAAACCTGATTTATTTACACGGTTAACCCGGTTTAACCATGCAGACCAAACCGAGAGGGTTAAGGGGGGTTTCCCCTAGGACCATGATGGCAAGGGTGACTTTGAACACATTTTCAAAGTCCAAGTCGGCCAAAGGAGGGGGGTGTACCCCCCCCGGAAATGCACGTATCATAAGACCATGTAGGGGTAATATTGGTATGTAGCCGATCCTAAAGTGTATATGTATTATATATCTTGTGCCGAGGGGAGATACATGTTGAGAGTCAAATTTCATCGAAATCTCAAATTGTTTGATAAGTTTTGACTAATGGGGGCCCCATAGGGGGGCTTAACCCCCCACCAATGTGACCCACCCATGTGGTTACTAAATATTGTCTAGTATAAATAGTACTTCTGTTTTTATTTTTTCTCATTTAATGCCTTAAAGAGTGGGTGAGAAAAGAAAGAAGAGAGAAAAGAAAGGAAGAAAAGAGAACGAAGAAGAAGAAAGGAAAAAAAAGAGGAAGAAATGTTTTTAAAATGACGCCGAGGTTTGATCTTCACATTCGCACCGAAAAAGTGGTCCCCAACACGAGACCCCATTTGAGGTGAGTGAAGGCTATACTCTTAAACTTTCAAAAACCCCAAGTGAAACCCTTGATTTGGGTAGAGTTCCATGAGATCTTGTTAATCCCATTTGAGATGATGAATCTAAGGTTTAATAGATGGTCTATGTGTCGATTTTGAAGGTTTAAAGAAGTGTTTGCAAGATTTGAGAAGCATTGGTGATTTCTTGAGTTAAGAGGTGATTTTGGGGTTTTGGAAGAGTTCATGAGTAAAGAAGGTAAGATTTTTTTCAATCCTTAAATCTAACTTAGATCTAGGTTAGAATCATCTTATGAGACCTTAGATGTGGGGAAATGTGATTGGAACAGCCTATTTAGTTTTCCCAAGGTTGAGGAGTTTTTTAAGAGAGAAACAAATTGAAAAAGTGGGCGAAGCCCCGGGCAAACCTCCCATAGGGGCCCGCCTGCTGGGGTAGAATTTAAATTTTCCAATAGGCGGGGGTGGTGGGCTATTTGGCCAACCTAATGAACCGGGCAAGACTGTATTATTGCCCACTGTTGAACCAAAAAAAAGACCGTGGTTCCAGCCCCCATTTGGCCAAAAGGGCAAGAAAAAAGGGCAACCTTTTTATGATTTTAAACATGATTTAAACATTAAACCTCGTTAGTTTTGACCCCAAGGTGGTGAAATGCTCTTCACTTATGATAGGTTCCACTAAAATTTACATTTCCGGGGATCTCACCCCATAACGTGAGTTTTTGTACCCAACAAGTAAGTGGGAGAGGACATTTGACTTTATTTTAAGGCTTTTGCATCATTAAATTGTATCTAGACTAGCCATGTCATCAAGTAAATTTTGTGTAGATTAGTCATCCTCGATGCCATTCGCACGCATTACTTGTGCATTATAAACAAATGATTTATGATATGTGTGTTGTGCTTTACATTCTCAATGCTAAATGATTGATGTGCTTATGTGATGAATGGTTGGATTAATGTGCATGATGCATTATTAGACTAGATGTCAGTGGGGTTTTAAAACGAGTGCATTGGGGGGTCGGGGGATGGGACGCGGCACTATGCAACGATTTTGTCATATAGAAGAAAACGGTTTAGGATTATCTTTCCCCGTTACAATTCTTTCCAACGGGGTTGAGGTGTTGGGTTATCATTTTGGGGGGAAGTGGTCGCGGTTGTGGGGCCCCCCGGGGATGGTTAGATAACTTCCTGGTCATTAGGACAATGAAAACCCCAAAAGAGTATATTCAAGAGGGCCAATCGATCGCTTTTAAATTGTCGGTAAAGACCTTTACATTTTTGTCATTTAACTTGATGTTGAGAGCCGGGGTTTTAATGCTTTACTTTTTGAGTACTCACGGGGTTCCCCGACAACCCTATGGGCGACCCGGGGGTGGAGTTCACGACTGCACCCAAGGCATACCCCCGTGGTTGTGAGTAGCACATAACCTAAGACTTAGTAATGTTGTTTAGGTGGATAAGTTTTAAAAAAGAATTGCATTGCATATAGTGCTTATGGATGTGAATTTTTTGTGGTCTTTCTTTTCACTTACGAGCTAGTGAGCTCACCCCAGGGGCACACCTCTTTTAATGATTCCCCGGGCCCCCAAAAAAGATCAAGAGTCGCCCCACAAAAAGTTTCCGTTGAGGATTGGTGGGTCCCTGGAGTATGAGCACGGTGCTGATTGCATGTGTGAGGACTGTTTGTGACCGCAAAAAATGACACCGCAGATTTTGCTTTTGTTTTTTTATGACCCCCTTTTTTTGTACTTGATAGGTAAATTGTTATTTTTTTTTGTAAATATCATGTCAAGGGCCCATATGTACTTAGCGATATACTACAATTTGGGTATCAAGTATATTGAGATATTTAAAATAATTTAAGTCTTCCGCTGAATTTTTTAACACTTATCTTAGATGTGGGTATTTGTGGGGGGGGATCGACGATGACCCCGTAGGTTTTGTGTTAACCAGAGTTAACTCCCCCGGGGTTTGGTTCTGAAGGGTGTGAAAAATTGGCCGAGGTGGCACTCCCAGAGCTTTTAGGGATAGCCTAGGGAGGCCTAGGCTGAGGTGGCACTGGAGCTTCCACTAGGAATAGTTATTTCGAAAGATTCCGGGGGCCCCAAAAGGGGCTTCCGCTGGGGGAAAATTTTTTGGGGAAAAAAACAGATTGACCTAAAATGGATTGAAGATCTCTAAACCCCCCAAAAACACTTTGAAATTCCAAACGAGTTCTCGATCTTGACAAAGATCTTTTCATAGACCAAGAACCTTAAGGGGAGGATTTCTACTTAAAACTCAAGAACACTAAAAGGGGTTGAAGAACACACTTTTTTTTGGGAAAAAAGGGGTTGGGGCTAAGAATTTTGGGTTTAAGATCTTCAAAGCCCCAAAAAACTTCAAGATCCAAACAAGATTTGGGGTTTTAAAAATCTTCAAGACCCAAAGAAAATCAAAAGTGGGGGGGGAGAGAGGGTAGAGTTTACTACTATAGAGTGAGGTGGGGTTGTTCTGTAAAATCCAATGGAGGGGTATTTATAGGTTTTTGGCCAAGGGGAAAGAGGGAACATTTTTTTCCAACGGACAAAAAGGGGTTTTTTTAACAAAGGGTAAAGTGGGTTTTTAAACAATAGGTAAAAAGGGTTCTCGGATCGAAATGGGTGAAGAGGGCTTTATGTAATGGGTAAAAGGGTTTTTTAGGAGAGAGAATTTTGTAAAAAAGGATTTTTTATCTTAAGTGGGTGGAGAGGGAATTTCTTCACCCATCGGGTCAAGGAATATCAATCTCACCATTGACAATGGTGCGCAGAGGGGCCAAGTGAAAGGACATGGTCAGATAGGCGGGGTAAGGGGGGTTTTTCCCCCAATGTCATGAATAGGGGCAGGGTGGGGCCCCCGACACATTGAAGCATGCAGGGAAAAAAGGGTGGCAACACACGGGGGCCCAAGGGCGCACATATGGGAAATGGGGGCAGCACACAGGGGGCAAGCATGACAGGGGCTATGGCCCAGGGGCGAGGGCCCTGCACGGGAGGTGCGGCCTGACATACGGGGGGGGCCTATGCCCATGTGGGCAGTTTCCCAAGGGGGCTAGCAGGGGGGGTGTATGGCACCATAGTGGGGACCATTTTCAGCCCATGGGTGAATGGGGCCCCCCCATAGGCGAAGCACTTATGGGCGGCCCCCGCCGACTGATATTTATGAAATTTTGTCGACCATCACCGAGATCCGCGGCCCAAATTTTTTTACATGCCATATGTCGAAAATTTTATTTCGAGCACTATCCATCTATATGGTCATTTCCATTCCTTTTTATATAGATAGAAAAATTGGGCCCCTTCTCTTTGGGGGGGTTTGGGGGGTTTCCCGGGGGGGAGTGTTTCGGTTACCCGGGGGGGGTGGAGGATGGATTTTAGGTTTTGGGGGATAGGGATTTTTCCAATTTTCCCAAAGACATCCACGCGGCATAATGCAAGGGAAAGTGTAATTTTTGGATGATCGCAAGAGATCCTTTTATTCGATTTTGACATGCCATTTATCGTCGAAATCATATTTCTAACCCGTTTTTCCCTCTATGCTATCTTGACCGATTCCTTCTTATATAGAAAGTCAAATTTGGGGCCCCTTTCTCCCACGGGGTTTCTGGGGGTTTTGGGAAAAGGGGAATTTTTCCCCTCATCATCTCTATTGATCAAGCCGAAGTCACATCCAAGATCACCATTTTATCATAGCTAGAGGAGGGTGATAAAATTGAGTGATAAAATTTGGTGTTTTAAAGCCCTCTTGGCCGAGGCCTTAAGGGCCCAAAAAGGGGAAAAAAAAAATGATCACATTTTGTCCCCGGGAGTATGTACTACCGTATCTTGCTCATTCATGATGGAGTTGAAAATGCAACGATAATATCTCTTAACTACTTTAAAGTTGTGGACTTCCCTGGTCACGATGACAGAAAGAAATTTGATCCCTTTCAATCCTATTATGAAATATCAACTATTGTTTTGCGAGATTTGAGCCCTCCCCCTTTTTAAAAAATTAGTACCAAAATATGTTCATCCTAGGTGGACTTCCACCCCAAACCCTAGGATTCATCTTTGTAGAGATTTGACCCCCCCAGTAAGATGTCCAGCATGAAAAATATTCTTCCTAGGTGGTTTTCCCCCTCCGCCAACTTGGGATTGGTCTATCAATTACAGATTTGTGCCCCCCCACAAGATGTTAGTATATGAAAATGTTCTTCCCGAGGACTTCCATCCGCCATCCGTGGATTTGCACTTCCATGTGAGTTCTTTAAACCCCGGTGGGCTATCGGGGTTTTTCCCAAAGGGGGTTTTTTTGAACGCAGGCTATTTGGTTTTCCCGGGATAAGTTCTTTCAAACCGCTTTTTCTAGTTTTTTCCCGGGGTTCTTTCAAAACCGGGGCTACCCGGGTTTTTAGGGTGTTTTTTTAATCTTTGGGGGTATCCGAGACGGGGGCAATGAGATTGGACCATTGGGTTTAACCCCCCGGCTTGATCGTTGGGGGCTTGAACTTTGGTTCTTGACTTGGAATCTTTGATTTTTGTATTGATGCTTGATTTAGAATCTTTATTTTTGATTTTTGACTTGAATTTTGATGTTTGATTTGGAATCTTGATTTTGGATTTTTTAACTTGATGTTTGATTTGGAATCTTGATTTTGATTATTGATTTTTGACCAATAAAATTTGACCCTTACTTTCTTCTTTTTCATGTGATATAATTTGCAACTCCCCCCAAAAAATAATTTTGAATTTGGTATTTGGTAGTAAGAAACTTTGATTTGCACCTTGCATTTGGAATTTTAAATTTTTTTTTTTTTTGGGGGGGAAAATTTTAAATTTTTTTCCTATAAAATGGTCCCTCCCTTGTCCATTTTCCATTCTAACTTTTCTAAGTAAAGGGAGTGGGTTTTGAGTTTCGACCCCCCCTGTTTTTTTTTGAAGTTCTCCTTCTTGTTCTTGAAGTTTTTCATCTTGTTCTTGAGAATCTTCATCATACTTTTGAAGATCTTCATCTTGTTCTTGAAGATCTTCATCTTGTTCTTGAGGGAGGAGTCATTTGGAGAATTTGATATTTTGTGGGCCTTTGTCAAAATTTGGGAAAATTTTTTTTGGGGCTTCTTACAAATTGGGAAACTTTTTTGGGGCTTCTTGCAATTTCTAAAAATTTTTAAAAGGTGAAAAAAAAAGACTTTGGGAGAGATCCAGGGATTTTTTAGCATTTTTTCCCCCTGTGGATGAGGCCCTGACCGATTGGTCCCCCGGGAGACTCACACAACAAAAATCACATCGCAACTCCGGGTTCTTGGGTAAGTCATTACATTGTACTCATTATTTTGGTTATTTTTATTTTTGTTTTGTCTTTCTATTGTTTTTGCTCTTCTTTTTTTGTGTATTCTTTATTTCCATTAGCATGAGGGGGGGGAAACCCCCACCTTGGCCCCGATGGCCATCCAAACATAGTTTAGTCATGGCATAGGATACTTCCTCAGAGTGAAAGAGATGGTTGATGCATCCCACCTGTCGCTAGCCCTTGTAGAGACTCAAAAATTTAATTTGGCAACCGGGGGGGGCCGTGATGGAAGGGGGGCCCCCAGTACTCATTCTTTTCATCTCTTTGTTGGCAGATCACCATCATCCCCCCTGCTTCTATGCCTTGATAGGCATTCCATTTGCCCCCACCCAGATTCCGAGGGGCAAAGAGTTCGAGACCTGATCACATTACCATTACCCCCCCGGGACACATCCGCCAAAAGGGGGATTGGTGCCCGATGGGGAAAGTCGGCCTGGGGGGGAAAACCCCGGGAACATGTCTCGTGGCCCATTCTTTCTTGTTGTTTGTTGGGTCGGCCCCTTTAGGGGAGTAGACTTCGCTTAGTGTTCTTCCTTCGAGATCTTCGCAAATAGACTTTTGGGGGCGGGGGGGAGGCCACCTATGTATATCTCATGCGGTCCCTAGATCTGCCATCATATGGAGATAGGGGCCTCAGGGGGGCTACATTATTCATGTAACCTTCCTTCTTGTACCCATTTCCTTCGATTCATTTAGATTGCCCCCTTTCTTTAATCTCTTGAAACAGCCCCGTGCTTTGAGCACTTGGGGACCATCCCCCCGATCGAGGGACCCTTGGGGGTTCTTCTTCCTGTGGGTAAGGGGGATAACCAGTGATTAGGCTCGACACCATCCTTGGGGGGGCCCCCGCCGTTTTTTTTTAACGATCTTTAAGGTATGCCATGTTTGACATAAATTCCATTTTATCTTTTTAAGCATTTTCCTTGGTTTTGCAGGTTACTTGAAGATCATTCCATGACCTCGTATTTCTAGATTTTGAAAGATTTGCCTTGGTTAAGCACTTATCCGAGAACTGAGTCCTCTTTTAGGGTGTTTGGGGCCACGCTTGGTATTTGGGAGAGAAAGTTTGCTTGGAATAAATAAAGATTAGTTATTTGATTGCATAACCCATCGAGTATGGATTTAACAAAATTTTAGCAGCATAACAACGCTAAAACAAGATTCCCAAAATTTTCAAATAGAAGCATCTGATAGACAACATACATATATGAATAAGCATAATCAACAAAGGCTAACTAACATTGTTACAACCAAATTACAATAAGTTTATCAAGCAAACAAAACTAACTAAAAGTCACCAACAACATCATAACACCACACTAGCAAGTCCAAATTATAGAGAAAAGTACAAAAAAAATAGTCCACCTTAAATAAAAAAACAACATAGAGACAAGTAAAAGTGATTAGGATAGGCAAGCTAAGTCCTCGAGACCCTTGTCATCATCTAGCTCTACTACTCCATCCCTCCTAGGCCACGATTTAACATTTAGTCCGGTCGAGTAATCAAACCTTGCATTTACTAGTTGCACATCCTCCGAGTCGGGTAAAGCCCCTAAATAGCATTGGCCTTGTGTCCAAACCCTCGTCAATCTTAAGAAGGAATTCTCTAATGTCCTTTTCTAAGATATTTTCTTTTAGTAGCACTCTCATCTAGTCTTCTTAAAAGCTGATCTTACCCATCTTTTAAGGCCCTCATGTGGTCATCATGCTCTCAAAGTCAAATGTGCCACTCTGTGTGGGGCTCTATGTCGGGGGTCTACGACCCTAGCAAAGTCAGATAAAGATCTCTCAAATCAAGAGGCTCCTCATCGAGGATATCCTCATCCAAAGTCCTCCTCCTCGAATTGAGGAACATAATCCTCCCCCTCCTCACTATTCTCCTCCTCCTCCATGTGGACATCCCCCCCGCTCCTCGCCTCCTTGAGCTCCTCCGAGGCACATCCATAAGAGCTTGAAGACCCACCCCGCGGGGGTTTTTCCCTTTTCTAAATTTGTCCACTGGAGTTTTTCCCCTCCTCACCACCAAATCCACCCCAAAGAATTCAAACCCCGTGAGGGTCCTACCATATGGGAAACCTCCGTCCCGTGGATGTGTGGCATGATGTTTCCATAGTCTTAAGTATAATGTAGCGCAAGCATAAATGCTTTACCCCCCCAAGGCATTGAAGATGCGAAGGCTATGTAGGCTGCTATGAAGCTCACTTGGTTCCTATGACCTCCTCTAGGAGCAAATTAAACTAAACTAAGCGAGAAAATACACGAGCCTTGGGGTTGTATGCGCCCAAACCGAATGCACCTTGCTACCACTAATGGTCTCGTAAATGTGGTCCCATCCAACTTAAGGATGGGCTTGTGGGCTTACCTTGGGGGCTATAGAATTGATGCCCAACTGATGACATAACTAAAATACTAGCAAGAGTGTCCAAAACCAAATGAATGTTCACCCCTTTCATCATGTGGTGATTGAGTACTCCCATCCCGGTAAGAGACCTCCAAATTACAATAAAATCTTCAACAAGGTGTTCATAGCATGGGCGGTCAATATTAAGGATGGCCCGCCAACCCAAAGGCAAAAAATCTCTTGTAGTTGAATCTTATTGAAATCACAAGCTACCACCATTTTCTCCATCTTTTGCCCCTTTTTTAGGAAGGTCTTCCAATTCGTTGCTGCCCTCATATTTGGAGTCTCTCATCATAGTCTAGAAGATCCATGGGGCATATCCTTGTTGCCTTGTGCGGATAGCTGAGGAACTAGTCCCTACCCCTTTTCCTTTTTAAAGTTGGGGCCCTACGCCTATTAGAAGAGGATGGGTTTCCCTTTGCCCTTTAGAAGATATCCTAGTAAGAAAAGAGAAGAAAAGTGATAAGTAAGAATGTTGCATGACAAAGGAAGAAAAAGGGAGGGTGAGAAAGCACATGTAAATGCACCCAAATATATAATGTGTATCATTACAAAAGGGGGGTAGAAGGGCCATGGAGAAAGGAATAGAAGGAAATCCTCCCCAAACATGACATCCAAAGCATGTTGCAAAATAGAAGAGTAACAAAGGAGTATAAAGCATGGCAAGTGAGAAGTGATGGAAACCCCTGATAAAAATTTTCCCTCAAGTAGGGTAATTGGTGTCAAATGGTAGAAACCCCCAATTTCAATATACAAGTTCAATCCAAGAGAATGAAAATCCTATAAAAGTGTGGAACTTGAAGCTTACATGTCAATGAAGTTACATGTCAATGATAGTAATACCTATCATTATAGAACCAAGAATATGCAAAAAATTTCTATTAAGACATTGAAGTGCAAGGAATGAGAGAGAGATTTACATTTTTGGAGAGAAAAAAAAATTTCATGATCATAGGGGTCATCGAGGCATACAACCAACAAGTGTAAGTCAAATATCATTGCACCAACAATTAATGGTAAGTGATTCAAAGTTGTTCACAAGTATGGAACGAAGTGAAGAGAATCATAGAAACCCAAAAAAAAATATATTCAAGAAACCTAACACAAAAGAGATGGATTTGCAAGCATATACAATTTTCCATGATCTTTCCAACAATGTAAGTGCAAATCAAGGATAAGAAATCCCAATTGAGTTGTTAGTTGGGGAGAAAAGAGAAAAAATAGAAGAAAACCTCAAATTGGAAAAAGAAAGGTTTGGGATTTTCTCCCATAGACTGGTTTGTAAAGCCCAAAACTATGAATGAGTCACAAAGGAAGCATCATATTCTCATGGAATGACTATTCTATGGAAAGAGACATGAAAGAAGTCAAGTTTTGGGAAGTATGGAGGGATTCAACACCCAAAATATATTTTTCCCAAGAAGAGAAATGGAGAAGAGACTTACTTGAGAGTGAAAAGTGCTTGAATCTTTCAAAATCCACGGAATCATTGAATGAAATTGTGAGTGGATGCACCAAGTAACCCTCCAAAATCGCCTTGAGTTGAGCCTAAGAGTAGAAGATAGGAGAAATGAAGAACGAAGAGGCTTAAAAGCCCCTTTAAAGCCACCTCAGGTTGGACCGACGGGCCCCGACCAGAGTTGCCCGCCGGTGGCTGCTCCCCCTAAACCCCTTTGCCCCCCCCCCTAACGCTAGAGGGACCACCATCCTACTTGTCAAGTGTAGAAACAGATTTTGGGGTTTGTTGTGGCTAGATGCAAGACATCATACACTACAATCCCCCGGTTTTGGCATAAGATTATGGGGCCCAAAAGGGAAAGCTTAAGGTCAATCTAAGAGTGTGTGAACCATAGAGTGAAATTGATTTCGTGGGCTATGTCATAGAATGGGAAATGATTATGTGCTTATGTAAATTCTAAGATACTTAACCAATGTTTTGTGTACGGTATGATCCAGGTGCAAGGACACGATAGCACGACTAGATCCAAAGAAAGACTGAAAGCAACCTCACGTGGTCCTGGGCCCCATCAACACCACCAAATCCTTGAAGGTCCCTCTCTGTGGGGCAAACCCCACTTCCACAACCTTAAGAAACCCTTGACCAGGGTGTGGCACAACCCACCTGTGACCACACTTAAGGATCCTCCACTGCATCACTGAGTGATGTTACACCATAGTCCAAAGAATCACAACAAGCCTTCCAAAGAACAAATGCCCCAAAAGAAGAGGTATTTATGGCTACTATACAGCAACAGTTAGACCTTCCTCAACCCGGTCAACATCCTCGGATAATTACTCCACAAACTGGACGAGCACCACTTGGTACGACACCACATGAGCAAGCCGGAGGTACACCTCCAATTTTGCCACTCAGCACTCCTCCATATATGGTGCCCCCTCCGTACCCTTACTATCTGGCATATGCACGCAATTACCCATCGACGAATAGTATGACAAGGGTAGTGGAATCTTTCAAGAGGAACTTACCACTAGTATTCCTTAAGGTGGGGAGTGATCCTCTAGAGCCGGACCAGTGGATCCAAGAGCTGGAAAAGATATTTGAGGTAGTTGAGTGCACTAACGCACAGAAGCTCATTTGTGCAGGGCTGCAACTCAAGAATGAAGCCAACTCTTGATGGCAAGCCTCTAAGCCTATATTGTTTACCGCACATCCGGAACCCATATGGGAGCAGTTTAAGGAGATGTTTTTGGCAAACCATTACCCTCGTAGCTTCAGAGACCGTAAAGAGACGGAATTCATGGCCTTGACTCAAGGGAATAAGACTATCCTTGAGTATCAGCAGCAGTTTGAACGCTTGTTCCATTTCGCCCCTAAGCATATGAGGTCAGCTGAGGAAAAGGCTACAAGATTTCTGAAGGGATTAAAGGCATCTATTGGGTCAGTGCTCGAGGTCTTAGATTTGACAGATTATGGCCAGATTATGCAAAAGGCTAAAACCATGGAAGATAAGGAAAGGAGAACAATCCTCACCCCGGATTGTGGAAGAGGACTAACCCATTTTCACATGGGCAACTCATCCAAGGTATGTGGGTCGAGTAGTTCTGGCCTACATACAGACAGCCCTATAGGCCACCCTGCTACCTTCCTCGCCCAAAGGTGGTCCGGCTCTAATTTTTTGCCCTAACACAAACAAAGGCTCTGGGTCACAAGGCCACCCCCCCTCATCTACATCGGGTCAAGTACAAAGGGTCCCCCCCCCGCTTTTCACACAGAGCCATTGCTTTAATTTCCACTCCTATGGGCACTTTGCCAAAGCCCGCCGAGTCACCCCCTCGTATAAGACCCCTTAATTTGGGCAATCAACCGCAAGGAAGAATGTATGCCTTATCACCGAGGAACCCGAGGAAGATGTATGGTAGGTACATTTTAATTTAAAATTTTCCCTTATGCTAAATTTTGATGCCCCGTTATACTTATATGCATTATTGCACTAGGTGTTCTACCTATATCGGGTATACCACCTATGTCTTGTTTGATTCAGAGCTACACTTCGCTCATATCTAAGAGATTTTCTGAGAAACTTGGTATGTCGCCAGGACACTAGATCATAAGATGATTGTTAGTATGCCAAAGGGCAAAGTCCCCTTTAAGGAGGTGTATGGGCCATGCCCAGTTGAAATCGGAAAAAAATTTGGGATGCACAACTCATCAAATTCAACATGCAGAATTTTGACGTTATATGGGCATAGATTGGTTGTCGCCCATCGAGCAAATGTGATGGGGCTAAAAAACTAATTAGGGTGACAAATGATGAAGGGAAAAAACCCGTATACCAAGCAAATAAAATAAAAGGGGCTAGAAATTTTCCTTATCTCCGCCTTAAAGGGGTTTGTTGGAAAGTGGATGTCGTGGTTACTTACCATGGGTTTTTTTTGATGTTGATGCAAAGGTTACACCTCTAGAAGAGGTAGGGGTTTGGTTAAAAAATTTCCACGCCCCAGATGATCCGATGCACCCACCCCCGATAGAGAGTTGAATTTGTCATAGACTTGATTATGGGAGCAGCTCCGGGTTTAAAGCTCCATACAAGATGGCACCACCCAATTGAGGGATTTAAACGTTTGTTTGCAAGAATTATTAGAGAAGGGATTTTTTCCCAAGTGTTTCACCTTGGGGTCCCCCAAGATTGTTTGTCAAGAAGAAGGATGGCAACTTGCATATGTGCATCGATTATCGGGAATTGATAAGAAAATTAAGAATCGGTATCCATTGCCATGCATTGATGATTTGTTTGACCAACTACAAGGTGCAAAGGTATTTTCAAAGATAGACCTTAGATCAGGCTATTATCAGCTCAAGATAAAGAGCGGCGACATACCCAAGACAGCTTTCAGACTCGGATGGTCACTATGAGTTCCTAGTGTTATTTTTGGGGTTAACCAATGCATCGGCAATATTCGTGGATTTAATGAATCGAGTATATCACGATGTCATTGATAAATGGATAATTATTTTTATTGATGACATCTTGATCTACTCTAAGATGGAAGAGAAGCACACTCAACACCTGAGGATGGTATTACAGAGGCTGAGAGAACAACAATTGTTTGCCAAATACGGTAAGTGTGAATTTTAGCTTAAGCAAGTTGGAATCCTGGGACACGAGTGTCTAAGGATGGAATCGAGGTGGATCCTTAAAAGGGGAAAAAGTAGAGAGGGAAAAACCCCAAGAACGCTATAGAAATTAGAAGTTTCTAGGGTTTAGCTGGGTACTACCGGTGCTTCATTGAGAATTTTGCTCAGATCTCAGCACCAATGACTAAGTTAACCAAAAAGGGGATAAAATTTGAATGGATAGAGGAATGTGAGAAGAGTTTTTAGATTGAAGAAACGGTTGGTGTTAGCCCCTGTGTTGACTATCCCTAAAGGCACAGGTGGAATGATAGTCTACACTGACGCTTCTAAGGTCAGGTTGGGTTGTGTTCTCATGCAACACGGTAAGGTGATAGCATATGCATCCCGACAACTATAGGAATATGAGAAGAACTACCCCACTCATGACTTGGAACTAGCCGCAGTCATTTTTTCCCTAAAGATTTGGTGACATTATTTGTATGGGGAGAAGTGCGAGATATACAATGATCACAAAAGTCTTAAGTACTTTTTCACCCAAAGAGATTTGAATATGAGGCAGAGGAGATGGCTCGAGCTCATGAAGGATGATGACTGTGACATTCAAGATCACCCCAATAATGTAGTGGCGTATCCCTGAGTCAAGGCAAGACTGTCACTCTCACACTTAGCCCCAAACTCAAAACAAGAGGCGATGCTAATGGATGAAACCCTCTTATATGAAGGAGCAACCTTAGAGTTTGAACATCAACAAAAAAAAATTAAATGGTTAATCGTATCCCGTGCAGCTCTACTGGGGCATCCATCTATTAGGCAAGAGGCAATAATGAAACAATTTTTGATCCTGAAAGGAACGAATCAAGTTAAGATTCAAGAGCAAACAATGAATAACCCTGCTTTTTAGCCGGATGGGGCATTATTGTTTCGAGGTAGGTTGTGTGTGCCGATGATTTGGAGATACAAGACAAGATAGTGAAAGCACATAGGTGAATATCACTCCACCTAGGAAGTACAAAGATGTATAAGGACCTCAAACAAAACTACGGGTGGCCAAACATGAAAATCACAATAGCCCTATATGTGGTGACTTGCCTTACATGCCAAAAAGTAAAAGTGAGAGGCATCGACCTTATGGTATTTCTTCACCACTTCCAATACCGATCGAAGTGGGATAGGATTACGATGAACTTTGTAAACCGGACTACCATGCACACCTAAGGGGATGGATGCAATTTGGGTGATAGTTGATCAGCTTACTAAGATCCCCTCATTTCATTCCCATAAAAACCAAATTTCTATGGCCAAGTTAGCATAACTTTATATGGATAAAATAGCGCTTGCATGGAGTGGCAATGAGCATTGTGTCGATAGGGACCTAAGGTTCACTTTCAGATTTTGGAAAAGTTTTCAACATGCTTTGGGATCACAAGTGAACTTGAGTACTGCTTCCCCCCACGATCGATGGTGGGCAGAGCTAACCATACAGATATTAGAAGACATGCTGTGGCATGTGCAATGGAAATGATTTAGTTGGAAAGAATATATACCCCTTATGGAGTTTTCCTATAACAAAAAGCTTATCAAGCTATAATTGGGATGGCTCCATATGAGGAATTATATGGTAGGAAGTGTAGAACTCCTCTTATTGGAATGAGGTAGACGAATGAATGTTAGGACCCGAAATGATACAGATGATATGTGACAAGGTCGATGTCATTAGAGAAAGGATTAAGGCAGCTCACTCACGTCAGAAGAGCTATGTAGACACCCGCAGGAAAGACATTGAGTTTCAAGCAGGAAAAAAGGTGTTTCTTAAGATTTCTCCTACTAAAGGGTTACATAGGTTCCATAGAAAGGGTAAGTTAAGCCCAGATACATTGGCCTATTTGAGATTTTGACTCAAGGTTGGCTCAAGAGCCTATGTGCTTGCTCTTCCACCTTCGCTTGGAAATGTTTATAATGTATTCCATGTATCCATGTGAAGTTTTTTTCACGATCCATCGCATGTGTTACCCGTGGAACCGTAATATCTAGAAGTCGATATGACCTATAAAGAGAAGCTAGCCAAAATCTTGTACCGAAAAGTAAAAACCCCTTCAGAATCGCTTCCATTTCCTTCAGAAGGTTCGATGGACTAACCATTCACTTGAAAGAAGCATCTTGGGAGAAAGAAGATGAAATCCAAGCCAAGTATCCTCATCTTTTCGAACAACCGAAACACTAATTTCGAGGATGAAATTTTCAAAAGGGGGGTAAATGTGATACCCTATTTTTTAAAACCTGGTTTACTTCACAGCTTGACTTGCTTAACCATGCAGACCCAACCAGAGAGGGCTAAGGTGGGTTCCCTATGGACCATGATGGCAAGGGTGACTTTGAACATAGGTTGGCCGACAAGTCCGAGTAAAGGGCCCAAAGGAGATGGGTGTACCCAAGCCATATACATGCACGTATCATAAGGCCATGACGGGTAATGCTGGTATATAGCCGTATCCTAAAGTGTATATGTATTATATATCTTGTGTTGAGAGTGAGATACATGCCGAGAGTCAATTCCATCAAATCTCAAATTGTTTGGCTAAGTTTTAAAACCCAAGGGGGGTCATAGGTGGGCAAACCCGCCCCCCAAAGGTGACCCACCCATGTGGTTACTAAATATTGTCTAGTATAAATAGTACTTATTGTTTTTCTTTTTCTCATTTAATGCCTTAAAGAGTGGGTGAAAAAGTAAAGAAGAGAAAGAAAGGAAGAAAAGAGAACGAAGAAGAAGAAAGGAAAAAAAAAGAGGAAAAAATGTTTTTAAGCTTTACTGAGGTTTGATCTTCTCATTCCGCACCAAAAAGTAGTTTCCAACACGAGACCTATGATTTGAGGTGAGTGAAGGCTATTTTTTTAAACTTTCACAAAACCCCAAGTAAAACCCCCTTGATTTGGGTAGTGTTCCATGAGATCTTGTTAATCCCACTTGAGATGATGAATCTAAGGTTTAATAGATGGTCTATGTGTTGATTTTGAAGGTTTAAAGAAGTGTTTGCAAGATTTGACAAGCTTTGGGAGATTTCTTGAGTTAAGAGGTGATTTTGGGGTTTTGGAAGAGTTCTTGAGCAAAGAAGGTAAGATTGCTTTTCAATCCTTAAATCTTCTTAGATCTAGGTTAGAATCATCTTATGAGACCTTAGATGTGTAAAATGTGATTGGAACAGCCCATTTAGTTTTTCCAAAGTTGAGGAGTGTTTTAAGAGAAAACCAATTTTCACACCAACAGATAGGGGACCGGGGCAAACCCGCCCACCGAGGGGCCGCCAGGGGCGTAACCAATTCCAATAGGTGGGCGAGGCCCGGGTGGAATCTGGCCCACCTGCTGAACCGGTAGGCATAGACCAGGCTATTCGCCCGCCTATTGAACTGGTGGGCAAAGCCCAAAGGGCTATCTAGCTCTTTGTTTGAGTACTCAGGGTGGGCCTTCTTCGACAACCCTATGGGGTATCGAGGATGGAGTTCACGACTGCCCCTTAGGATTTAAAACCCAAGACCGTGGTTGTGAGTAGCACATAACCTAAGACTTAGTAATGTTGTTTAGGTGGATAAGATTTAAAATGAATTGCATTGCATATAGTGCATATGGATGTGAATGTTTGTGTGGTCTTTCTTTTCACTTATCGAGCTAGTGAGCACATCCCAGGGCACACCTCTTTTAGATGATTTTGCAGTCACCCACCGAAGATCAAGAGTGGGCCCCAAAATGAGTTTCCTATTGAGGATTGGTGGGTCCCAAAGGAGTATGACCCAAAAAGGTTATTGCATGTTCGAGGTTTCCGTGGGCCCGCAATAATGAAAACCGCATGTGATTTTTATTTTGATTTTGATGACCTCCCTTTGTGTACTTGATATGTAAATTGTTATTCTTTTGTGTAAATATCATCCAAGGGCCCACATGTACTTAGCTATATACTACAATTTGGGTATCAAGTATTTTGGGGATTTTTAAAGTAATTTAAGTCTTCCATGAACTTTTGAATACTTATCTTAGATGGGGTATGCGGGGTTTAAATCAGACGATGATCCCGAAGGTTTTGGGTTAACCGAGTTAACTCAATCACCGGTCGTTTCGTGAAGGGGTGTAAAGCTAGGTGAGGTGGCACCTAGAGCTTCCAGGGGATAGTCTAGGGAGAGCTGGGCTGAGGTGGCTTTTCACTGAGCTTCCATCGAATAGTTATTTCGAAAGATTCCTAGGCCTTGACCAGGCTTTCGCTAGGAACCGCTATTTTTGGAAAGAAACAGATTGACCTAAAAATGGATTGAAGATCTCTAAAGCCCCGAAGAACACTTTGAACTTCCAAACGGAGTTCTCGATCTTGACAAAGATCTTTTCAAAGACTCGAAGAACCTTAAGGGGGAGGGATTTCTACTTAGAGTAAAACTTAAGAACACTCAGAGGGGGGGTTGAAGAACACACTATTTTTGGAAAAAAAATGGATTAGACTAAGAACTTGGATTGAAGATCTTCAAAGTCCCGAAGAACACTTCGAAGATCCAAACAAGATTTCAGATCTTGACGAAGATCGCTCCGAAGACCCAAAGAAAATCAAAAGGGGGAGGGGAGGAGAGAGGGTAGAGCTTCACTACTATGGAGTGAGGTGGGGTTGTTCAGTGTGTAAAATCCAATGGAGGGGGTATTTATAGGTTTTTTCAACCAATGGGAAAGAGGGAACATCTCTATCCAACAGACAAAAGAGGGTTTTTAACTAAATTAGGTAAAGTGGATTTTATACAATGGGTAAATAGGGGTTCTTTGACGAAATGGGTGAAGAGGGTTTTTATGTAATGGGAAAAAAGGAATTTTAGGAGAGAGAATCCTTACAAAAAAGGGGGTTTTTTTATCTTAAGGGGGTGGAGGGGGAATTTCTTCACCCCCCGGGGTCGGGGAATATCAATCTACCATTGACAACTGCATGAGATGGGGCAAGTGCATAGGACATGGTCAAGATATGAAAGGTGTAATGTGTAAAGGTGTGGGCAATGTCATGAATTTTCGGAAAAGGGATGGTGGGGGAAAGACACATGGGAAGCATGGGGTAGAAAAGGCAAGCACACATGGGCGGGGGTATACATATGGGCTTTTGTGGGTAGACAATGGGCGGCAAGCATGGAAAAAGAAGGGGCTATGGCCCGGGGGGGGGCCCCTGCAGTGGAGGTGCATCACATAGAGGGCGGCCCGTACCACGGGGCGCAGTTCACTGGGGGGCTTGTGGTGAATGGCGATGACACCATAGCGGCACCATGTGCCGCACCATGGGCAAGAACGTATGTCGCAGCCTGGGTAGCAAGCACGTATGGGGCTTGCCTACGCCCAGCCACGATTTTTTTAAATTTTTCCCAACCATCACTCGAGACCGCCAACGCGCATTTTTTTGAAATTTTTTACCATCACTCAAGATTCCCCTCCAATTTTGACATGCCATATATTGTTGAAATCAGATTCAAAAGCACTATCCATCTATACGGTCATCTTCCGTTTCCCTTTGTATATAGATAGTCAGTTGGCCCCCCTTCCCCCTTTGGGGGTTTCAAGGTTTCGTGTAGGGGAGTGTTTCTAGGTTACCCGGGTGGGTAGAGGATGAATTTTGGGGTGTTTGGGGTTGGTGGGGATTTTTCCGTTTTCAGGGACTATCCATGTGTGGGGCATATATGGGGAAAGTGTAATTTTTCCGGTTGATCGCAGAAGATCCTTGATCCGATTTTGACATGCCATTTATCATCAATCACATTTCGAGCACTATCCATCTATGAAATTATCTTGACCAGATTCTTTCATATTTGAAAGTCAAAGTTGGACCCCTTCTCCCACGGGGGGGTTTGGGGTTTTTGGAAAAGGGGAATGTTTCCATGATCATCTCTATTGATCAACCCGGAAGTCATGTCCAAGATCTACATTTTATCCGTGATAAAATTGGGTGATAAAATTGGGTGTCTACAGAATGCCCCTCTTTGGCCGAGGCCTGTGTCAACGGCCAAAGGGCAAAGAAAAGAACGACCACATTTTGTCACCCGGAGTATGTACTGCCGTCATCTTGCTCATTCATGACGGAGTTGAAAAATGCAACAGATAATATCTCTTAACTACTTTAAAGTTGAGGACTTACCTGGGTTGCTGATGATAGGAAAGAAATTTGATCCCTTTCAATCCTGATATGAAATATTGAACTATTGTTTTGCAGAGATTTGAGCCCTCCCTACAGAAAATGTTAGTACCTGAAATATGTTCATCCTAGGCTGGACTTCCATCCGCCAGTCCTAGGGATTGGTCCATCAATTACAGAGATTGGTGCCCTCCCTATAGAAGATGTTAGTATATGAAAAATGTTCTTCCTAAGCTGGACTTCCATCCTCCAGTCCTAGGGATTTGGTCTTCCAGGTGAGTTCTTTTGAACCGGCTGGCTATCTGGTCTTCCGTGGGTTCTCTCGAATTGGGCTTGGCTATCTGGTCTTCCAAGGTGTTTTTTTAAACCCGGTGGCTATCTGGTCTTCCGATAGGTTCTTTCAAACCGGTCTTACCCGGTTTTCCCAAAGGTGTTCTTTCAATAAAGGGCTATCTGGTCTTCTAAGCGGGTTCTTTCAAACGTTTGGGCTATTCGAGACCGGATCAATGAGATTGGACCATTGGGTTTAACCCCTGGTTTTTGATCATTTGGGTCTTGAATTTTTGGTTCTTAATTTGGAATCTTTGAACTTATGTTTTTGATGCTTAATTTGGAATCTTTATTTTTGATTTTTTACTTGAATTTTGATGTTTGATTTGGAATCTTGATTTTTGGATTTTTTTGACTTGATGTTTGATTTGGAATCTTGATTTTGATTATTGATTTTTGACCAATAAAATTGGACCCTTACTTTCTTCTTTTTCATGCGATATAATTTGCAACTACCACCAAAATAATTTTGAATTCAGTATTTGGTAGTAAGAAACTTTGATTTGCACCTTGGATTTGGAATCTTAAAATTTTTTTTGTGGGGAAAAATGAATTTTTTTTCCTATAAAATGGTCCCCCTCCCTTGTCCATTCTCCATTTTAACTTTTCTCGGTGAAGTGAGTGGGTTTTGAGTTTTGGAGCCCTCTTTTTGGTTTTTTTTGGGAAGTTCTTTTTTGTTCTTGAAGTTCTTGAAGATCTTCATCTTGTTCTTGGGGGAGGAGTCATTTGGAGAATTTGATATTCTTGTGGGCCTTTGTGTAAATTGGAAAACTTTTTGGGGCTTCATTAATTGGGAAACGATTTGGGGCTTCTTGCAATTTCTAAAATATGGCTAAAAGGTGAATGCGAAAGACTTTGGGAGAGACCCCTAGAGAGTTGCAGTAGTTCTTCCCATGGGGATGAGGACCTGGCCTATTGGTACCCACGGTCACAAAAATTTTAATCACATCTCAACTCCATATGGGGTTCCCGGTAAGTCTTTACATTGTACTCATTATTTTGATTATCTATTTTTTTTGTTTTGTTTTTCTATTGTTTTTTTTTTTTTTTTTGTGCATTCTTCATTTCCATTAGCATGAGGGGGGAACCACCAACCTTGGCCCCAGATGGCCATCCTAACATGGTTCACCATGGCATAGGATACTTCCTGCATTTTGAAGAGATGGTTGATGCATCCCACCTGCTCCGCTAGCCCTTGTAGAGACTCAAAAGTTCAATCTAGCACTAGGGGGGGGCCGGGATGGAATGGTGGGGGCCCGAGTACTCATTCTTTTCATCTCCTTGTTGGCAAGATCACCATCATCCCCTTTCATTTCTATGCCTTGGCAGCTTTTCTATTTTGGGGTAGACCCATGACCCTACCAGATTTCGACGGTCAAGGAGTTCGAGCCCGATTCATTACCATTGGGCCCTGCCCGACACACATCCGCCTAAGGGAGATTGGTGCCCGATGGTGGGAAGTCGGCCTAGGGGAAAACCCCAGCAACATATCTCGTGGGGCCCCGCTTTTTTTTGTCTTGTGGGGTCAAGGCCCCCAAAGGGGGGAGTAGACATCCGCTTAGTGATCTTCCTCCAAGATCTTCGATAGTAGACTCTTGGGATCGGGCGAGGCCACCTATGTCATCTCATGTGGTCCCTAGATCTGCTATCATATGGAGATAGGGGCCTAAAGGGGGCAAGCTACATTATTCGTAACCTTCCTTCTTCTACCCATTTCCTTCCATTCATTTAGATTGCATTTTCATTTTAAAACCTTGAAACAGCCCTAGTGCTTTGAGAACTTGGGGACCATAGCTCCCAGACGAGGGACCCTCGTGGATTCTTCTTCCTCGGGCATAAGGGGGGGAGATA
>CM040966.1:61337764-61381859 GCA_022985045.1 Macadamia tetraphylla | reverse complement strand
ACAGACAAGATCCCCCGCCCATATCCCGCACCACCCATCAGATGAGATGGATGGTGATCAGGATGACCCTGACCCTATGGTCCATAATCCTGAACCTGCACCACAGCCCCCTCCAACATATCCCACATATGCTCCTTTTTCCAACCAAGACCCGAAACAGTTCTTTACCCTGGATGATGTCCCTGTCTCTAAGTGGGCATCAAAATTTGCTGATTTTCATGCCTGGATTAATGCTGAACTTCTCCAAGAAGGTGCGACATCAGTCAGTGTTCTGACTAAGTTTGTTGCCAGACTACAAGGAAAACTTAGGGAATGGTATTTAGCTCTTGGTGGTTATCGACAATTACAACTTGTTCAACTCCCTGAAGGCCGCTTCATTAGCCTTTATATCAAGAATTCCTTGGTCCCGCTTCCAACGACATTACAAAAGCTCGTGAAGAGTTTTTACGCTAAAGTGTTGTTCTCTTGCTCGTCCCCGATCTTGACAAACACTTTGTTCGTATGACGCATGATTCCATAAGATTGGCGGCCTTGATGATGAGAACTCAAGCATCTTTCAATTCCTTACTGATCCTCTTGGTCCGACATCGAGCTTCTTCGCAATCGTAACATTGCTCTTGCATCCCGCAAAGATCGGCCCCTATACGCTTTGTTTTACGGCTCTTTGACAAACTTTGTAATGTCAAGAAAATCTGAAGGAGTTACAATCCAAATCGACAAAGTGTCCTCTCGCTCAGACACTTCCCCGATGAAACTTAAGTGTAAAAGTTCTGATCACAACCGTGATTGTCCTACAAAGAAGCAAATCCCATCGAAGCGTTCTTTCACCCTTCCTCTCACAAGCATAAGCGACGTTCTTTAAGCCCTCTCGGTTTAAACGGTTTAAACCTCAGTGGAAATTCCTTCGAAAACAATTCCGTGGGAAATCCAAGAACACCTCTTGCTTCATCTCAGGGAAAAGAAGGACATTTTGCAAAAAATTGTCCTAATCAAGTAAGAAAGATAAGGTGCTTCATATGCTTGCCTCCTCCATCATGATGATCTACAAGATGTGATCTCGAATCAGACTTCTCGATGCAGAGCCCAGATCTTCCCTCTTTGTTATTGATTACCCCGATGAGGTTGATCCACTACCTCATGCATCACCTGCAGTCTTTCTCTCCGAGTCCGAGGAATCGATCCCCTACCAAAGTTATACCTTTCCTTTCCCCAAGTCAACAGAGTCACAAACCAACACCTCTTCCATGTCAGCCTATATCCTTACCCCATGCGGCAAGAATCCTTATTCCCGAACCATATGCTAAACTCAGACATCTAATAGCCTTTTTAGATACAAAAGGAACAACCATTTTGTCTCCAAAAGTCCTTCCCAACCAGCCTTTGAAACCTCAAGTCCCTCCTTTACCATTTTTAGCGCTAATGGTGAAACCTTCTACATCACCCTAGTTACTAAAAACCCATAAAAGTCCAACTACTTCCAACCCTTTCCTTCACCCATGTTATGTTAGGATCCAAAGGTCCCGGTAAAGACCTTATTATAGGTTTTGATGTCCTTCGTCACCTTCCTCTTAAATGGACACCCCAAGGTCTTGTATATAAACAGCAGCCTTCTTCCCCGTCCCTTTTTTCTAACATTTTTCTTGCAGAACCGCCCGACATTTTTGATGATTTTAAAGGAAAACTTCGCAAACCCCCCTGCGCATTCTCATACCGAAGTTTTTAAAAAGTGCAATCATCCTCTCCGCGTAATCCAAAGTTCTTCATCTCTTACCTTTTAAGATGAATGAAGATGTCAATCCAACAAAAGCCACCATCCCGAATGCCCCCTAACATTTAACACTTGACCAAGAACTTACCCAATTACAAGCTCAAGGACTACTTGAACTCTCGGTCTCCCCGGGCATGTCAGCGCTCTAGGGAATAAAAGAACCAACAGCCCGCGGTAAAATGCGAATGGTTATTAATTATCGGCCTCTGAACTTTTTCCTGGCTGATGATAAATTTCCATTACCGACGCTGGCCCAAATCATATTTCAGCTAGCCTCAAAGAATCGCTTCTCCAAGTTTGATCTGAAAGCAGGTTTTTGGCAACTTGGCATTATTCCTGAAGATAGACCAAAGACAGCTTTTTGCGTCCCTGGTCATCATCTACAATGGACAGTTATGCCATTTGGTTTGAAGACGGCTCCATCAATATTCCAGCGTGCCATGATGCAAATCTTTGATCCCATTCAAGATCAGGCCCTGATCTATATTGATGATATTCTTCTGTTTTCATCTACACAGGATGACCATTTAAGCCTCCTCCAAAACTTCCATCAGATTGTTCAAGACTATGGAATCATGCTCTCCCCAAAGAAAATGCAGATTGGTGTCTCCACCGTTGATTTTCTTGGTGTCACTATTACCAAAGGAACATATGAACTTCAAAGACATTGCTACTTTCTACAAAGAATTCCCGATGGGCCTCGACAAAACATCAGTCCAAAGAATTCCTTGGTATAGTCAACTATATGACTGAGTTTCTTCCTCAACAAATCAAACATACGTCTGTTCTTCATCAACTATTGAGAAAGAATGCTCCTCCCTGGTCTTCTGAACACTCAGCAGCCATTCATGCTTTGAAGCAGTTATCTACAAGACTCCCCTGTCTACAGATTCCTTCTGATGGACGTCGAATTCTCCAAACAGATGCTAGTGATACTCACTGGGGTGCAGTTCTCTTAGAAGAAAACCCTGATTCTACAAGAACGGTTTGTGGTTACAAGAGTGGTTCATTCAAAACCTCTGAAGCCCATTATCACTCCACATTCAAGGAAATTCTTGCGTTTGTGGCATTGAAAAATTCCAGCCACCTCATTGGACATGTGTTCCTCATTGAACCGATATGTCAAACTTTCTCAATGCTTGAGTTCCGGCGTAAACACCCTTCCTAATGATCAACTACTCCGTGGCTCAATGGTTTTCAAAATGGTCCTTGATATCAAACATATCAAAGGAAAAGAAAATGTTTTGGCACTTCCTTTCCCACCAACCTCTACCTTTTCACCATCCCACTCCTATACCCTCTAACCTAGAGCTTCATCTTCTCCTCCTCACCACACCACAACCTTCACCCGCCATAACCTTTGCTGTAATATCCCTCCTCATCTTCCTCCCAAATCCTTCACACCTTAACCTACAAAGCCGCCCACCACAAGAAGCTCACAAAGAATCCATTTTCTCAAAATAGCCCTTCGACAAGAAGGTCTCTTCCTTGCCGGGTTCTTCTTGCCACCTGCATTCCCCTACCTCACTGCTTTTACTTTCAATTCCTCATATGACCCACAGAATTACCCCTTATATATAAATGCATTTTCCGGCATTTATGTACAAATTCTACCCATAGCCATTAGTTTTCCCTTCACTCCATTCAACTGATGGCTTCCAATGGTGTAGTCCACCAACCCCATAGACCTAACCTCCCAATTTTCCAGCTTCACACTTTTGCTCCCATGGAAATTTGGGTTTGGGATCTCTTCACCTCTCTTCTCCCACTAGATGATTCCCGATATACCCATGCACCACACCATTATCCTTTTCCACCGACTTCTAGCGGTCCTCCAAGTCACCGACCTCCACATACCTTAAATCCTCGCCATTTCATTAACTACACAATGATACCATGTGTATGGAACAAAGCCTTATACTCTCTTCATCAATCGACGACAGCATCGATCAGAGTGGCGCCAATTTCTTCATACCATGTGCCAAGTCAATGATACGCAACCCCATCAAGTTCCAGCCCCTCTTCTTCAGACCGTTGATTCTGCTTGGGAACTTCACCAGAATGGTCGTCTTCCTTGTCCTCGCCTCATCCCCCTCATGGATGCCTATGACGATTGGCTCATTGATAAGGCAGCATTCTATCCGTACAGCAGTTCTTCGGATCCCGATACTGATTGAGTATGTATGTGTATGTGTATGTATATTGAGTATGTAATGTCTGTACGTGTATGAGTATTGAGTATGTCTGTGTATGTGTATGAGTATTGAGTATGTATGTGTATGTGTATGAGTATTATGCCAACAGTCAGTATGTATGCCGACAGTCCCGACATACGGTCCCACAAGCATGTGAAGGACACATGGCTTGGGTCCCACATGTCACGCTGGTCTTTGTAATCGTGTAATCGTAAGGCTATTTAAAGCCCCTCGCAATGGATTTGGGCAGAGCCTGCTTTGTGATTTAAAACCGTGAGAGAAGAATGGTATCGTAGCCATACCCTCCCCCTTCTCCGCTAAGGTCCGCCTCCCGGCTCGACCTTCTCGGTTCGAATCCTCTTAGTCCAACGGATGTTCTAGGCCACGCCCTATTGCAGGTTACTCCGTAGTTTCGGTTCTTTGCTGACAGAGAAAGAACCTTTGAGCGATGGGTTCTCAGGCCAAGGAGTGGCTGTTTTATACCCTGTAACGGCTCAGGTTGATCTGTCTCTAAGACCTTAAACTCCGGGGGTCCTGATCGGCCTCGACTAGGCATCTGTTGATCTAATTGAGTTTCACCGACGGGAAGTGCTGCTCGGATTTGGATTCTACCTTTCTTTCGGTATGTCTCTTTCCCGACGATCTACTTCTTCTCGCAGTTCTTCTTCTTCTTCTCCCTCGTCTTCCCGTTCATCTTCCTTTTCTTCTATAGATTCCCTATACGAATTTGATTATCTTCCCGATGATCAAATTATTCCTTCAACCCCTTCTCCTTTACTAAACCCTTATACTGTCTTCCCAAAGAAGACCTCCTCTTCTGCTACCTGGAAAACCCTTCTCGCCCCTAGGAAGAAAACCCCTCCAGTTAAGGAACTTGTTCAGGCTTCTCGATGTGAATTATATCACATCCCTGCCACTGATAAGGAATAACTGTTCACTTTGGAGATCCCGACCTCTCTCATCCCTGATTGGCAAAACCAGGGTTATACCCATCTCCATTTAGGCGCAATTAAATTTGCCTTTACTTTCCATGGCAGGAAAGGCCTTCCCGTGTTCTCCCGCATAGCTCTTCTAGACAGTCGTTTCCTTCGGTATGAACATGCCGTTTGTTCTATCGTCTGCATTACGCTGAACGCAGAACCATCTTCCTTACCCTATACCCCAACTTTAACATTCCCCTAGTAGATCCTTTTCTCCTCACGCTAAAGTTCCGCATCCAAATTTCTGTTCTCCCTTGCCCCACGGCTTTAGAGTACTATCCACTATCAAATGGCTTATCGGTTACGTAACCATGCCTTTGATCTCTCAACAGTCATTCGAGGATGCCCTTTTCCCTCTCAGGATTCTACCATGTTCCGAGCCTCACCTATGTCCCAAGACAAATTCCTCGAGATGAACTTCTTCGCTTACCTTCTTCTGGGTTACGGCTTATGAACAATGATGGCTATCAAAGAGCCTCCGAGAACCCTCCCCATGTACCTACGCTCATCCGTCACCCTTCCGTGAGGTTGAAATTAAGTTTCTCTCCCCAACCATTACCTTCTCCTTTTCCTACCCGTTTACCAAGATGATTCAAAAGTTAAGATTCCGTCAAATCTTTTGATGCTCAAGGTAATCCTATTTACTATTTCTCCGATCCACCACCGTCATAAATATTTTGACCTCTCGTGATTGTGATGACTGCCTCCACGACTGACATCAAGAAACCTATCGACCCAAAAGAAAGTCTTCCTGCACTTTCTATGGGAACGATATGAGTCAGAGATACCACAGCTTGGACCCTAGCACCAGCCCGTATCCTTTTATGGTTAAATATAGTTCTCCTCCTCCGGATCCACCTTATGTTCCACCTCCTACTCCGGCTTGTCAACCTCCTCCACCATTTATGCCACCCTTTCCTATGGTCCCTCCTTGTTGTATGTATGCTCCAGGATCTTCTTCTTCTTCTTCCCCAGTAAAGAACTTTCCTGGTCCTACTGATTATGGTCCTGATTCTCACGGTATCCGTTATGTTTGGAAAGTCAAACCACCTATTCTTCCCTCCGACAATCGAAGAAATCTCCCAATTGAAGCAGTTTAATTGGCAAAATGAAAATGCCATAGTCCAAAACCAAGACTTTGAACGAATTCTTGCTACTACCCAAAGATACTCATGGAAATCGCATCGATACCCAGCCATTTCAATCTTGAAAGTTAAAATGGATCAAGTTCATATCGAACTTGTCGGTATTGCTTCTTCGACGCCGATACTGCCTGTCTTTGCCCGATTGGTCAAAAGGAAAAACATCTCGATTCCTTGAAGCTCAGCTTGCATAGCCTTCAACAGTCCTCCTCAACCAAAGAACAACCAACGACAAAGAACCTTTACCTTTGATAGCCCAAGTCTGCTCTCAAGATCCATTTGCCATGTACACAATACCAGCTCCTCCGTAGTTGCTTCCTGCAGATCTTTCCTCTTGAAGAATTAAAGGCGCATAATACAAGAAGAAATGACAACAGCAACCCAGAAAGAAGAACCTAAACCCATACCCACGTAAAAACCCTTCCTCCACAGCCAGCCATACCCTATGATCAGAATTTATCCCGCACCAAAGACCACCACCACTCGTCACTACCTATCCATCACCTTTACCTTCACCTTTACTTTCACCTTCACCTTCGCCACCCCGAACCAAAGCCAAATATCCTCCCATAGGTGCCATAACCCCTTCTGGTGATGATGTCCTCATGCATCTTCTCACCACTTTGGCTCTCCATGATCCAACACTGTCCCTTCCTTCATGAACACAGGACAAGATCCCCCTGCTCCATATCCTGCACCGCCTACTGTAGATGAGATGGATGGTGATCAGGATGACCCTGACCCTATGGTCCATAATCCTGAACCTGCACCACGGCCCCCTCCAACATATCCCACATATGCTCCTTTTTCCAACCAAGACCAAACAGCTTTACCCCGATGATGTCCTCGTTTCAAGTGGGCATCAAAATTTGCTGATTTTCATGCCCGGATTAATGCTGAACTTCTCCAAGAAGGTGCGACATCCCGTTGTTCACTAAGTTTGTTGCCGACTACAAGGAAAACTTAGGGAATGGTATTTAGCTCTTGGTGGTTATCGATAATTACAACTTGTTCAACTCCTCAAGGCCGCCCATTACGCCTTTATATCAAGAATTCCTTGGTCCGTCTCCAACGATATTACAAAAGCTCGTGAAGAGTTTTTACAGCTAAAGTGTTGTTCTCTTGCTCCCCGATCTTGACAAACACTTTGTTCGTATGATGCATGATTCCATAAGATTGGCGGCCTTGATGATGAGAACCTCAAGCGATCTTTCTCAATTCCTTACGATCCTCTTAGGCCGACACTGCAGCTTCTTCGCAATCGTAACATTGCTCTTGCATCCCGCAAAGATCGCTCCCTATACGCTTTGTTTCACGGCTCTTGACAAACTTTGTAATGTCAAGAAAACTGAAGGAGTTACAATCCAAATCGACAAAGTGTCCTCTCGCAGACACTTCCCGGATGAAACTTAAGTGTAAAAGTTCGATCACAACCGTGATTGTCCTACAAAGAAGCATCCCATCGTAAGCGTTCTTTCACCCTTCCTCTCACAAGCATAAGCGACGGTTTCTTTTAAGCCCTCTCGTTTAAACGGTTTAAACCTCAAGGAAATTCCTTCGAAAAACAATTCGTGGGAAATCCAAGAACACCTCTTGCTTCATCTCAGGAAAAGAAGGACATTTTGCAAAAAATTGTCCTAATCAAGTAAGAAAGATAAGGTGCTTCATATGCTTGCCTCCTCCATCATGATGATCTACAAGATGCTCGATCTCAATCTCAGATTTCTCGATGCAGCCTACAGATCTCTCCTCTTGTTATTGATTACCCCGATGAGGTTGATCCACAATACCTCATGCACTCGACCGTAGTCTTCTCTCCGAGTCCGAGGAATCAGATCCCCTCTACCAGGTTATACCTTTCCTTTCCCCAAGTCAACAGAGTCACAAACCAACACCTCTTCCATGTCAGTCTATATCCTTACCCCATGCGGCAGTAACCCTTATTCCTGAACCATATGCTAAACCTGTACATCTAATAGCCTTTTTAGATACAGGTGCTGCAACAACCATTTTGTCTCCAAAAGTCCTTCCCAACCAGTTCTGGAAACCTCAAGTCCCTCCTTTACCATTTTTAGCAGCTAATGGTGAAACCTTCTACATCACCCTAGTTACTAAAAAACCCATAAAAGTCCAGCTACTTCCAACCCTTTCCTTCACCCATGTTATGTTAGGATCCCAGTGTCCTGGTAAAGACCTTATTATAGGTTTTGATGTCCTTCGTCACCTTCCTCTTAAATGGACACCCCAAGGTCTTGTATATAAACAAAGCAGCCTTCTTCCCTCGTCCCTTTTTCTAACATTTTTCTGCAGAACCGCCCGACATTTTTGATGATTTTAAAGGAAAACTTCGCAAACGCCCTGCGTATTCTCATACCGAAGTTTTTAACAAAGTGCAATCATCCTCTCGCAGTAATCCAAAGTTCTTCATCTCCTTACCTTTTAAGATGAATGAAGATGTCAATCCAACAAAAGCCAGCCATCCCGAATGCCCCTAACATTTAACACTTGCACCCAAGAACTTACCCAATTACAAGCTCAAGGACTACTTGAACCACTCGTGTCTCCCCGCATGTCAGCGCTCTATGTGAATAAAGAACTGAAAGCTCCAGAAATGCGAATGGTTATTAATTATCGGCCTCAACTTTTTCCCGGCTGATGATAAATTTCCATTACCGACGCTCAAATTCATTTCGCTTAGCCTCAAAGAATCGCCTTTCCAAGTTTGATCTCGAAAGGTGTTTTTGGCAACTTGGCATTATTCTCAAGATAGACCAAAGATGCTTTTATGGCCCTCGGTCATCATCTAAATGGAGCTATGCCATTTGGTTTGAAGACGGCTCCATCAATATTCCAGCGTGCCATGATGCAAATCTTTGATCCCATTCAAGATCAGGCCCTGATCTATATTGATGATATTCTTCTGTTTTCATCTACACAGGATGACCATTTAAGCCTCCTCCAAAACTTCCATCAGATTGTTCAAGACTATGGAATCATGCTCTCCCCAAAGAAAATGCAGATTGGTGTCTCCACCGTTGATTTTCTTGGTGTCACTATTACCAAAGGAACATATGAACTTCAGCCGCACATTGCTACTTTCTACAAGAATTTCGATGGGCCTCTCGACAAAACATCGTGTCCAAAGAATTCCTTGGTATAGTCAACTATATGACTGAGTTTCTTCCTCAACAAATCAAACATACGTCTGTTCTTCATCAACTATTGAGAAAGAATGCTCCTCCCTGGTCTTCTGAACACTCAGCAGCCATTCATGCTTTGAAGCCGTTATCTACAAGACTCTGTCTACAGATTCCTTCTGATGGACGTCGAATTCTCCAAACAGATGCTAGTGATACTCACTGGGGTGCAGTTCTCTTAGAAGAAAACCCTGATTCTACAAGAACGGTTTGTGGTTACAAGAGTGGTTCATTCAAAACCTCTGAAGCCCATTATCACTCCACATTCAAGGAAATTCTTGCAGTTCGCCGTGGCATTGAAAAATTCCAGTTTCACCTCATTGGACAATGTTCCTCATTGAACTCGATATGTCAAACTTTCCTCAATGCTTGAGTCCTGCGTAAACAGCCTTCCTAATGATCAACTACTCCGTGGGCTCAATGGTTTTCAAATGGTCCTTTGATATCAAACATATCAAAGGAAAAGAAAATGTCTTGCAGACTTCCTTTCCGACCAACCTCTACCTTTTCACCATCCCACCCTATACCCTCTAACCTGTGAGCTTCATCTTCCTCCTCCTCACCACACCACAACCTTCACCCGCCATAACCTTTGTCAGAATATCCTCCTCATCTTCCTCCCAAATCCTTCACACCTTAACCTACAAAGCCGCCCTTACCTACAAAGAAGCTCACAAAGAATCCAAATTTTCTCAAAATAGCCCTTCGACAAGAAGGTCTCTTCCTTGCTGGTTCTTCTTGCCACCCAGACTTCCCCTACCTCACCGTTTTTACTTTCAATTCCTCATATGACCTACAGGAATTACCCCTTATATATAAATGCATTTTCTGGCATTTATGTACAGCCTACTCCATAGCCATTAGTTTTCCCCTTCACTCCATTCAACTGATGTGCTTCCAATGGTGTAGTCCAATCCAACCCCATAGACCTAACCTCCCAATTTTCCAGTTTCTACAGCTCTTTGCTCCCATGGAAACTTGGTTGATCTTCACCTCTCTTCTCCCACTAGATGATTCCCCTGATATACCCATGCACCACACCATTATCCTTTTCCACCGACCCCCAGCGGTCCTCCAAGTCACTGACCCTCCACATACCTTAAATCCCTGCCATTTCATTAACTACACAACAGACTACCATGTGTATGGAACAAAGCCTTATACTCTCTTCATCAATCGACGACAGCATCGATCAGAGTGGCGCCAATTTCTTCATACCATGTGCCAAGTCAATGATACGCAACCCCATCAAGTTCCAGCCCCTCTTCTTCAGACCGTTGATTCTGCTTGGGAACTTCACCAGAATGGTCGTCTTCCTTGTCCTCGCCTCATCCCCCTCATGGATGCCTATGACGATTGGCTCATTGATAAGGCAGCATTCTATCCGTACAGCAGTTCTTCGGATCCCGATACTGATTGAGTATGTATGTGTATGTGCATGTATATTGAGTATGTAATGTCTGTACGTGTATGAGTATTGAGTATGTATGTGTATGTGTATGAGTATTGAGTATGTAATGTCTGTATGCCGACAGTCAGTATGTATGCCGACAGTCCCGACATACGGTCCCACAAGCATGTGAAGGACACATGGCTTGGGTCCCACATGTCACGTTGGCCCTTTGTAATCGTTGTAATCGTAAGGCTATTTAAAGCCCCTCAGTTAATGGATTTGGGCAGAGCCCGTTTGTGTGACGAAAACCGTGAGAGAAGAATGGTATCAGAGCCATACCCCTCCCCCTTCTCCGGCTAAGGTCCGTCTCCGCAGTTAATTTTCTCGGTTTCGAACTCTCTTAGTCCAACGGATGTTCTAGGCCACGCCCTATTGCAGGTTACTCCGTAGTTTCGGTTCTTTGCTGACAGAGAAAGAACCTTTGAGCGATGGGTTCTCAGGCCAAGGAGTGGCTGTTTTATACCCTGTAACGGCTCAGGTTGATCGGTCTCTAAGACCTTAAACTCCGGGGGTCCTGATCGGCCTCGACTAGGCATCTGTTGATCTAATTGAGTTTCACCGACGGGAAGTGCTGCTCGGATTTGGATTCTACCTTTCTTTCGGTATGTCTCTTTCCCGACGATCTACTTCTTCTCGCAGTTCTTCTTCTTCTTCTCCCTCGTCTTCCCGTTCATCTTCCTTTTCTTCTATAGATTCCCTATACGAATTTGATTATCTTCCCGATGATCAAATTATTCCTTCAACCCCTTCTCCTTTACTAAACCCTTATACTGTCTTCCCAAAGAAGACCTCCTCTTCTGCTACCTGGAAAACTCTTCTGCTACCTATACCCTCTAACGGTTTTGGATAACGTTATCCGGTTTTGGATAACGGTTTTGTAGGTTTTGAAGGGTTGTGGTGTGGCTGAGGAGGAGGAAGATGAAGCTCCTGGAGTTAGAGGGTATAGGAGTGGGATGACTGAAAAGGTAGAGGTTGGTCGGGAAAGGAAGTCTGCCAAGACATTTTCTTTTCCTTTGATATGTTTGATATCAAAGGACCATTTTGAAAACCATTGAGCCCACCGGAGTAGTTGATCATTAGGAAGCTGTTTCTGTCGGAACTCAAGCATTCGAGGAAAGTTTGACATATCCAGTTCAATGAGGAACCTGTGTCCAATGAGGTGAAACTGGAATTTTTCAATGCCACGGCGAACTGCAAGAATTTCCTTGAATGTGGAGTGATAATGGGCTTCAGAGGTTTTGAATGAACCACTCTTGTAACCACAAACCGTTCTTGTAGAATCGGGTTTTCTTCTAAGAGAACTGCACCTCAAAGGAGTATCACTAGCATCCTTGGAGAATTCGACGTCCATCGTAAGGAAGTCAGAGCAGGGAGTCTTGTAGATAATCGCTTCAAAGCATGAATGGTCACGAGTGTTCGTAAGACTGTGGAGGAGCATTCTTTTCAATAGTTGATGAAGAACAGACGTATGTTTGATTTGTTGAGGAAGAAACTCAGTCATATAGTTGACTATACCAAGGAATTGCTGGACCTGATGTTTTGTCAGAGGCCCATCAGGGAATTGCTGTAGAGAAGTAGCAATGTGCGGCTGAAGTTCATATGTTCCTTTGGTAATAGTGACACCAAGAAAATCAATGGTGGAGACACCAATCTGCATTTTCTTTGGGGAGAGCATGATTCCATAGTCTTGAACAATCTGATGGAAGTTTTGGAGGAGGCTTAAATGGTCATCCTGTGTAGATGAAAACAGAAGAATATCATCAATATAGATCAGGGCCTGATCTTGAATGGGATCAAAGATTTGCATCATGGCACGCTGGAATATTGATGGAGCCGTCTTCAAACCAAATGGCATAACTGTCCATTGTAGATGATGACCAGGGACGCAAAAAGCTGTCTTTGGTCTATCTTCAGGAATAATGCCAAGTTGCCAAAAACCTGCTTTCAGATCAAACTTGGAGAAGACAGTTGCTGAGGCTAACTGAAGTAACAGAGCTGGACGCGTCGGTAATGGAAATTTATCATCAGCCAGGAAAAAGTTCAGAGGCCGATAATTAATAACCATTCGCATTTTACCGTGGAGCTGTTCAGTTCTTTTATTCACATAGAACGCCTGACATGCCCAGGGAGACACAGTAGGTTCAAGTAGTCCTTGAGCTTGTAATTGGGTAAGTTCTTGGACTGCAAGTGTTAAATGTTCAGGGGGCATTCCAGGATGGCTGGCTTTTGTTGGATTGACATCTTCATTCATCTTAAAAGGTAAGGAGATGAAGAACTTTGGATTCTGCCAGAGAGGATGATTGCACTTTGTTAAAAACTCAGTATGAGAATCTGCACAGGACGTTTGCAGAAGTTTTCCTTTAAAATCATCAAAAAATGTCGGGCCGGTTCCTGCAAGAAAAATGTTAGAAAAAGGGGACCAGGAAGAAGTCATTGCTTATATACAAGACCTTGGGGTGTCCATTTAAGAGGAAGGTGACGGCGACATCAAAACCTATAATAAGGTCTTTACCAAGACACCGATCCTAACATAACATGGGTGAAGGAAAGGGTTGAAGTAGCCGGACTTTTATGGGTTTTTAGTAACTAGGGTGATGTAGAAGGTTTCACCATTAGTCGCTAAAATGGTAAAGGAGGGACTTGAGGTTTCTAACTGGTTGGGAAGGACTTTTGAGACAAATGGTTGTTGAAACACCAGATCTAAAAAGGCTATTAGATGTACTGTGTTTAGCATATGGTTCAGAATAAGGGTTACCGCCGATGGGGTAAGGATATAGACCGACATGGAAGAGGTGTTGGTTTGTGACTGCTGACTTGGGGAAAGGAAAGGTATAACCTGGTAGAGGGGATCTGATTCCTCGGACTCGGAGAGAGAAGACTCTGGGTCAGAGTCTGTGAGGTATTGTGGATCAACCTCATCAGGGTAATCAATAGCAAAGAGGGAGAGATCTGTAGGCTCGGCATCGAGAGAGTACAGAGATTCGAGATCAGCATCTTGTAGATCATCATGATGGAGGGAGGCAAGCATATGAAGCACCTTATCTTTCTTACTTCGATAGGACAATTTTTTGCAAAATGTCCTTCTTTTCCACAGATGAAGCAAGAGGTGTTCTTGGATTTCCCACGGAATTGTTTTTTTCGAAGGAATTTCCACTGAGGTTTAAACCGTTTAAACCGAGAGGGCTTAAAAGGAAACCGTCGCTTATGCTTGTGAGAGGAAGGGTGAAAGAACCGCTCGATGGGACCTGCTTTGTAGGACAATCACGCCAGGATCGTAACTTTACACTTAAGTTTCATCCAGAAGTGTCACAAGCAGAGGACACTTTGTCAGATTTGGATTGTAACTCCTTCCAGATTTTCTTGACATTACAAAGTTTGTCAAGAGCCGTAAGAGCAAAACTGTATAGGGAGCCGATGCTGCAGGATGCAAGAGCAATGTTCTGATTGCGAAGAAACTGCAGAGTGTCAGCACCAAGAGGATCTGGTAAGGAATTCAGAAAGATCTGCTTGAGGTTCTCATCATCAAGGTCGCCAATCTTATGGAATCTGTCTGTCATACGAACAAAGTGTTTGTCAAGATCAGGACGAGCAAGAGAACAACACTTTAACTATAAAAACTCTTCACGAGCTTTTGTAATGTCGTTGGAGACAGGACCAAGGAATTCTTGATATAAGACTGTAATGAACTGGCCTTCAGGGAGTTGAACAAGTTGTAATTGTCGATAACCACCAAGAGCTAAATACCATTCCCTAAGTTTTCCTTGTAGTCTGGCAACAAACTTAGTCAGAACACTGACTGATGTCGCACCTTCTTGGAGAAGTTCAGCATTAATCCAGGCATGAAAATCAGCAAATTTTGATGCCCACTTAGAGACAGGGACATCATCCGGGGTAAAGAACTGCTTGGTCTTGGTTGGAAAAGGAGCATATGTGGGATATGTTGAGGGGGTGGTGCAGTTGTGATTATGGACCATAGGGTCAGGGTCATCCTGATCACCATCCATCTCATCTACAGAAGGCGGTGCAGGATATGGAGCAGGGGGATCTTGTCCTGTGTTCATGAAGGAAGGGACAGGTGTTGGATCATGGAGAGCCAAAGTGGTGAGAAGGTCCAAGGACATCATCACCTAAGGGGTTATGGCACCTATGGGAGGATATTTGGCTTTGGTCTGGTGTATAAGGTGAAGGTGAAAGTAAAGGTGAAGGTAAAGGTGATGGATAGGTAGTGACAGTGGTGGTGGTGTTGCTGGTGCAGGATAAGTTACACTCATAGGGTATGGCTGAAACTGTGGAGGAGAGGGTTTTTCTGTGGGTATGGGTTTAGTTGTCCGCCTGGTTGCCCGGGTCACGATTTTTTTGCCGACAGAACGCCTTTAATTCTTCAAGAGGGAAAGATCTCTGGGAAGCAACTACCGGAGGAGCTGGTATTGTGTACATGGCAAATGGATCTTGAGGAGACAGACTTGGAACTGTCAAAGGTAAAGGTTGCTGTCGACTGGTTGTTGCTGGTTGAGGAGGAGCCTGTTGAAGGCTATGCAACTGAGCTTCAAGGAATCTGAGATGTTTTTCCTTTTGACCAATCAGGGCAAAGACCTGAGCGGTATCAGCAGTCGAAGAAGCAATACCAGCAAGTTCAGTATGAACTTGATCCATTTCAGCTTTCAAAGATTGAAGTAACTGGGTATGCCGGCCAACAGTACCATGAGTATGCTGGGTAGTAGCAAGAATTCGTTCAAGGTACTGGTTTTAGACTATGGCATTTTCATTTTGCCAATTAAGAGCTGCTTCAGCTGGGGAGATTTCTTTCGATTGTCCAGAGGGAAGAATAGGTGGTTTGACTTTCCAAACATGACGGATACCGTGAGAATCAGGACCATAATCAGTAGGACCAGGAAAGTTCTTTACTGGGGAAGAAGAAGAAGAAGATCCTGGAGCATACATACAACAAGGAGGGACCATAGGAAAGGGTGGCGTAAATGGTGGAGGAGGTTGACAAGCCGGAGTAAGAGGTGGAACATAAGGTGGATCCGGAGGAGGAGAACTATATTTAACCATAAAAGGATACCGGGCTTCAGTGCTTAAGGGTCCAACTGTGGTATCTCCTGACTCATATCGTTCCCATAGAAGAGTCTGGGAAGACTTTCTTTTGGGTCGATAGGTTTCTTCAAGACGAGTCGTGGAGATACCATCACAATCACAGAGGTCAAAATATTTATGACCAAAGGATCGGATCGTAGAAATAGTAAATAGGATTACCTTGAGCATCAAAAGATTTGACCGGAATCTTATCTTTTTGAATCATGCCGGTAAACCGGGTAGGAAAAGGAGAAGGTAATGGTTGGGGAGGAGGAAACTTAATTTCAACCTCACCAGAAGGGTGACGGATGAACTGTGGGTCTCAGACCTGAGGGGTTCTACCGAGCAAAGGTCGAGTAGCCATCTGCTGTTCATAAGTCAGAACCCAAGAAGAAGGTAAGAGACGAAGAAGTTCATCTCGAGGAATTTGTCTTGGGACATAGGTAAGGCTCGGAACATGGTCAGAATCCACTGAGAGGAATAGGGCATCCTCCGAATGACCTGTTGAGAGATCAAAGGCATGGTTCTGTAACCGATAAGCCATTTGATAGTGGATAGTACCTGCTAAAGCCGTAGGGGCAAGGGGAGAACCAGAAATTTGGATCTGGAACTTTAACGCAGTAGGGAGAAAAGGATCTGCTAGGGGAATGTTAAAGTTGGGGTATAGGGTAAGGAAGATGGTTCCTGCGTTCAACGTAGTCTGGACAGTAGAACAAACGGCATGTTCATACCGAAGGAAACGACTGTCTAGAAGAGCTATGCGGGAGAACACGGGAAGGCCTTTCCTGCCATGGAAAGTAAGGGCAAATTTAATTGCGCCTAAATGGAGATGGGTATAACCCTGGTTTTGCCAATCAGGGATGAGAGAGGTCGGGATCTCCAAAGTGAACAGTTGTTCCTTATCAAAGCAAGGTGGATGTGATAATTCACATCGAAGCCCTAACAAGTTCCTTAACTGGAGGGGTTTTCCTAGGGCTAGAAGGGTTTTCTAGGTAGCAGAAGAGGAGGTCTTCTTTGGGAAGAAAGTATAAGGGTTTAGTAAAGGAGAAGGGGTTGAAGGAATAATTTGATCATCGGGAAGATAATCAAATTCGTATAGGGAATCTATAGAAGAAAAGGAAGATGAACGGGAAGACGAGGGAGAAGAAGAAGAACTGCGAGAAGAAGTAGATCGTCGGGAAAGAGACATACCGAAAGAAAGGTAGAATCCAAATCCGAGCAGCACTTCCCGTCGGTGAAACTCAATTAGATCAGATGCCTAGTCGAGGCCGATCAGACCCCGAGTTTAAGGTCTTAGAGATGATCAACTCGAGCCATAGGTATAAAACAGCCACCTTGGCCCGAGAACCCATCGCCAAAGGTTCTTTCTCTGTCAGCAAAGAACCGAAACTACGGAGTAACCTGCAATAGGGCGTGGCCTAGAACATCCGTTGGACTAAGAGAGGTTCGAACCGAGAAGGGTCAGCCGCCGGAGACGGACCTTAGCCGGAGAAGGGGGAGGGGTATGGCTCTGATACCATTCTTCTCTCACGGTTTTCGTCACACAAACGGGCTCTGCCCAAATCCATTAACTGAGGGGCTTTAAATAGCCTTACGACACAACGACACAAAGGGCCAACGTGACATGTGGGACCCAAGCCATGTGTCCTTCACATGCTTGTGGGACCGTATGTCGGGACTGTCGGCATACATACTGACTATCGGCATACAGACATTACATACTCAATACTCATACACATATTCTTCTCTCACGTTATACAAACGGGCTCGCCCAAATCCATTAACCGAGGGGCTTTAAATAGCCTTACGACACAACGATTACAAAGGGCCAACGTGACATGTGGGACCCAAGCCATGTGTCCTTCACATGCTTGTGGGACCGTATGTCGGGACTGTCGGCATACATACTGACTGTCGGCATACAGACATTACATACTCAATACTCATACACATACACATACATACTCAATACTCATACACGTGCATGCACATTACATACTCAATATACATGCACATACACATACATACTAATCAGACGGATCCAAGAATCGCAGACGGATAGAATGCTGCCTTATCAATGAGCCAATCGTCATAGGCATCCATGAGGGGGATGAGGCGAGGACAAGGAAGACGACCATTCTGGTGAAGTTCCCAAGCAGAATCAACGGTCTGAAGAAGAGGGGCTGGAACTTGATGGGGTTGCGTATCATTGACTTGGCACATGGTATGAAGAAATTGGCGCCACTCTGATCGATGCTGTCGTCGATTGATGAAGAGAGTATAAGGCTTTGTTCCATACACATGGTAGTCTGTTGTGTAGGTAATGAAATGGCAGGGATTTAAGGTATGTGGAGGGTCAATGACTTGGAGGACCGTTGGGGGTCGGTGGAAAAGGATAATGGTGTGGTGCATGGGTATATCAGGGGAATCATCTGGTGGGAGAAGAGAGGTGAAGAGATCCAACCAAGTTTCCATGGGAGCAAAGAGTCAGAGAAACCGAAAATTGGGAGGTTAGGTCTATGGGTTGGACTGACTACACCATTGGAAGCACATCGCTTGAATGGAGTGAAGGGGAAAACTAATGGCTATGGAGAGGCTGACATAAATGCCGAAAATGCATTTATATATAAGGGGTAATTCCTGTAGGTCATATGAGGAATTGAAAGTAAAAACGGTGAGGTAGGGGAAGTCTGGGTGGCAAGAAGAACCAGCAAGGAAGAGACCTTCTTGTCGAAGGGCTATTTTGAGAAGCTGGATTGCTGTGAGCTTGCTGTAGGTAAGGACGGCTTTGTAGGTTAAGGTGTGAAGGATTTCGGAGGAAGATGAGGAGGATATTACAAAGAAAGGTTATGGCCGGGTGAAGGTTGTGGTGTGGCAGGAGGAGGAAGATGAAGCTCCGGAGTTAGAGGGTATAGGAGTGGGATGACCAAAAGGTAGAGGTTGGTCGGAAAGGAAGTCTGCAAGAATTTTCTTTTCCTTTGATATGTTTGATATCAAAGGACCATTTTGAAAACCATTGAACCCACCGGAGTAGTTGATCATTAGGAAGCTGTTCCTGTCGGAACTCAAGCATTCGAGGAAAGTTTGACATATCCAGTTCAATGAGGAACCTGTGTCCAATGAGGTGAAATCGAATTTTCAATGCCACGGCGAATCGCAAGAATTTCCTTGAATGTGGAGTGATAATGGGCTTCTAGAGGTTTTGAATGAACCACTTTGTAACCACAAACCGCTCTTGTAGAATCGTGGTTTTCTTCTAAGAGAACTGCACCTCAAAGTGAGTATCACTAGCATCCGCTTGGAGAATTCGACGCCCATCGAAGGAATCAGAGAGGGAGTCTTGTAGATAATCGCTTCAAAGCATGAATGGTCACGAAAGTGTTCGTAAGACCGTGGAGGAGCATTCTTTCTCAATAGTTGATGAAGAATGATTTATGTTTGATTTGTTGAGGAAGAAACTCACCATATAGTTGACTATACCAAGGAATTCCCGGGACTCGATGTTTTGTCGAGGCCCATCGTGAATTGTCAGAGAAGTAGCAATGTGCGGTCAAGTTCATATGTTCCTTTGGTAATAGTGACACCAAGAAAATCAACGTGGAGACACCAATCTGCATTTTCTTTGGGGAGAGCATGATTCCATAGTCTTGAACAACTGATGGAAGTTTTGAGGAGGCTTAAATGGTCATCCTGTAGATGAAAACGAAGAATATCATCAATATAGATCGTGGCCGATCTTGAATGGGATCAAAGATTTGCATCATGGCACGCCGAATATTGATGGAGCCGCTTTCAAACCAAATGGCATAATCGTCCATTGTAGATGATGACCAGGACGCAAAAGTCGCCTTTGGTCTATCTTCAGAATAATGCCAAGTTGCCAAAAACCCGCCAGATCAAACTTGAGAAGACAGCTACGAGGCTAATCAAGTAACAGAGCGACGCTGCCGGTAATGGAAATTTATCATCAGCCGTAAAAGTTCAGAGGCCGATAATTAATAACCATTCGATTTTACCGCGAGTGTTCAGCTTCTTTTATTCACATAGAACGCTCGACATGCCTGGGAGACACAGAGGTTCAAGTAGTCCTTGAGCTTGTAATTGGGTAAGTTCTGACCGCAAGTGTTAAATGTTCGTGGGGCATTCCAGATGGCTGGCTTTTGTTGGATTGACATCTTCATTCATCTTAAAAGGTAAGGAGATGAAGAACTTTGATTCTCGCCAGAGAGGATGATTGCACTTTGTTAAAAACTCAAGATGAGAATCAGACAGACGCTTGCGTAAGTTTTCCTTTAAAATCATCAAAAATGTCGGCCGGTTCCCGCAAAAAAAATGTTAGAAAAAGGGGACCAGGAAGAAGTCATTGCTTATATACAAGACCTTGGGGTGTCCATTTAAGAGGAAGGTGACGGGACATCAAAACCTATAATAAGGTCTTTACCAGGACACTGGGATCCTAACATAACATGGGTGAAGGAAAGGGTTGAAGTAGCTGGACTTTTATGGGTTTTTTAGTAACTAGGGTGATGTAGAAGGTTTCACCATTAGCTGCTAAAAATGGTAAAGGAGGGACTTGAGGTTTCCATAACTGGTTGGGAAGGACTTTTGGAGACAAAATGGTTGTTGCAACACCTGTATCTAAAAAGGCTATTAGATGTACAGGTTTAGCATATGGTTCAGGAATAAGGGTTACTGCCGCATGGGGTAAGGATATAGACTGACATGGAAGAGGTGTTGGTTTGTGACTCTGTTGACTTGGGGAAAGGAAAGGTATAACCCGGTAGAGGGATCTGATTCTGACCTGAGAGAGAAGACTCGGTCGAGTCCTGTGAGGTATTGTGGATCAACCTCATCGTGGTAATCAATAGCAAAGAGGGAGAGATCAGAGGCTCAGACGAGAGAGCAGTAGATTCGAGATCAGCATCTTGTAGATCATCATGATGGAGGGAGGCAAGCATATGAAGCACCTTATCTTTCTTACTCGATTAGGACAATTTTTGCAAAATGTCCTTCTTTCCACAGATGAAGCAAGAGGTGTTCTTGGATTTCCCACGGAATTGTTTTTTCCAAGGAATTTCCACGAGGTTTAAACCGCTTAAACCGAGAGGGCTTAAAAGGAAACCGCGCTATGCTTGTGAGAGGAAGGTGAAAGAACCGCTCGATGGGACCGCTTTGTAGGACAATCACAGTTGTGATCAGAACTTTTACACTTAAGTTTCATCCAGGAAGTGTCACAAGCAGAGGACACTTTGTCAGATTTGGATTGTAACTCCTTCCAGATTTTCTTGACATTACAAAGTTTGTCAAGAGCCGTAAGAGCAAAACTGTATAGGGAGCCGATGCTGCAGGATGCAAGAGCAATGTTCTGATTGCGAAGAAACTGCAGAGTGTCAGCACCAAGAGGATCTGGTAAGGAATTCAGAAAGATCTGCTTGAGGTTCTCATCATCAAGGCCGCCAATCTTATGGAATCTGTCTGTCATACGAACAAAGTGTTTGTCAAGATCAGGACGAGCAAGAGAACAACACTTTAACTGTAAAAACTCTTCACGAGCTTTTGTAATGTCGTTGGAGACAGGACCAAGGAATTCTTGATATAAGACTGTAATGAACTGGCCTTCAGGGAGTTGAACAAGTTGTAATTGTCGATAACCACCAAGAGCTAAATACCATTCCCTAAGTTTTCCTTGTAGTCTGGCAACAAACTTAGTCAGAACACTGACTGATGTCGCACCTTCTTGGAGAAGTTCAGCATTAATCCAGGCATGAAAATCAGCAAATTTTGATGCCCACTTAGAGACAGGGACATCATCCAGGGTAAAGAACTGTTTCGGGTCTTGGTTGGAAAAAGGAGCATATGTGGGATATGTTGGAGGGGGCTGTGGTGCAGGTTCAGGATTATGGACCATAGGGTCAGGGTCATCCTGATCACCATCCATCTCATCTACAGTAGGCGGTGCAGGATATGGAGCAGGGGGATCTTGTCCTGTGTTCATGAAGGAAGGGACAGGTGTTGGATCATGGAGAGCCAAAGTGGTGAGAAGGTCTGTAAGGACATCATCACCAGAAGGGGTTATGGCACCTATGGGAGGATATTTGGCTTTGGTTCAGGTGGCGAAGGTGAAGGTGAAAGTAAAGGTGAAGGTAAAGGTGAAGGTAAAGGTGATGGATAGGTAGTGACAGGTGGTGGTGGTGCTGGTGCAGGATAAGTTACAGTCATAGGGTATGGCTGAAACTGTGGAGGAGAGGGTTTTTCTGTGGGTATGGGTTTAGGTTGTCCGCCTGCTTGCTCGGGCGTCGATTTTTTGCCGACTAGAACGCCTTTAATTCTTCAAGAGGGAAAGATCTCTGAAGCAACTACCGGAGGAGCTGGTATTGTGTACATGGCAAATGGATCTTGAGGAGATAGACTTGGAACTGTCAAAGGTAAAGGTTGCTGTCGACTGGTTGTTGCTGGTTGAGGAGGAGCCTGTTGAAGGCTATGCAACTGAGCTTCAAGGAATCTGAGATGTTTTTCCTTTTGACCAATCAGGGTAAAGACCTGAGCGGTATCGCAATGAAGAAGAATACCAAAGAAGTTCAAGATGAACTTGATCCATTTCAGCTTTCAAAGATTGAAGTAACTGGGTATGCCGGCCAACAGTACCATGAGTATGCTGGGTAGTAGCAAGAATTCGTTCAAGGTACTGGTTTTGGACTATGGCATTTTCATTTTGCCAATTAAGAGCTGCTTCAGCTGGGGAGATTTCTTTCGATTGTCCAGAGGGAAGAATAGGTGGTTTGACTTTCCAAACATGACGGATACCGTGAGAATCAGGACCATAATCAGTAGGACCAGGAAAGTTCTTTACTGGGGAAGAAGAAGAAGAAGATCCTGGAGCATACATACAACAAGGAGGGACCATAGGAAAGGGTGGCGTAAATGGTGGAGGAGGTTGACAAGCCGGAGTAGGAGGTGGAACATAAGGTGGATCCGGAGGAGGAGAACTATATTTAACCATAAAAGGATACCGGGCTTCAGTGCTTAAGGGTCCAACTGTGGTATCTCCTGACTCATATCGCCCCCTATAGAAGAGTCCGGGAAGACTTTCTTTGGGTCGATAGGTTTCTTCAAGACGTAGTCGTGGAGACAAATATCACAATCACAGAGGTCAAAATATTTATGACCAGTGACTGGATCAGAGAAATAGTAAATAGGATTACCTTGAGCATCAAAAGATTTGACCGGAATCTTATCTTTTTGAATCATGCCGGTAAACCGGGTAGGAAAAGGAGAAGGTAATGGTTGGGGAGGAGGAAACTTAATTTCAACCTCACCAGAAGGGGTGACGGATGAACCTGGGGTCCAGACCGGAGGGGTTCTACCGAGCAGTCGCAAAGTAGCCATCTGTTGTTCATAAGCCGTAACCCAAGAAGAAGGTAAGAGACGAAGAAGTTCATCTCGAGGAATTTGTCTTGGGACATAGGTAAGGCTCTGAACATGGTCAGAATCCACTGAGAGGAATAGGGCATCCTCCGAATGACCTGTTGAGAGATCAAAGGCATGGTTCTGTAACCGATAAGCCATTTGATAGTGGATAGTACCTGCTAAAGCCGTAGGGGCAAGGGGAGAACCAGAAATTTGGATCTGGAACTTTAACGCAGTAGGGAGAAAAGGATCTGCTAGGGAATGTTAAAGTTAGGGTATAGGTAAGGAAGATGGTTCCTCGCTCAACGAAGTCCGGACAAGAGAACAAACGGCATGTTCATACCGGCGAAACGATCGCCTAGAAGAGCTATGCGGAGAACACGGGAAGGCCTTTCCTGCCATGGAAAGTAAGGGCAAATTTAATTGCGCCTAAATGGAGATGGGTATAACCCTGGTTTTGCCAATCAGGGATGAGAGAGGTCGGGATCTCCAAAGTGAACAGTTGTTCCTTATCCATATACAGACATTACATACTCAATACTCATACACAAACACATACATACTCAATACTCATACACGTACAGACATTACATACTCAATATACATGCTCAGACACATATACGTAGTGACACTCCAAACAGATGCTAGTGATACTCACTGGGGTGCAGTTCTCTTAGAAGAAAACCCTGATTCTACAAAACGGTTTGTGGTTACAAGAGTGGTTCATTCAAAACCTCCGAAGCCCATTATCACTCCACATTAAAGGAAATTCTTGCGTCGTGGCATTGAAAATTCCAGCCACCTCATTGGACAAGTTCCTCATTGAACCGGATATGTCAAACTTTCTCAATGCTTGAGTTCCGTAAAACAGCTTCCTAATGATCAACTCTCCTGGGCTCAACGGTTTTCAAATGGTCTTTGATATCAAACATATCAAAGGAAAAAAAAATGTCTCAGGCACTTCCTTCCCGACCAACCCTACCTTTCACCATCCCACTCCTATCCCCTCTAACTCCGTGAGCTTCATCTTCCTCCTCCTCACCACACCACAACCTTCACCCGCCATAACCTTTGCTGTAATATCCTCCTCATCTTCCTCCCAAATCCTTCACACCTTAACCTACAAAGCCGCCCTACCTACAAAGAAGCTCACAAAGAACCCAGCTTCTCAAAATAGCCCTTCGACAAGAAGGTCTCTTCCTGTCGGTTCTTCTTGCCACCTGCATTTCCCTACCTCACCGCTTTACTTTCAATTCCTCATATGACCTACAGAATTACCCTTATATATAAATGCATTTTCCGGCATTTATGTACATACCCATAGCCATTAGTTTTCCCTTCACTCCATTCAACTGATGTGCTTCCAATGGTGTAGTCCACCAACCCCATAGACCTAACCTCCCAATTTTCCAGCTTACAGCTCTTGCTCCCATGGAAACTTGTTGATCTTCACCTCTTCTCCCACCGATGATTCCCCGATATACCCATGCACCAACCATTATCCTTTTCCACCGACCTCAATGTCCTCCAAGTCACGACCCTCCACATACCTTAAATCCCCGCCATTTCATTAACTACACAATGCATCACCATGTGTATGGAACAAAGCCTTATACTCTTCATCAATCGACGACAAAGATCGACGAGTGGCGCCAATTTCTTCATTCCATGTGCCAAGTCAATGATACGCAACCCCATCAAGTTCCAGCCCCTCTTCTTCAGACCGTTGATTCTGCTTGGGAACTTCACCAGAATGGTCGTCTTCCTTGTCCTCGCTCATCCCCTCATGGATGCCTATGACGCATTGGCTCATTGATAAGGCAAGATTCTATCCGCATGCCAGCTTCTGGATCCCGATACTGATTGAGTATGTATGTGTATGTGTATGTATATTGAGTATGTAATGTCTGTACGTGTATGAGTATTGCGTATGTATGTGTATGTGTATGAGTATTGAGTATGTAATGTCTGTATGCCGACAGTTAGTATGTATGCCGACAGTCCCGACATACGGTCCCACAAGCATGTGAAGGACACATGGCTTGGGTCCCACATGTCACGTTGGCCCTTTGTAATCGTTGTAATCGTAAGGCTATTTAAAGCCCCTCAGTTAATGGATTTGGGCAGAGCCCGTTTGTGTGACGAAAACCGTGAGAGAAGAATCGTTGTAATCGTAAGGCTATTTAAAGCCCCTCAGTTAATGGATTTGGGCAGAGCCCGTTTGTGTGACGAAAACCGTGAGAGAAGAATGGTATCAGAGCCATACCCCTCCCCCTTCTCCGGCTAAGGTCCGTCTCCGGCGGCCGACCCTTCTCGGTTCGAACCTCTCTTAGTCCAACGGATGTTCTAGGCCACGCCCTATTGCAGGTTACTCCGTAGTTTCGGTTCTTTGCTGACAGAGAAAGAACCTTTGAGCGATGGGTTCTCAGGCCAAGGAGTGGCTGTTTTATACCCTGTAACGGCTCAGGTTGATCTGTCTCTAAGACCTTAAACTCCGGGGGTTCTGATCGGCCTCGACTAGGCATCTGTTGATCTAATTGAGTTTCACCGACGGGAAGTGCTGCTCGGATTTGGATTCTACCTTTCTTTCGGTATGTCTCTTTCCCGACGATCTACTTCTTCTCGCAGTTCTTCTTCTTCTTCTCTCACGATTTTCGTCACACAAACGGGCTCTGCCCAAATCCATTAACTGAGGGGCTTTAAATAGCCTTACGATTACAACGATTACAAAGGGCCAACGTGACATGTGGGACCCAAGCCATGTGTCCTTCACATGCTTGTGGGACCGTATGTCGGAACTTTCGGCATACATACTAACTGTCGGCATACAGACATTACATACTCAATACTCACTTCTTCTCTCACGGTTTTCGTCACACAAACGGGCTCTGCCCAAATCCATTAACTGAGGGGCTTTAAATAGCCTTACGATTACAACGATTACAAAGGGCCAACGTGACATGTGGGACCGAAGCCATGTGTCCTTCACATGCTTGTGGGACCGTATGTCGGGACTGTCGGCATACATACTGACTGTCGGCATACAGACATTACATACTCAATACTCATACACATACACATACATACTCAATACTCATACACGTACAGACATTACATACTCAATATACATACACATACACATACATACTTAATCAAGACGGATCCAAGAACTCCAGACGGATAGAATGCTGCCTTATCAATGAGCCAATCGTCATAGGCATCCATGAGGGGGATGAGGCGAGGACAAGGAAGACGACCATTCTGGTGAAGTTCGGTCTGAAGAAGAGGGGCTGGAACTTGATGGGGTTGCGTATCATTGACTTGGCACATGGTATGAAGAAATTGGCGCCACTCTGATCGATGCTGTCGTCGATTGATGAAGAGAGTATAAGGCTTTGTTCCATACACATGGTAGTCTGTTGTGTAGTTAATGAAATGGCAGGGATTTAAGGTATGTGGAGGGTCAGTGACTTGGAGGACCTGGGGTCGTGGAAAAGGATAATGGTGTGGTGATGGGTATATCGGGAATCATCCGTGGGAGAAGAGAGGTGAAGAGATCCAACCAAGTTTCCATGGGAGCAAAGAGCTGTAGAAACTGGAAAATTGGGAGGTTAGGTCTATGGGGTTGGACTGGACTACACCATTGGAAGCACATCAGTTGAATGGAGTGAAGGGGAAAACTAATGGCTATGGAGTAGGCTGTACATAAATGCCAGAAAATGCATTTATATATAAGGGGTAATTCCTGTAGGTCATATGAGGAATTGAAAGTAAAAACGGTGAGGTAGGGGAAGTCTGGGTGGCAAGAAGAACCAGCAAGGAAGAGACCTTCTTGTCGAAGGGCTATTTTGAGAAGCTGGATTGCTGTGAGCTTGCTGTAGGTAAGGACGGCTTTGTAGGTTAAGGTGTGAAGGATTTCGGGAGGAAGATGAGGAGGGATATTACAGCAAAGGTTATGGCCGGGTGAAGGTTGTGGTGTGGCTAAGGAGGAGGAAGATGAAGCTCCTGGAGTTAGAGGGTATAGGAGTGGGATGACTGAAAAGGTAGAGGTTGGTCGGGAAAGGAAGTCTGCCAAGACATTTTCTTTTCCTTTGATATGTTTGATATCAAAGGACCATTTTGAAAACCATTGAGCCCACCGGAGTAGTTGATCATTAGGAAGCTGTTTCTGTCGGAACTCAAGCATTCGAGGAAAGTTTGACATATCCAGTTCAATGAGGAACCTGTGTCCAATGAGGTGAAACTGGAATTTTTCAATGCCACGGCGAACTGCAAGAATTTCCTTGAATGTGGAGTGATAATGGGCTTCAGAGGTTTTGAATGAACCACTCTTGTAACCACAAACCGTTCTTGTAGAATCAGGGTTTTCTTCTAAGAGAACTGCACCCCAGTGAGTATCACTAGCATCTGTTTGGAGAATTCGACGTCCATCAGAAGGAATCTGTAGACAGGGGAGTCTTGTAGATAACTGCTTCAAAGCATGAATGGCTGCTGAGTGTTCAGAAGACCAGGGAGGAGCATTCTTTCTCAATAGTTGATGAAGAACAGACGTATGTTTGATTTGTTGAGGAAGAAACTCACTCATATAGTTGACTATACCAAGGAATTGCTGGACCTGATGTTTTGTCAGAGGCCCATCAGGGAATTGCTGTAGAGAAGTAGCAATGTGCGGCTGAAGTTCATATGTTCCTTTGGTAATAGTGACACCAAGAAAATCAACGGTGGAGACACCAATCTGCATTTTCTTTGGGGAGAGCATGATTCCATAGTCTTGAACAATCTGATGGAAGTTTTGGAGGAGGCTTAAATGGTCATCCTGTGTAGATGAAAACAGAAGAATATCATCAATATAGATCAGGGCCTGATCTTGAATGGGATCAAAGATTTGCATCATGGCACCGGAATATTGATGGAGCCGCTTTCAAACCAAATGGCATAACTGCCATTGTAGATGATGACCAGGACGCAAAAGTCGTCTTTGGTCTATCTTCAGAATAATGCCAAGTTGCCAAAACCCGCTTCAGATCAAACTTGAGAAGACATACGAGGCTAATCAAGTAACAGAGCCGACGCCGGTAATGGAAATTTATCATCAGCCAGAAAAGTTCAGAGGCCGATAATTAATAACCATTCGTGATTTTACCTGGAGCTGTTCAGCTTCTTTTATTCACATAGAACGCCGACATGCCTGTGGAGACACAAGAGGTTCAAGTAGTCCTTGAGCTTGTAATTGTAAGTTCTGACCGCAAGTGTTAAATGTTCAGGGGCATTCCAGATGGCTGGCTTTTGTTGGATTGACATCTTCATTCATCTTAAAAGGTAAGGAGATGAAGAACTTTGGATTCTGCCAGAGAGGATGATTGCACTTTGTTAAAAACTCAGTATGAGAATCGGCACAGGACGTTTGCAGAAGTTTTCCTTTAAAATCATCAAAAAATGTCGGGCCGGTTCCTGCAAGAAAAATGTTAGAAAAAGGGGACCAGGGAAGAAGCTGCTGTTTATATACAAGACCTTGGGGTGTCCATTTAAGAGGAAGGTGACGAAGGACATCAAAACCTATAATAAGGTCTTTACCAGGACACTGGGATCCTAACATAACATGGGTGAAGGAAAGGGTTGGAAGTAGCTGGACTTTTATGGGTTTTTTAGTAACTAGGGTGATGTAGAAGGTTTCACCATTAGTTGCTAAAATGGTAAAGGAGGGACTTGAGGTTTCCAGAACTGGTTGGGAAGGACTTTTGGAGACAAAATGGTTGTTGCAGCACCTGTATCTAAAAAGGCTATTAGATGTACAGGTTTAGCATATGGTTCAGGAATAAGGGTTACTGCCGCATGGGGTAAGGATATAGACTGACATGGAAGAGGTGTTGGTTTGTGACTCGGTTGACTTGGGGAAAGGAAAGGTATAACCTGGTAGAGGGGATCTGATTCCTCGGACTCGGAGAGAGAAGACTCTGGGTCAGAGTCTGTGAGGTATTGTGGATCAACCTCATCAGGGTAATCAATAGCAAAGAGGGAGAGATCTGTAGGCTCTGCATCGAGAGAGTACAGAGATTCGAGATCAGCATCTTGTAGATCATCATGATGGAGGGAGGCAAGCATATGAAGCACCTTATCTTTCTTACTTCGATTAGGACAATTTTTTGCAAAATGTCCTTCTTTTCCACAGATGAAGCAAGAGGTGTTCTTGGATTTCCCACGAATTGTTTTTTCCAAGGAATTTCCACGAGGTTTAAACCGCTTAAACCGAGAGGGCTTAAAAGGAAACCGTCCGCTATGCTTGTGAGAGGAAGGGTGAAAGAACCGCTCGATGGGACCGCTTTGTAGGACAATCACAGCCAGGATCGAACTTTTACACTTAAGTTTCATCCAGAAGTGTCACAAGCAGAGGACACTTTGTCGACGGATTGTAACTCCTTCCAGCATTTTCTTGACATTACAAAGTTTGTCAAGAGCCGTAAGAGCAAAACTGTATAGGGAGCCGATGCTGCAGGATGCAAGAGCAATGTTCTGATTGCGAAGAAACTGCAGAGTGTCAGCACCAAGAGGATCTGGTAAGGAATTCAGAAAGATCTGCTTGAGGTTCTCATCATCAAGGCCGCCAATCTTATGGAATCTGTCTGTCATACGAACAAAGTGTTTGTCAAGATCAGGACGAGCAAGAGAACAACACTTTAACTGTAAAAACTCTTCACGAGCTTTTGTAATGTCGTTGGAGACAGGACCAAGGAATTCTTGATATAAGACTGTAATGAACTGGCCTTCAGGGAGTTGAACAAGTTGTAATTGTCGATAACCACCAAGAGCTAAATACCATTCCCTAAGTTTTCCTTGTAGTCTGGCAACAAACTTAGTCAGAACACTGACTGATGTCGCACCTTCTTGGAGAAGTTCAGCATTAATCCAGGCATGAAAATCAACAAATTTTGATGCCCACTTAGAGACAGGGACATCATCCAGGGTAAAGAACTGCTTCGGTCTTGTTGGAAAAAGGAGCATATGTGGGATATGTTGAGGGGCCGTGGGTGTTCGTGATTATGGACCATAGGGTCAGGGTCATCCTGATCACCATCCATCTCATCTACAGTAGGCGGTGCAGGATATGGAGCAGGGGGATCTTGTCCTGTGTTCATGAAGGAAGGGACAGGTGTTGGATCATGGAGAGCCAAAGTGGTGAGAAGGTCTGTAAGGACATCATCACCAGAAGGGGTTATGGCACCTATGGGAGGATATTTGGCTTTGGTTCGGGGTGGCGAAGGTGAAGGTGAAAGTAAAGGTGAAGGTAAAGGTGATGGATAGGTAGTGACAGGTGGTGGTGGTGTCGGCAGGATAAGTTACACCATAGGGTATGGCTGAAACCGTGGAGGAGAGGGTTTTTCGGGGTATGGGTTTAGGTTGTCGCCGCTCGGGTTGCCCGGGTCGCGATTTCTTTTGCTGACGCTGTAACGCCTTTAATTCTTCAAGAGGGAAAGATCTCTGGGAAGCAACTACCGGAGGAGCTGGTATTGTGTACATGGCAAATGGATCTTGAGGAGATAGACTTGAACCGCTAAAGGTAAAGGTTGTGCCGATCGGTTGTTGCCGGGTTGAGGAGGAGCTCGTGAAGGCTATGCAACCGAGCTTCAAGGAATTGAGATGTTTTTCCTTTGACCAATCAGTCAAAGACCCGAGCGGTATCGCAATGAAGAAGAATACCAAAGAAGTTCAAGATGAACTTGATCCATTTCAGCTTTCAAAGATTGAAGTAACTGGGTATGCCGGCCAACAGTACCATGAGTATGCTGGGTAGTAGCAAGAATTCGTTCAAGGTACTGGTTTTGGACTATGGCATTTTTATTTTGCCAATTAAGAGCTGCTTCAGCTGGGGAGATTTCTTTCGATTGTCCAGAGGGAAGAATAGGTGGTTTGACTTTCCAAACATGACGGATACCGTGAGAATCAGGACCATAATCAGTAGGACCAGGAAAGTTCTTTACTGGGGAAGAAGAAGAAGAAGATCCTGGAGCATACATACAACAAGGAGGGACCATAGGAAAGGGTGGCGAAATGGTGGAGGAGGTTGACAGTCGGAGTAGGAGGTGGAACATAAGGTGGATCCGAGGAGGAGAACTATATTTAACCATAAAAGGATACCGGGCTTCAGTGCTTAAGGGTCCAACTGTGGTATCTCCTGACTCATATCGTTCCCATAGAAGAGTCTGGGAAGACTTTCTTTTGGGTCGATAGGTTTCTTCAGTATCAGAGTCGTGGAGACAGTCATCACAATCACAGAGGTCAAAATATTTATGACCAAAGGATCGGATCGTAGAAATAGTAAATAGGATTACCTTGAGCATCAAAAGATTTGACCGAATCTTATCTTTTGAATCATGCCGTAAACCGGTAGGAAAAGGAGAAGGTAAGGGTTTGGGGGAGGAGGAAACTTAATTTCAACCTCACCAGAAGGGTGACGGATGAACTGTGGGTCTGTAGACTGGAGGGGTTCTACCGGAGCAGGCTGCTGAGTAGCCATCTGTTGTTCATAAGCCGTAACCCAAGAAGAAGGTAAGAGACGAAGAAGTTCATCTCGAGGAATTTGTCTTGGGACATAGGTAAGGCTCGGAACATGGTCAGAATCCACTGAGAGGAATAGGGCATCCTCCGAATGACCTGTTGAGAGATCAAAGGCATGGTTCTGTAACCGATAAGCCATTTGATAGTGGATAGTACCTGCTAAAGCCGTAGGGGCAAGGGGAGAACCAGAAATTTGGATCTGGAACTTTAACGCAGTAGGGAGAAAAGGATCTGCTAGGGGAATGTTAAAGTTGGGGTATAGGGTAAGGAAGATGGTTCCTGCGTTCAACGTAGTCTGGACAGTAGAACAAACGGCATGTTCATACCGAAGGAAACGACTGTCTAGAAGAGCTATGCGGGAGAACACGGGAAGGCCTTTCCTGCCATGGAAAGTAAGGGCAAATTTAATTGCGCCTAAATGGAGATGGGTATAACCCTGGTTTTGCCAATCAGGGATGAGAGAGGTCGGGATCTCCAAAGTGAACAGTTGTTCCTTATCAGTGGCAGGGATGTGATATAATTCACATCGGGAAGCCTGAACAAGTTCCTTAACTGGAGGGGTTTTCTTCCTAGGGGCGAGAAGGGTTTTCCAGGTAGCAGAAGAGGAGGTCTTCTTTGGGAAGACAGTATAAGGGTTTAGTAAAGGAGAAGGGGTTGAAGGAATAATTTGATCATCGGGAAGATAATCAAATTCGTATAGGGAATCTATAGAAGAAAAGGAAGATGAACGGGAAGACGAGGGAGAAGAAGAAGAAGAATCTGAGAAGAAGTAGATCGTCGGGAAAGAGACATACCGAAAGAAAGGTAGAATCCAAATCCGAGCAGCACTTCCCGTCGGTGAAACTCAATTAGATCAACAGATGCCTAGTCGAGGCCGATCAGACCCCGAGTTTAAGGTCTTAGAGAAGATCAACCCGAGCCATAGGTATAAACAGCCACCCTTGGCCCGAGAACCCATCGCCAAAGGTTCTTTTCTCACAAGAAAGAACCGAAACTACGGAGTAACCTGCAATAGGGCGTGGCCTAGAACATCCGTTGGACTAAGAGAGGTTCGAACCGAGAAGGGTCGGCCGCCGGAGACGGACCTTAGCCGGAGAAGGGGAAGGGGTATGGCTCTGATACCATTCTTCTCTCACGTTTTTCGTCACACAAACGGGCTCGGCCCAAATCCATTAACTGAGGGGCTTTAAATAGCCTTACGATTACAACGACTACAAAGGGCCAACGTGACATGTGGGACCCAAGCCATGTGTCCTTCACATGCTTGTGGGACCGTATGTCGGACTGCCGCATACATACCGATCGTCGCATACGTACATTACATACTCCGCTTTAAATAGCCTTACGACATAACGACAAAAGGGCCAACGTGAATGTGGGACCCAAGCCATGTGTCCTTCACATGCTTGTGGGACCGTATGTCGGACGCGCATACATACCGATCGCGCATACGTATATTACATACTAATACTCATACACATACACATACATACTCAATACTCATACACGCATGCAATTACATACTCAATATACATACACATACACATACATACTCAATCAGACGGATCCAAGAACTGCCAGACGGATAGAATGCGCTTATCAATGAGCCAATCGCATAGGCATCCATGGGGGGGATGAGGCGAGGACAAGGAAGACGACCATTCTGGTGAAGTTCCCAAGCAGAATCAACGGTCTGAAGAAGAGGGGCTGGAACTTGATGGGGTTGCGTATCATTGACTTGGCACATGGTATGAAGAAATTGGCGCCACTCTGATCGATGCTGTCGTCGATTGATGAAGAGAGTATAAGGCTTTGTTCCATACACATGGTAGTCTGTTGTGTAGTTAATGAAATGGCAGGGATTTAAGGTATGTGGAGGGTCAGTGACTTGGAGGACCGCTGGGGTCGGTGGAAAAGGATAATGGTGTGGTGCATGGGTATATCAGGGGAATCATCTAGTGGGAGAAGAGAGGTGAAGAGATCCAACCAAGTTTCCATGGGAGCAAAGAGCTGTAGAAACTGGAAAATTGGGAGGTTAGGTCTATGGGGTTGGACTGGACTACACCATTGGAAGCACATCAGTTGAATGGAGTGAAGGGGAAAACTAATGGCTATGGAGTAGGCTGTACATAAATGCCAGAAAATGCATTTATATATAAGGGGTAATTCCTGTAGGTCATATGAGGAATTGAAAGTAAAAACGGTGAGGTAGGGGAAGTCTGGGTGGCAAGAAGAACCAGCAAGGAAGAGACCTTCTTGTCGAAGGGCTATTTTGAGAAGCTGGATTGCTGTGAGCTTGCTGTAGGTAAGGACGGCTTTGTAGGTTAAGGTGTGAAGGATTTCGGGAGGAAGATGAGGAGGGATATTGCAGCAAAGGTTATGGCCGGGTGAAGGTTGTGGTGTGGCTGAGGAGGAGGAAGATGAAGCTCCGGAGTTAGAGGGTATAGGAGTGGATGACTGAAAAGGTAGAGGTTGGTCGAAAGGAAGTCTGCCAAGACATTTTCTTTTCCTTTGATATGTTTGATATCAAAGGACCATTTTGAAAACCATTGAGCCCACCGGAGTAGTTGATCATTAGGAAGCTGTTTCTGTCGGAACTCAAGCATTCGAGGAAAGTTTGACATATCCAGCCTAATGAGGAACCCGTGTCCAATGAGGTGAAACTGGAATTTTTCAATGCCACGGCGAACTGCAAGAATTTCCTTGAATGTGGAGTGATAATGGGCTTCAGAGGTTTTGAATGAACCACTCTTGTAACCACAAACCGTTCTTGTAGAATCAGGGTTTTCTTCTAAGAGAACTGCACCCCAGTGAGTATCACTAGCATCTGTTTGGAGAATTCGACGCCCATCGAAGGAATCAGAGAGGGAGTCTTGTAGATAATCGCTTCAAAGCATGAATGGTCACGAGTGTTCGTAAGACCGTGGAGGAGCATTCTTTCTCAATAGTTGATGAAGAATGACGATGTTTGATTTGTTGAGGAAGAAACTCACCATATAGTTGACTATACCAAGGAATTGCCGGACTCGATGTTTTGTCGAGGCCCATCGTGGAATTGTCAGAGAGAAGTAGCAATGTGCGGCTGAAGTTCATATGTTCCTTTGGTAATAGTGACACCAAGAAAATCAACGGTGGAGACACCAATCTGCATTTTCTTTGGGGAGAGCATGATTCCATAGTCTTGAACAATCTGATGGAAGTTTTGGAGGAGGCTTAAATGGTCATCCTGTAGATGAAAATGAAGAATATCATCAATATAGATCGTGGCCCGATCTTGAATGGGATCAAAGATTTGCATCATGGCACCGAATATTGATGGAGCCGCTTTCAAACCAAATGGCATAACTGCCCATTGTAGATGATGACCGTGACGCAAAAGTCGTTTTGGTCTATCTTCAGAATAATGCCAAGTTGCCAAAAACCCGCTTCGATCAAACTTGAGAAGACAATGTCGAGGCTAATCAAGTAACAGAGTCGACGCTGCCGGTAATGGAAATTTATCATCAGCCAGGAAAAAGTTCAGAGGCCGATAATTAATAACCATTCGCATTTTACCGCGGAGCTGTTCAGTTCTTTTATTCACATAGAACGCCTGACATGCCCAGGGAGACACAGTAGGTTCAAGTAGTCCTTGAGCTTGTAATTGGGTAAGTTCTTGGACTGCAAGTGTTAAATGTTCAGGGGGCATTCCAGGATGGCTGGCTTTTGTTGGATTGACATCTTCATTCATCTTAAAAGGTAAGGAGATGAAGAACTTTGGATTCTGCCAGAGAGGATGATTGCACTTTGTTAAAAACTCAGTATGAGAATCTGCACAGGACGTTTGCAGAAGTTTTCCTTTAAAATCATCAAAAAATGTCGGGCCGGTTCCTGCAAGAAAAATGTTAGAAAAGGGGACCGTGGAAGAAGTCATTGCTTATATACAAGACCTTGGGGTGTCCATTTAAGAGGAAGGTGACGGGACATCAAAACCTATAATAAGGTCTTTACCAGACACCGATCCTAACATAACATGGGTGAAGGAAAGGGTTGAAGTAGTGGACTTTTATGGGTTTTTAGTAACTAGGTGATGTAGAAGGTTTCACCATTAGCGCTAAAATGGTAAAGGAGGGACTTGAGGTTTCCAGAACTGGTTGGGAAGGACTTTTGGAGACAAAATGGTTGTTGCAGCACCTGTATCTAAAAAGGCTATTAGATGTACAGGTTTAGCATATGGTTCAGGAATAAGGGTTACTGCCGCATGGGGTAAGGATATAGACTGACATGGAAGAGGTGTTGGTTTGTGACTCTGTTGACTTGGGGAAAGGAAAGGTATAACCTGGTAGAGGGGATCTGATTCCTCGGACTCGGAGAGAGAAGACTCTGGGTCAGAGTCTGTGAGGTATTGTGGATCAACCTCATCAGGGTAATCAATAGCAAAGAGGGAGAGATCTGTAGGCTCTGCATCGAGAGAGTACAGAGATTCGAGATCAGCATCTTGTAGATCATCATGATGGAGGGAGGCAAGCATATGAAGCACCTTATCTTTCTTACTTCGATTAGGACAATTTTTTGCAAAATGTCCTTCTTTTCCACAGATGAAGCAAGAGGTGTTCTTGGATTTCCCACGGAATTGTTTTTTCCGAAGGAATTTCCACTGAGGTTTAAACCGTTTAAACCGAGAGGGCTTAAAAGGAAACCGTCGCTTATGCTTGTGAGAGGAAGGGTGAAAGAACCGCTTCTGATGGGACTGCTTCTTTGTAGGACAATCACAGTTGTGATCAGAACTTTTACACTTAAGTTTCATCCAGGAAGTGTCACAAGCAGAGGACACTTTGTCAGATTTGGATTGTAACTCCTTCCAGATTTTCTTGACATTACAAAGTTTGTCAAGAGCCGTAAGAGCAAAACTGTATAGGGAGCCGATGCTGCAGGATGCAAGAGCAATGTTCTGATTGCGAAGAAACTGCAGAGTGTCAGCACCAAGAGGATCTGGTAAGGAATTCAGAAAGATCTGCTTGAGGTTCTCATCATCAAGGCCGCCAATCTTATGGAATCTGTCTGTCATACGAACAAAGTGTTTGTCAAGATCAGGACGAGCAAGAGAACAACACTTTAATCAGAAAACTCTTCACGAGCTTTTGTAATGTCGTTGGAGACAGGACCAAGGAATTCTTGATATAAGACTGTAATGAACTGGCCTTCAGGGAGTTGAACAAGTTGTAATTGTCGATAACCACCAAGAGCTAAATACCATTCCCTAAGTTTTCCTTGTAGTCTGGCAACAAACTTAGTCAGAACACTGACTGATGTCGCACCTTCTTGGAGAAGTTCAGCATTAATCCAGGCATGAAAATCAGCAAATTTTGATGCCCACTTAGAGACAGGGACATCATCCAGGGTAAAGAACTGCTTTCGGTCTTGCTGGAAAAAGGAGCATATGTGGGATATGTTGGAGGGGGCTGTGGTGCAGGTTCAGGATTATGGACCATAGGGTCAGGGTCATCCTGATCACCATCCATCTCATCTACAGTAGGCGGTGCAGGATATGGAGCAGGGGGATCTTGTCCTGTGTTCATGAAGGAAGGGACAGGTGTTGGATCATGGAGAGCCAAAGTGGTGAGAAGGTCTGTAAGGACATCATCACCAGAAGGGGTTATGGCACCTATGGGAGGATATTTGGCTTTGGTTGTGGCGAAGGTGAAGGTGAAAGTAAAGGTGAAGGTAAAGGTGAAGGTAAAGGTGATGGATAGGTAGTGACAGGTGGTGGTGGTGCTGGTGCAGGATAAGTTACAGTCATAGGGTATGGCTGAAACTGTGGAGGAGAGGGTTTTTCTGTGGGTATGGGTTTAGGTTGCTGCTGCCTGGGTTGCCTGGCTGTCAGATTTCTTTGCTGACGCTGTAACGCCTTTAATTCTTCAAGAGGGAAAGATCTCTGGGAAGCAACTACCGGAGGAGCTGGTATTGTGTACATGGCAAATGGATCTTGAGGAGACAGACTTGGAACTGTCAAAGGTAAAGGTTGCTGTCGACTGGTTGTTGCTGGTTGAGGAGGAGCCTGTTGAAGGCTATGCAACTGAGCTTCAAGGAATCTGAGATGTTTTTCCTTTTGACCAATCAGGGCAAAGACCTGAGCGGTATCGCAGTCGAAGAAGCAATACCAGCAAGTTCAGTATGAACTTGATCCATTTCAGCTTTCAAAGATTGAAGTAACTGGGTATGCCGGCCAACAGTACCATGAGTATGCTGGGTAGTAGCAAGAATTCGTTCAAGGTACTGGTTTTGGACTATGGCATTTTTATTTTGCCAATTAAGAGCTGCTTCAGCTGGGGAGATTTCTTTCGATTGTCCAGAGGGAAGAATAGGTGGTTTGACTTTCCAAACATGACGGATACCGTGAGAATCAGGACCATAATCAGTAGGACCAGGAAAGTTCTTTACTGGGGAAGAAGAAGAAGAAGATCCTGGAGCATACATACAACAAGGAGGGACCATAGGAAAGGGTGGCGTAAATGGTGGAGGAGGTTGACAAGCCGGAGTAGGAGGTGGAACATAAGGTGGATCCGGAGGAGGAGAACTATATTTAACCATAAAAGGATACCGGGCTTCAGTGCTTAAGGGTCCAACTGTGGTATCTCCTGACTCATATCGTTCCCATAGAAGAGTCTGGGAAGACTTTCTTTTGGGTCGATAGGTTTCTTCAGTATCAGAGTCGTGGAGACAGTCATCACAATCACAGAGGTCAAAATATTTATGACCAGTGACTGGATCAGAGAAATAGTAAATAGGATTACCTTGAGCATCAAAAGATTTGACCGGAATCTTATCTTTTTGAATCATGCCGGTAAACCGGGTAGGAAAAGGAGAAGGTAATGGTTGGGGAGGAGGAAACTTAATTTCAACCTCACCAGAAGGGTGACGGATGAACTGTGGGTCTGTAGACTGGAGGGGTTCTACCGGAGCAGGCTGCTGAGTAGCCATCTGTTGTTCATAAGCCGTAACCCAAGAAGAAGGTAAGAGACGAAGAAGTTCATCTCGAGGAATTTGTCTTGGGACATAGGTAAGGCTCGGAACATGGTCAGAATCCACTGAGAGGAATAGGGCATCCTCCGAATGACCTGTTGAGAGATCAAAGGCATGGTTCTGTAACCGATAAGCCATTTGATAGTGGATAGTACCGCTAAAGTCAGAGGGGCAAGGGGAGAACCGTAAATTTGGATCCGAACTTTAACGCAAAGAGGGAGAAAAGGATCTGCTAGGGGAATGTTAAAGTTGGGGTATAGGGTAAGGAAGATGGTTCCTGCGTTCAACGTAGTCTGGACAGTAGAACAAACGGCATGTTCATACCGAAGGAAACGACTGTCTAGAAGAGCTATGCGGGAGAACACGGGAAGGCCTTTCCTGCCATGGAAAGTAAGGGCAAATTTAATTGCGCCTAAATGGAGATGGGTATAACCCTGGTTTTGCCAATCAGGGATGAGAGAGGTCGGGATCTCCAAAGTGAACAGTTGTTCCTTATCAGTGGCAGGGATGTGATATAATTCACATCGGGAAGCCCAATGTTCCTTAATCGGAGGGGTTTTTTCCTAGGGCGAGAAGGGTTTCTGTGTAGCAGAAGAGGAGGTCTTTGGGAAGACAGTATAAGGGTTTAGTAAAGGAGAAGGGGTTGAAGGAATAATTTGATCATCGGGAAGATAATCAAATTCGTATAGGGAATCTATAGAAGAAAAGGAAGATGAACGGGAAGACGAGGGAGAAGAAGAAGAAGAACTGCGAGAAGAAGTAGATCGTCGGGAAAGAGACATACCGAAAGAAAGGTAGAATCCAAATCCGAGCAGCACTTCCCGTCGGTGAAACTCAATTAGATCAACAGATGCCTAGTCGAGGCCGATCAGGACCCCCGGAGTTTAAGGTCTTAGAGACAGATCAACCGAGCCGTTACAGGGTATAAAACAGCCACTCCTTGGCCTGAGAACCCATCGCTCAAAGGTTCTTTCTCTGTCAGCAAAGAACCGAAACTACGGAGTAACCTGCAATAGGGCGTGGCCTAGAACATCCGTTGGACTAAGAGAGGTTCGAACCGAGAAGGGTCGGCCGCCGGAGACGGACCTTAGCCGGAGAAGGGGGAGGGGTATGGCTCTGATACCATTCTTCTCTCACGGTTTTCGTCACACAAACGGGCTCTGCCCAAATCCATTAACTGAGGGGCTTTAAATAGCCTTACGATTACAACGATTACAAAGGGCCAACGTGACATGTGGGACCCAAGCCATGTGTCCTTCACATGCTTGTGGGACCGTATGTCGGACCTGCCGCATACAACCTTCTCCACAGCCAGCCATACCCTATGATCAGAATTTATCCTCGCACTCAAAGACCACCACCACCTGTCACTACCTATCCATCACCTTTACCTTCACCTTTACCTTCACCTTTACTTTCACCTTCACCTTCGCCACCCCGAATCAAAGCCAAATATCCTCCCATAGGTGCCATAACCCCTTCTGGTGATGATGTCCTTACAGACCTTCTCACCACTTTGGCTCTCCATGATCCAACACCTGTCCCTTCCTTCATGAACACAGGACAAGATCCCCCTGCTCCATATCCTGCACCACCTACTGTAGATGAGATGGATGGTGATCAGGATGACCCTGACCCTATGGTCCATAATCCTGAACCTGCACCACAGCCCCCTCCAACATATCCCACATATGCTCCTTTTTCCAACCAAGACCCGAAACAGTTCTTTACCCTGGATGATGTCCCTGTCTCTAAGTGGGCATCAAAATTTGCTGATTTTCATGCCCGATTAATGCTGAACTTCTCCAAGAAGGTGCGACATCGCCGTTGTTCACTAAGTTTGTTGCCGACTACAAGGAAAACTTAGGGAATGGTATTTAGCTCTTGGTTATCGACAATTACAACTTGTTCAACTCCCAAGGCCGCCTATTACGCCTTATATCAAGAATTCTTGGTCCCGCTCCAACGACATTACAAAAGCTCGTGGAAGAGTTTTTACAGCTAAAGTGTTGTTCTCTTGTCGCCCCGATCTTGACAAACACTTTGTTCGTATGATGCATGATTCCATAAGATTGGCGGCCTTGATGATGAGAACCTCAAGCGATCTTTCTCAATTCCTTACTGATCCTCTTGGTGCCGACACTCAGCTTCTTCAATCGTAACATTGCTTTTGCATCCCGAAAAGATCGGCCCCTATACGCTTTTGTTTTACGGCTCTTGACAAACTTTGTAATGTCAAGAAAATCGAAGGAGTTACAACCAAATCGACAAAGTGTCCTCTCCGGACACTTCCCGGATGAAACTTATGTAAAAGTTCTGATCACAACCTGATTGTCCTACAAAGAAGCAACCCCATCGTAAGCGGTTCTTTCACCCTTCCTCTCACAAGCATAAGCGACGTTTTTTAAGCCCTCTCGGTTTAAACGGTTTAAACCTCAAGGAAATTCCTTCAAAAAACAATTCCGTGGAAATCCAAGAACACCTCTTGCTTCATCTCAGGAAAAGAAGGACATTTTCAAAAATTGTCCTAATCAAGTAAGAAAGATAAGGTGCTTCATATGCTTGCCTCCTCCATCATGATGATCTACAAGATGCTGATCTCGAATTCAGACTCTCGATGCGAGCCTACAGATCTCTCCTCTTGTTATTGATTACCCCGATGAGGTTGATCCACATACCTCACGCACTGACCGCAGTCTTCTCTCCGAGTCCGAGGAATCAGATCCCCTACCGTGTTATACCTTTCCTTTCCCCAAGTCAACAGAGTCACAAACCAACACCTCTTCCATGTCGCCTATATCCTTACCCCATGCGGCAAGAACTCCTTATTCCCCGAACCATATGCTAAACCCAGACATCTAATAGCCTTTTAGATACAGTCAAGAACAACCATTTTGTCTCCAAAAGTCCTTCCCAACCAGCCTGAAACCTCAAGTCCCTCCTTTACCATTTTTAGCGCTAATGGTGAAACCTTCTACATCACCCTAGTTACTAAAAACCCATAAAAGTCCACTACTTCCAACCCTTTCCTTCACCCATGTTATGTTAGGATCCCAAGGTCCGGTAAAGACCTTATTATAGGTTTTGATGTCCTTCGTCACCTTCCTCTTAAATGGACACCCCAAGGTCTTGTATATAAACAACAGCCTTCTTCCCCGTCCCCTTTTTCTAACATTTTTCTTGCAGAACCGCCCGACATTTTTGATGATTTTAAAGGAAAACTTCGCAAACGCCCCTGCGATTCTCATACCGAAGTTTTTAACAAAGTGCAATCATCCTCTCCGCAGTAATCCAAAGTTCTTCATCTCCTTACCTTTTAAGATGAATGAAGATGTCAATCCAACAAAAGCCAGCCATCCCGAATGCCCCAACATTTAACACTTGCGTCCAAGAACTTACCCAATTACAAGCTCAAGGACTACTTGAACCATCAGGTCTCCCGGGCATGTCAGCGTCTATGTGAATAAAAGAACTGAAAGCCCCGGGGTAAAATGAATGGTTATTAATTATCGGCCTCAACTTTTTCCCCTGATGATAAATTTCCATTACCCGGGCCCATTATTCAGCTTAGCCTCAAAGAATCGCTTTTCCAAGTTTGATTCAAAGGTGTTTTGGCAACTTGGCATTATTCTCAAGATAGACCAAAGAATTTTTTTATGCCCCTCGGTCATCATCTACAATGGAAGTTATGCCATTTGGTTTGAAGACGGCTCCATCAATATTCCAATGGCTAATGCAAATTTTGATCCCATTCAAGATCGGCCCCGATCTATATTGATGATATTCTTCTGCTTTCATCTACACAGATGACCATTTCCCTCCAAAACTTCCATCGATTGTTCAAGACTATGGAATCATGCTCCCCAAAGAAAATGCGATTGGTGTCTCCACCGTGATTTTCTTGGTGTCACTATTACCAAAGGAACATATGAACTTCAAAGACATTGCTATTCTAAAGAACCCATGGGCCCTCAAAAACATCGGTCCAAAGAATTCCTTGGTATAGTCAACTATATGACGAAGTTTCTTCTCAACAAATCAAACATACGCCTGTCTTCATCAACTATTGAGAAAGAATGCCCCCCCGGGGTCTTCAACACTAACCATTCATGCTTTGAACGCTTATTCACAAGACTCCCCCAGCATTCCTTCCGATGGACGGAATTCTCCAAAAGATGCTAGTGATACTCATGGGTGCGCTTTAAAGAAAACCCCGATTCTACAAGAACGGTTTTGGTTACAAGAGTGGTTCATTCAAACCCCGCCCATTATCACCCACATTCAAGGAAATTTTCACCGTGGCATTGAAAAAATTCCGCCACCTCATTGGACAGTTCCTCATTGAACTGATATGTCAAACTTTCCTCAATGCTTGAGTTCGATGTAAACAGCTTCCTAATGATCAACTACTCCTTTGGCTCAATGGTTAAATGGTCCTTGATATCAAACATATCAAAGGAAAAAAATTCTTGGCGACTTCCTTCCCGACCAACCTCTACCTTTTCACCATCCCACCCTATACCCTAACCTGTGAGCCATCTTTCCTCCTCCCACACCACAACCTTCACCCGGCCATAACCTTTGCGTAATATCCCTCCTCATCTTCCTCCCAAATCCTTCACACCTTAACCTACAAAGCCGCCCTACTTACAAAAAGCTCACAAAGAATCCATTCTCAAAATAGCCCTTCGAAAAAGGTCTCTTCCTTGCCGGTTCTTCTTGCCACCTGCATTCCCTACCTCACGCTTTTACTTTCAATTCCTCATATGACCTAGTGAATTACCCCTTATATATAAATGCATTTTTCGGCATTTATGTACACCTACCCATAGCCATTAGTTTTCCCTTCACTCCATTCAACTGACAAAGCTTCCAATGGTGTAGTCCACCAACCCCATAGACCTAACCTCCCAATTTTCCAGCCAAGCCTCTTGCTCCCATGGAAACTTGGTTGATCTTTCACCTCTTCTCCCACTAGATGATTCCCCGATATACCCATGCACCACACCATTATCCTTTTCCACCGACCAGCGGTCCTCCAAGTCACCGACCTCCACATACCTTAAACCCCGCCTTTCATTAACTACACAAGATACCATGTGTATGGAACAAAGCCTTATACTTCTCTTCATCAATCGACGAAAAGATCGATCGAGTGGCGCCATTTTCCATACCATGTGCCAAGTCAATGATACGCAACCCCATCAAGTTCCACCCTCTTCTTCGCACGCTGATTCTGCTTGGGAACTTCACCTATGGTCGCCTTCCTTGTCCTCGCCATCCCCTCATGGATGCCTATGACGTTGGCTCATTGATAAGGCA
>CM040966.1:61312403-61337664 GCA_022985045.1 Macadamia tetraphylla | reverse complement strand
TAGCTCAAGAGGAAAAGAAGGACCACAAAGCCCCACAACAAATCACAACCATCTCGCCCCATATGCTATGTAATTCTTTTTTAATCACATCTACCTAAACAACATTACTAAGTCCTTGGTTTAGTGCTACTACAACCACAAGGCGCGATACCCGGTACGGGGGAACTCCATCCGCGAACGCCCAGGGGGCCCGTTTGGAGAAGGCCCACCGTGAGTACTAAAAAGTAAAACATGCCACCATCGGATCTCAACATAAAGTAAATGATAGAAATAAAGGTGCTGACCCCAAAAAATTTTAAAAGAAACGTTGGCCTCTTGAATATCCAAAAAGGGGTTGCCGATTGTCCTAATGACCAATGATATCTAACCACCACAAAGGCCGACAACCATGACCACCGCTTCCCCAAATGGAAACCCCAACCCCCCAACCCCTATTGGGAAGGATCAGACAGAAGATGATAACCTAAACCGATGCTCCTATATGACATAGAAAGAAGTCCCCGCCCCATTCCATGGGCCACCAATGCACCTTTTCAAGCCGATATAGATCTAGTCTATTTATGCATCATGCACAATGATGTCAACATTCATCACATTTTTATCATCATTTGGTATTGAAAAAAAAAAAAAGACACATGGCATAAAATATGAGGATGGCTAAGCTACATAGCATTTGCATGATGACATGGCTAGTATAGATACAATTAGATGAATGCCAAACAAGCCTTGAAACAAGGCCAAAAATTCCCCCCCCACTTACCTTTTGTGTAAAAGACTACCTGCAGTGAGACCCCGCAAGAAACGAAAATTTTTGGGTGAACCTATCATAAATGAATGGGGTTAGCATTTCACCACTGATCAAGACTAACAAGATTTGATGACAAAATCATGTTTAGAATCATAAAATAAGGTCGCACGCCTATTTTGGGTCCATTCAACGTAAAAATCACTTTGGGAGCCTCTGGGGGGTCCAAACCCACGGCCCACCTATTTCTTAGGTGGGGGGTCCCACCAGTTGGCCCACCAGCCGCCCCCCGGTCCTACCCAAGGGCCTGCCTGGGGCCCTCGGCCATTAGGCCCACGGCCCCCACCGGTCTCAAAAAAAATGCCTTTTTCCCCAAACCTTCCCAACCTTTGGGAAAATCAAATGGGCTTTTCCAAACCTTTTCCCACACTTTCAAGGTCTCATAAGATGATTCTAACCTAGATCTAAGTTAGATTTAAGGATCAGGCCATCTTACCTTCTTTGCTCAAGAACTCTTTCAAAACCCCAAAATCACTTCTTAGCTCGAAAAAAAAGCTTCTCCAACCTTGTTAACACTTCTTCAAACCTTTAAAATCAACACATAGACCATCTATCAAACCTTAGATTCATCAACTCAAGGGGGATTTAAAGATCTCAAGGAACTCTACCCAAATCAAGGGTTTTACTTGGGTTTGAAAGTTTAAGAAACATAGCCTTTGCTCACCTCCAATCGAGATCTCGTGTTGGGGATCACTCTTCCGACGCTGAAATGAGAAGATCAAACCTGGCCCGCTTAAACCCTTTTCCTTCCTCTTCCTTCCCTTCCCCTTCTTTCTCTCTTCGCTTTCTCCTCTTAAATCTTCTCACCAACTTCTAAATGTAATAAATGAGATATTGAAAACACAAAATAATGCTATTTATATTTTAAAATCATTAGTGACACATGGTGGGTCCCCGTTGGGGATGCCCCCCCGTGATCGCCCACCGGGGGTAAAATTGGCCACCGGGGGATTTTGAGGGAATTCACCTTGGCACGTAATCTCACCCCCGCATAAGATATAATATAGACGTTTTTAAAAACAGCACATACATGCTTTATCCATACACGGCTTGGGTACACCTTCCCTCCGGCATTGACTCACTTGTCCGCTCCCTGTTCAAAGTCACCCTTGCCATCATGGTCCATAGGAACTCCCCCTTTTAACCCTCTCTCGTTCGGTTCCGTATGGTTAAACCAGGCCAACCGTAATCGCCGGGGTTTAAGAAGTGGGGTATTACACCGACGCAATCGGATTTAAGATCATTCACGGGGGAGGGTCTACTTAGTCATAGTCGATAGGTTTTGCTTGCTTGCCAATCTGCAGCCGCCTATCTTCATTGTTTCTCTCACCCTCTCCCTCAATCTCCTTGCTCCTCCATGGTACTAGGCACCACATCGAGTGGAGGGGCATGTAGGGCAAAGTCCGTGGTCACATTGTTTTTTAAAATCCTCCATTTTTCGTTTTTTGACAATTGTCCTTTTGGGTCTTTACCACTTTAGCCTCGAGTTTTGATTGCTTTTTGCCATCTTTTTGATTTCGCCCTCAATTTTATGTGGAAAAATTGATCAAAAGACCGATCCTTACACTTATATTTCATGGTAAGCTTGAATGCATCCTAAGAACTTGGTAACTTCTCAATCAAAGAACTAGTCACAAATTCATAGGAAGAATTATATTCTCCTTAGACAACCCAACTAAAACTTGATATTTATAAATTTTTGGGAATATATCCCATCCTTCATTTGAAAATCTAGAAATTACCAATTACATACTTCTACTCCCCACATCATTCAAAGTATATTTTTCGTTTCGCATTCTAGATCATAAATGCATAATTATATGCATTATACAAATTGTACAAATCAAAAGATAGTACATTGAGTATATTCGACCAAAATTGGCTTGAGACTAAGCAATTCGTTTGGGTTTTCCCCAACCATTTCTTTGGGATTAAAGTGGTTTAGGGTCAATTAGAGCATAAGCCACCCCCATTGAGTGAGTGAAAGTCCATATGCTTCCACCATTTAAAATTGGTGCCAATAAATGGTTCAATCTTCTCAAATTCAAAGGCTATCCTTAAATTTCCCATTGGTACAAGGGAATCGATATATAAGTCCACCAACCATTAGTATTATCTCGGGTGGTGGAGGAATCTTATTTTTGGCAAAATAGAGGGATCGATGAGGTTGTGTCTTGAGTATTCTTGTTAAAAGATCCTTATTAGTCATGTCTTACACCTCAATATTTTAAAAAAAAAAATCAGACCTTAAGATTGTTAGAAAATGTATAATGTTGAGTATTCAAAGTTGTTATCATGAGATGTATTCTTGAATTGCTTTAAGCAAACTATTGAAGACTTGCACAAAAGTACAATGCAACAAACCAACATGCTTAGTTTTTTTTTTCCACTAGAAGATTTAGAATTTCTTTAAAAATAGAAGAAAAGAAATAAAAAGTACAACTCAAAACTGATTTTATGCCCCCACCTTAAAAATTGCCATCAACGGAAGAAAATAAAAAAAATTAAATGCAAATTCGCCCTAGAGGGTCATGAGCTACCTTGTCCCGATGTGATTGGGAAAAAAAATTTTTCCTGAAATTCCAGATTTTGCCGCATCCCTTGCTAAAAAATTAGCAGACAATTGGCCCCCCTAAAATGTAGATATTTTCCGAGCAATAGGAGACAAAATGGGTCCAAAAATCCATTTTTGAACTACATACCATGGTATAGATCTGGATTGAACTACTAACACCCACCCATTGAGTCTAATTCATCCGAGAGAACTTCCCACTAATTCCTTTGCCATTTGAATACCTTTCATCGTGAGCTCAAATTTGCCACATAATTAGATCAACCCCAAGGGAAAACCTTGAAAGAGCCAATCCCATGCCAAGATTGTTACTAATAACTCCACTGACTCCCCTTTTCCGGTTACCCAAAGAGCAACTATCCACATTTTATTTCACCCATCCAGAGGGGCTTACCCAAAACACTTCTAAGAATTTTCGGACATCTAGAATCAATGGATAATCCCAAATCGACAAAAATCAGATAAAAATTACCCGATCGGGGAGGATGATTTTCAGTCTTGAAAGTCTTTTTTGATCTTTCAAAGACATAGTAAGGGTTTTTATCTTCAAAACGCCTAGGGTCCTTTCCTTCCAGATATTATCAGCTACTATAATCATTCCCATGGACCAAGGTTTTTAAAGAACCAACACCATGCACTTCCAACCCACCATTGAACTAGAAGGCTCAAGTCTTCTATTTTGGGCCAAGAAACTCCAAAATAGTCCGAAACTTTTTCCATTATCATAGCAAACTTGCAGCCCAAAACAAGTGATTGAAAGACTGATTCCTCCTAATAAATTGCATCGAAGCTTAAGGAATACCTTTGCTGAAACAATGTTGTCGGGGGCAGCTTGTTGTGCATCAATCGCCAACCAAAAGTAGACCTGCTTGTTGCAAAAACTTCCCCGATCGTGGAACCCATGGAACCTTGGGGTTTTTTTCAACCTTCCCAAGCGAAAAGGAAGAGAAGGCACCTGAGGGTACAACCCAAAAAACACCTATCCTTCAAGTGAATGCGGATAAATAGAGCGAGCAACATCAAAACAACAAGAATAGAGAGCTTATTTTTTTAAAGGTTTACATGTTGTCAAAATTCTTGGTACTTCCTCAAAGATACTAAGATTTTTGACATATTTTATAGACGATTCATGAAAATAAATATGTCATTTGCAAATATAAGATGAACCGCATTAATTAACTCACCTCTAGGCCCCCAAGGGTTTGATTTTTCCATCTCGAACTAGATCTTGCAACCCCTACACGTAACCTTTCAAAGAATGAAAAGAATTAGAGACATGGGACCCCCTTATCTTAAGCCCTCTCCACATTCAAATAACCCACAAGCCCTCCATTCTAAAGGATTGAGATTTTTAAGAAAAAAAAATAAGGATCCAATTTACGCACTTGTCGAAAACCCAAATTGCTTCAAAAAAGATGAAACCCCAAGAGATGGTATCAAATGCCTTATGAACATCGATTTTAATACCTAATCCCCCCCTGGTTTGGAACATAACATTGGCCATTTGCCAAGCCAATATTAGTGTGAATCACAGCATTTTGGGAAACCCCCCTTCAAAAATCACCCCCGGCAACAAAAAAGATATTCTTGTAGCTAAGATTTTGGATATAGCTTTACATAGAAAATTTTCCATGCATGGGGGATGGAATTTATCAAGAGTAATTGCTCCATCTACTTTTGAATCAAAGCTAAAAGTTTTTTTATATCGGGACTTTTTTCCCCAAGAAAAAATTCTGATCCCCTCAGAAAGCCCTTTCTACCACAACCCAAAAAGCCAAAAAATATCTAGGGAAACCATCTAGATTTGGGGGAACTATCCGGTCCAAATCCCAAACAACTTTCTTGATCTCCACCGCCCAATCGACCTCATCAACTAGAGCAAGAATGGAGTTAAAAGATCCAAATGCTCAATGACAAAGTAGCCCTATGAAAGACGAAAATAATCAATCATTTTGCAAATCCTGCCTCTATCATCGACCTTGGGTCCACCACTATTCTGATCGTGTTACATCCTTCTAATTTTCACATAAAGCTGAAAGAATTTAGAATTCCTATTCCATGCTTTAACCATGTAATATGGGTTTTTGCACCACGCTTTCCATGATTTTTAATTTTTAAGGGCTTTTTTTGCATCCGCTTCCCCAATAAAGTATCATCCACCCTTTGAAGCTTCAATTTGACCTTGGATCTCGAAAAGGCCTCCTTTGTTTTAATCAACTCAACTTCAAAGGTTGGGAAGGCCTACCAGCCCAAGCTTGAACAAGGCTTAAGCCTTTGGGCTTTTGAGCTAAGATTAAACTAGTTGAACCATAGACGGTCTAAGACCACACATCCGAATAACCTGAAAAAAATATGAATCATCTAGCCAAAATTTGTCCATTCAAAAGGGCAATTATTTGGGCTTAGGGGGCCTCCAAAAAAACCCCGTAACGGGTGTTATAAAAAACCCCAAATGGTTTCGCAACCGAAATGACTCACCAAGCTTCATTGCACCCCCCTATCCAAAATAGCAACCACATTCCCTCTCCTTCTATTGTTTGACCATATGAATTTAGGACCAGGGGGAATCAATCGAGAGCAAGAATCTATCATAACATCAAACTCCGCTAAACCCAACTGAAAATACCTGCATTACGTTTTTTGAGAGGGGGACTAAAGTCCCCAACCACAAGCCATGGGTTTGCCATTATAGGAACAATGAAAGCTCCACCCACAACTCTTCTTCCCCCAACATCGGGGAATGATGACAAAAACTTGTTTAGTCTTCCAAAACCCTTTGACAGAAGTTGGATCGATTCTAAAAAATGTAAGGCTTGGACATCCTCTTCCACATTACCCAAAGTTTTGGCATCAAATCCATTTTATTGAAAAAAAAGCAGAAAGGCGAGGAGTCCACCATAGGCTCCAAGAAAATAACATCCGGATTTTTCCACAAAGATACTTCTAAAGGCCTTTGAGCGCACCTTCTTGAACCCCTCACGCTCTAGAATAAGCCCTTTTATTAATCACTTTGTTGAGTTAACCAACCGCTCGCATCTCCGTCCGCTGAGCCTTATCCTTCTTGTGAAGACCTCCCGCTGGTCTCTTTGGGAAGCTCGAACAACCATATCATCAGGAACTCCTTATGGTGAAGAATCACGTTTCGACAACACTAGGCAATATGGACATTCCCCGGTGTTGGGGTTGCATTGAATTTCTTAAAGAATATAAAAGAACCGATCATCCACATCATTAAGGGCATGATGGGAATGGGCCCTCAACCCCCATTCCACCCGACTGCTTGGGTGTCCAATTCGGTCAAGCACTAGAATTATGGGGAGACGCACACGAGACTTTAGATTAGCCCTTCATACTAAGTCAACAAATTCCTATTGGATGGGGATTACCACCCAATCGAACCAAATCTAGTAAGAGTCCTACCAGCCACCTCCCTAATTTGTGAATCCGGTTCCAAAACGAAGGAGGTCATGACGAGAATGGAAAGAAGATCCTCCCCATCTACTCTTTGATTGGACAGATCCTCCGCTAGTTGTATAAGAAGTAGATATTTTCCCAATGTCCTAAAACCCCCTTTACAAAGTTACAATTGGCTACTTTAATTCTAAGATGAAATAACCTAGAGGGGGTGAATGGGTTTATACTAGTGGAATTTAACTCTTTCGTAAGGTCACAAGTGTGACTATAAGTTGCGATGCTGAATAAATAAAATAACAATACCACAACACAAGATTTATAGTGGTTCAACTCAATTTGAGTCTAGTTCACCCCTACAAGAATCCTCTTGAAATATTCCACTAGTTTTCCTTTCAAAAAAGAGGTGGGGAAGAAACCTTTACAATCTTTTTATGGATAAGAGTATCCTTACAAATCTTTTTTCCGTAGAGAGACGCTTCACAATCTCTTTAAGAGGTAGAGAAAACCTTTCTTTTAGGATAAGAGTATCCTTACAATCCTAAGCACCTAGAATTGTAAAACAAAAAATAAGAAATAGGAATAAGAGGAATACCTCAAGTGTGGTAAATGAAAATGAATAATGATGAGTGATGCACCTTTGTAAAGTCCTCTTTATGGCTTTGACTTGCACAGAGAGTAGAGGACTTTGATTGAGACTTGAGCCTTTGTTTGGGTTTTGTGTGATAGAATAACTCAAGAAAAAATCTTTTTAATGCTTGCAACAATGCTCTTAAAGCTTTTTCTTAATGAATAATTAATTAAGAGTGATTAGGGTATTTATAGGTGAACTTAGTGAAGCATTTTAGGCAGGGAATCAAGCTTCGACATATTTTGGGTCTCCTCGACCGCCATGGGTGTGGTCGACCGCAAGAGCCGTTGTAGGCAAAAATAGCCGTTGAGTACTTTCAGACAGCCATCGATGAGATTTCGACGGTCGACCGCCATGGTCTGGGAGTTGGGTCGATGGGGCTTGCATACGACGCCTATGGTCTCGGGGGTTTCCCGGCGACGTTTTCCACGGTCGATCACCAACATGACATGCTCTCATACGACTAGTCACCAGTTTTTTGACCATAACTTTTGGTCCAATTTCAAAATGATCTGAGTAAAAGGCTAGAATAAAAACTCAATTTCCTACAGTTTCTATGAAGGTTTCATCTCCAAAACTAATCTTAAGTTTCCCCTAAAATCCCCTTAAGTCAGGTTATCGTGTTTCCACGCCACTTAGTGACTTTCCATACCGGTCAAGGCATGCTCTATGGTCATTCTAATATGATGTAATGCACATGCATGAGGTGAGTGCATATAAGTAGGTGGAAATTAAAATTACATTGTAAATAACTTAATCTATCCTAGTGATCTTCTTCACTTGAATCTTCCATTCTTTGGCCCTTCATCTTCTTTCCTTCTTGTTTGTTGTTTCATGTCTTTAAGCTTAGCTTCATGTCTTGATTCATTGATCTTCTAAGGGTTTCTTCAAGCTAATCACACTTTATCAATCGTTAAAGATGTATGTTTGTTTGTTAACACCAAAACATGGCAAGGAGTGTGGACATGTTTACCAACAATCCCCCCTTTTTTGGTGATGACAAACAAACATAGACAATGAAACCAAATACAAGAAATAATTTAACTATTTCGTAAAGATCAATAGGATAATCAAATTCAGAGCCGAAAAGTAAACAAGGATAGATAAAGTCATTTCCATAAATAATTCAACATTTATTTAAAGATAACACTATCATTATCATTGTCGAGTAAGTCTTTTCTCCCCTTTTCCCAAAAAAGAAAAGGTCATCAAAACAACACAAAAATACTCCAGTATGTGCCATATATAAAAATATCATAAGGTCACATTTCCATAAATGTCAAAAGTATATAATAATAACCGACGAAACAAAAAAGTTGCAAAAAACAAAATTCCTAATCTTGCATCCTTATCCTCCATGTCCGCCTCGTCGCTTCTTCATCATCCTCATCATCCTCTTTGTGGCGGAGGAGCTTGAGAATCTCTTTGCTTTCTTTAAATTTTTTCCCAAACCCGAGCAAGGATGATGTTTCCAACTTTCAAGATCAAATGTTGCATAGGTGATGTCTCATCAATGCCTGCTTATGGTTGGGCCCAAAAGAAGAGCCCTTTTTAGGGGGCGTGGGGGGGGAAGAAGATGCATTTTGTGAATGGTGGAAATATTGATCTCTTGGGGAAATGGGTCAAATGATTCACCGAAAATCTACTTGAAAGTGGTCCATGATTTGGCAAATCTTCGTCCATAGGGTAGTTTTCCCTTTTTAAAGTCTATCACCATGGGTAATCATGGTTTTGAGCGGGATGTAAGGAAGGTTGATGGGTACACTTTGGCACAGAGGTAAGATAGGCAAAAAATGGGGAGACTTCATCTCTATGACCACTTTTTGGAAGAATGTTGTAAGAGATGATAAGATTAACAATTCTCCTATATTAGTAAGTTCTTTAGCCTTAATTTTGTGTGTATTAGCATATTCCTTCATAATGCTAGAGTACACAACAACATCCATGAATTGTTCTATGTAGGTCTTGGGTTGGTAGTATTTGAGGTCCCTCGTCACGTAAATGTCTAGGATTTCTCCTAAAATCAGGATGTCGATGTCTATTGGAACGCCCTTAACATAGGAATGGACTAAAAGGGTGTCACCTTCACCAGAGAAGGTTAGGTTACAAAAGAACATTTTGACTAAATGGGGATAACAATGGGAGTCAAGTTTGAGAATGTTGTCCCATCCCAAAGCATCAAAAAGGTCTTTGATGTCATACCTGAACAAAGAGTCGGTATTAATGGTCCTACCTTGCTCTATGTTGCAAGAGATGTAAAGATCCCATGATTCTTGAGCAATGGTGGAAGAGAACCATGTATCTTTGTCAGAGGCCTTCCTTTTTCCCTTCTGAGCCATGGTTTTCTTGCCTCTATTTGGGCGGTGAGAGTCCATGATGATTAGAGGTATAAGAGAGAAAGAGATGCAAGGATTTTTGGAGATGAATAGGAATGAATCTCAAGAGTTCTAGGGTAGAAGGAAGTTCTAAGCTAGGGTTTTGGGAGATGAATAGTCAAATAGGGTTTTAGGCCAAATAGGATTCTAAAGTTGTTAAAAAGTGAGTTAAAATTTGATTTTAAAGAGTTCAATCGAATTTTGGCGCCGATCGAACGTATATTGTATGGTCGATCGGTATCCATTTCGTTAGAGGCGGTCGATCGAAGTCATTGGCGGTCATCGTGAAACTATTTCGCGGCCGATCGATCGTATATTGGGGTCGACTGTTGAGTCCAAGAAATTTTCGAATCAAAAAATTTCGCTATGAAAAGGATTTTTCAAGTCCGTGCTTTAGGAAAAGAATTTTCTTAAAAATATTTATTCAGCCAAACGGGTTGCAAATACCAAGTTCCTTCTTTAGGAAACTAAAATGCTCTTCACCAAGAGGTTTAGTAAATATATCTCGAGTTGTTTATCGGGCTTAATGAATTCTAGAGACATCACCATTTTGAATGGTGTCTCTTAGAAAGTGGAGTCGAATATCAATGTGCTTTGCCCTTGAGTGTAAAATGATTTTTACTCAAGTTTATGGCACCGTGTTATCGCAATGATTGGACAAGATTCAAACGCACTCCAAAGTCCTCAAGAGTTTGCTTCATCCAAAGATTTGAGCACAACATCTACCATCTCAAATATTCACTTTCTATGGTAGATAAAGCAACATAGTTTTGTTTCTTGCTAAACCAAGAGACAAGGCAAGAGCCGAGAAAGTGACAAGTACCACCGTACTTTTTCTATCAATATGGCAACCAAATTAGCATCTAAAAAGTGACCAAGTCAAGGGGTTGGTTTCGGTACCATAACCCAACATCACAAGTGCTTTTCAGATTTTTAAAAAATCCTTTTACAAAGTGAGGTGAGATCTCTGGGATCAGCTTGAAACCGAGCACATGCATATACACCGAATGATGTCGTGTCTACTTGTCGTTAGATATAGAAGGCTTCCAATCATGCCTCTATATTTAGTTGCATCCTCAAGTTCCATCCTCATCCTTGGTTAGTTTCAAGGATGAGCTCATCGGAGTGTCTGAAGATTTTTTACTATTAATGTCAAATTTCTTTAGCAGCTCCTTTGTGTACTTGCTTTGATTTATGAAAATTCCATTTTCAATTTGTTTTATTTGAAGTCCAAGGAAGAAATTTAACTCTCCCATCATACTCATTTCAAATTCACTACTCATTTTGTTACTGAACTCAGTACACATTTTCTCGTTGGTTGAGCCAAAATGATATCATCTACATAGATTTGAACAATGAGTATGTCATTCTTCCGTTCTTCACGAACAGGTTGGTCAATCCTCCCTTGAGAAGCCACTTTCTATCAAGAAAGTGCTTAATCTCTCATACCAAGCTCTAGGGGCTTGTTTGAGTCCATATAGAGTTTTCCCAAGTTTATAGACATGGTTTGGAAACTTAGGGTCTTCAAAGTCGGGAGGTTGAGCTACATATACCTCTTCTTGTATGTATCCATTCAAGAAGGCACTTTTGACATCCATTTGATATAGTTTAAAGTTCTTATGGCATGCAAAAGCTAGTAACATTCTAATGGACCCCAAACCCTTTTCCATGTGCATAGGTTTCATCATAGTCTTTTCCCCTTTTGCTGGTTATACCCTTTGGCAACTAATCTTGCTTTGTTTCTCACTATGTTCCATCTTCATCCAGCTTTATTAAAGACCCACTTAGCACCAACGATGGTGGTGGTCGTGTCTAGGGACAAGTTCCCATACCTTGCTTCTTTCAAACCGGTGAAGCTCCTCTGCATAGCTATAATCCAATCATTGTCTTTTAGTGCGCCTTCTATGTTCTTGGGTTCGATCCTTGAGATAAATGCGTGTTATTGCATACCTCTCGGTTTTAGATCTAGTCTAGTTTTTTTCATCTAGTTCTCCTATGATGTTTTCTAAGGATGTTTCCCTATCCCGAATGACTTCCTTAGGTAGTGTTTCTAATTTTTCTATGGTAACATCATTTGAATCATTAAGAGAAATATCATTTTTTTTGTTCTTAAGTTCATCAATTATAATGTCATCATCATCAACAAGAGATTTATTTAAATCATTCGTAAAGATTCATCAAATCTTACATTCATAGATTCTTCAACCATTAAAGATTTTTTATTAAAATTCTATATGCCCTACGTTGAGTGAGTATCCTTAGAATATTCTTTCATCGATTTTGCATAAAATTTTTTCAAGATGATTTTGGTGTTTAAGATGAAGCATTTACATCCAAATACTCTAAAGTAGTTTACTTTTGGTATTTTATCAAAATATAGTTCATAAGGTGTTTTAGAAAGCAAAGGTCTAAGGATTATTCTATTTAGTACATAACATGTCAGATTTACATTTCACCCAAAAGTACTTAGGCAAAGAGTACTCATTAAGCATAGTCCTTGCGCCTCTTGTAATGACCTATTTTTTCTTTCAACTACTCCATTAGATTGAGGTGTTCTAGGAGCGAGAAGTTATGGTCAATACCATACTTGTTGCAAGATAAGTCAAATTGACTTATATTGTCAAATTCTCTCCCGGGTCACTCCTCACGAGGTTATAGTATATCCTTTCCGATTTTGCAACGTTACATAGAGTTGCAAATTCATCAAAGGCATCATTTTTATTTTCGTAAAATAGTCCAAGTGTATCTAGAGTAGTCATCAACAATTACAAAGATGTAATTTTACCACTCATACTAGATATATTGATAGGTCCAAATAAGTCTAGGTGGAGTAGTTCCAATGGCCTAGAGGAAGACAATATTCTTGACTTGTGGGAGACTTTGGTTTGTTTGCCTTTGATGTGCATCACAAAAACTATCTATTTCATACTTGATTTTAGGGAGGTTCCTCACAAGATCCTTGGATGCTATGGTTTGAATCAACTTGACATTTATATGTCCAAGTCTTCTATGCCATAATGAAGACTCACTATGGTTGAAAACTAAGCATGCATTTAAGGAACTTACTTCATCAAGTATACAAATATAAATGTTGTTTTTCCTAGATCCTTTTAGTATTAGGTTATCATTTCCATCTTTGATACAACAGGGAGACATTGAATTCTACTTTGTATCCAATGCTACATAATTGACTTACACTTAGGAGATTATAGTTCAAATTTTTCACAAAGTAAACGCTCGAGATTGAAATACCTCAAAGTCTTATTTTTCAATACCAGAATCCTTTTGCTCATCTCCAAAGGAGACCCATCCTCCATCGTAGTCCCGTAGCTTGAGAATAGGTTCTTGTTGGATGTCATGTGTTTGGAGCATCCACCGTCGATGACCCATTCAGCTTCCACCTTATTCTTCAAGCAAACCTATAACAGAAATTTAATTGTACATTGGTCCCCATAATCTCATGGGTCCATTATTGTTAGTGTCAAACTTCCCGACTGGAACCCAAATGGTTTTGTATTTTTTAGGATTTTGGTTCCTTTGAATGGCCTTAGGTTTCTTTGAGTCCTCGTTTTTCATAAGATTCATTTGATCTTGTGAAGTATAGTATCTATAGAGTCCTTGGTTTTGGTATTTCCTTGTGATCTATAAGTCCCCTAGGATAGTTATTGTATCCTTGGAATTGCCTTTGGATCCTCTCAATGGAGTATTTCTATGAGGTTGGGTTTTTCATACCTAGGCATAGGTCTAGAGTTTTCTTGAGGCCTATATTGCCTTCTTAGGGTGTGTAGTAGTAGGCATGGTTTATTCTTGATCTCTCATTTGAGAGTTGGGTTTCTTCCTTTCTTGGAGTGACACCGGTTTATGGAGTGCCCCGTTTTTACAAAAACACATTTAATGTAGGAGGTGGATGGTTGGTTTCTTTGGTCACCTTTCTAGATGGATTTTGTCCATTATAACCCATCCTTCTCTTTCATTTTGACTCTTCCTTTGAGAACCTAGAAGATTGTCAAGGTTCTTTTCCCCCTGGGTAAAGGTCGAGGGTGGAGTTCAACTTAAAGTTTTCTTCCCCCGTTTACTTACCTTTGAGGTTAGTGCCTCCACTCTCTTATTTAGTGTTTCAACCTCTTTTCAAGTTTACTTTTATCGACTCTAATTTTATACTTTCTTCATATAAGGCCTCAAGGCTTCTTGAAGTTCCTCATTAGAGTCCCTTGCTAAAAGTTCAGTTGAATTTCACATACCTCTTGTTCTTCATTTCGATGGCCATCAAGGCAGGTTGGTGACTTCTTCTTCAAATTCACTTTTTCTTCTTCATCACTTGAGTCCCATGTAGTTGCATAGGCCTTTCTTTTTGATTTATTTGGGCATTCGCTATGAAATGTCCAGCTTTGGGACTCAAAACAAACTATATCTTTAGTAGGAATTTCCTTGGGTTTAATTTTTGTCTTCCCTTTTTTCCCCATAGGATTTGTCACCGTAGGATTTGTTCTTGTGTTGGAACCTTCCTTTTTGAGGAATTTGTTGAATTTCCTCGATGAGTAAAATTTTCCCTTTCCATGTCAAATTCTTTCTTCTTCATCATCACTTACTTTTCGATAGGTTGAGTTGATTTCGGGATGGTTCTTCTTTTCTCGAATTTTGGGTTTGTCGGTTCAGCTCTACTTCATGCGCTTGTAGAGATCCAAGCAAATAGTCCAATGAGATTTTAGTTAAATCTTTGGCTTCTTCTATTGCTCTTCTTGGGTCTCCAAGTCAGTAAGGCTCTTAAGTTTTTTCCGATTTTTCAAATTAGTATAAGTCTTACCTAAACCTTTAAGATTATTTACAATATCAAAACCTAGTAAACATAGAAGTTATTGACTCATTTTCTTTCATAGAGAATGACTGTAATCGAGACAAGTTGATCTACCTTTCTTTCTTTTCCCTTTTGTCACCTTTTGTGTGACAAGAAGCATATCCCAAATTTCTTTAGCCATGTCACATGCAATGACTGTTGAACTTTGTTCATTGAGGGCACATTGAGGGAACGAATGGCACGGAAGTTGTATTGATGAGGGTGATGTCTCCAGCCGCCCATTCTCCTTCATCCTTAGGTACCGCTCTTTCCATCAACTATCTTGGTGATGGTGTATGGTCCATTCTCTATGGCTTCCATACAAGAATGTTGTGACCACACAAAAAATTCTTGAATCTGCATCTCCGAAAAAGAAAAGTTTTCTCCATTAAAGTACGGGGGTCTCGAGGCGTTCATGCCTTCTAGTGGTCCTTAGAATGTGGCCATGGTCTTTGACTCACTATTAAGACGATATAGTCTTAAATAAATTGAGCTCCCGCTCTGATACCAATTGAAATAACCTAGAGGGGGGGTGAATAGGTTATACTAGTGGAATTTAACTCTTTCCGAAGTATAGGTCACAAGTGTGACTATAAGTTAAAAGCGATGCTGAATAAATAAAATAACAATACCCATAACACAAGATTTATAGTGGTTCAACTCAATTTGAGTTTAATCCACTCTTACAAGAATCCTCTTGTAAGTATTCCACTAGTTTTCCCTTTCAAGACAAAGAGGTAGGGAAGAAACCTTTACAATCTTTTATGGATAAGAGTATCCTACAAATCTCCTTTCCAGCAGAGACGCCTTCACAATCTCTTTAAGAGGTAGAGAGAGACCTTTCTCTTTTAGGATAAGAGTATCCTACAATCCTAAGTACGCTAGAATTGTAAAACAAAATAAGAAATAGTAGAATAAGAGGAATACCTTAAGTGTGGTGCAAATGAAAATGAATAATGATGAGTGATGCACCTTTGTAAAGTCCTCTCATGGCTTTGACTTGCACAGAGAGAGAAGAGGACTTTGATTGAGACTTGAGCCACTTGTTTGGGATTTGTGTGATAGAATAACTCAAGAAAAAATTCTCTAATGCTTGCAATAATGCTCTTAAAGCTCTTTCTTAATGAATAATTAATTAAGAGTGATTGGGGTATTTATAGGTGAACTTAGTGAAGCATTTTAGGCAGGAATCAAGCTCTAATGGACATATTCGGTTCATCGGTCACCGCCATCGGTAGCCGATTGACCGCCAAGAGCCATTGGGGGAAAAAAATAGCCGTGGAGTACTTCCGAGCACCGTCGACGGGACTTTCGACCCCCTTTATGGTCTGACAGGCCCCGTCAATCGGCTTCAGACGGTCAACCACCTATGGTCTGGTGGACCCGGGCCGACTGGCTTCCCGGTCGATCGCCAACATGACATGCTCATACCGACTCCACCATGTTTTGACCATAAATTTTGGTCCAACTTCAAAATGACCCAAGTATGTAGAATCACAACTCAATTTCCTACAGTTTCTATGAAGGATTCATCTCCTAATACTAATCTTAAGATTCCTAAAATACCCTTAAGTAAAGGTTACGTGTGTTCCACGCCACTTAGTGACTTTCCATACCGGTCAAGGCATGCTCTATGGTCATTCTAATATGATGTAATGTACATGCATGAGGTGAGTGCATATAAGTAGGTGAAAATTACAAATTACATTGTAAATAACTTAATCTATCCTAGTGATCTTCTTCTTCACTTGAATCTTCCATTCTTTGGCCCTTCATCTTCTTTCCTTCGTTTGTCGTTTTGTCTTTAAGCTTAGCTTCATGTCTTGATTCGACCTTCGATCTTCTAAGGGTTTCTTCAAGCTAATCACACTTTATCAATCAAGTTAAAGATATATGTTTGTTTGTTAACACCAAAACATGGCAAGGAGTGTGGACATGTTTCCCAACACAAGATAAAACAACCAATAATTTCTTCCTGATTGTACACAAACTCTAATCCTTTGGGAGAGACAGGCTAAGCTCACTGAGTATAGTTTTGAAGAACAGTTTTATGCCTTCGGTCACAAAACAGAGGAAGAACTTAATAGAGCAAAGTTTTGTAGAGAAGAATTTCTCAGAACATAGTAATGGAGAGAGAGAGAGAGAGAGAGAGAGAGAGAGAGAGAGAGAGAGAATGAGTTTGTCAAAAAAATTCCTGGATTAGATGCGAGAGTGGCTGCTGTTCATGACCCTGGAGGCGATCTCCCTCCGGATAGGGGCAAATAACTCCGGCTTACAGATTTTTGGAGACCTAACCTGCTTTTGACCCCATCTTGAAGATGGTGCCTTTCAAAATCGGCTTGAGATGTCGATGGACCCCCCCGACTTGAATACGGGTTACTCCTGCCCCCTTGGTGAGTCTTCCGCCTTTGAAGATGTCCTATGCCAAAGTGGTGGGGAATGCCCCTTTGGGGAGCGACTTGCCGAACCAATTCATGCAAGAACTCTACTAAAGTAATAATCCCACAAGAAGCCTACGAGGATCGTTTGAACAAGTACCGATTTGCATTAATCGGTAGATCAATTTCCCCTCTGTCCATGGATGAGGGCGCAGAGAAGCAGAGAGTTCTGGAACCTAAAAGGAAAAGTGAAGATGGTGCCATGGGAAAGGCTTCACGATCTTCCAAAGATGACAATGAGTGAACATGGGCTCAATATGGAAGAAAAGCTCTGAAAATCGGGGCAATTTGTTCAATGCAAAGATGGCGACCAAACTTTTCTATTCATGAAAAATTATGAACAAGGATCCGGTATGAGTCGGCTTCCCGACCGCCATTAGAATGCATATGAGAAAGTTTTGTTGACTATGGGAAGGCAAAGGACACACTGTTTTGGATCGCGCACCAAAATGTCATGTATGGCAATTTCGCTTGAGTTCTAGTCGAGATGGAAAAGGGAGGACAGAAACCTGAGGAAATCCAGGTCGGGCGCCTCCAATCGGGAACCGAGAACCTGTTCTGGTTCACTCAGAAGTTGATATACGAGGACTCTCTCGAAAAGTGTGTGTTCTGTAAGAAGGTTGGACACGTGATTGCGTAATGTAGAGAAAAAACTGCTGATTCTAAACTCCTCATATCAATACAATGGGGGCATCCCGGGTGCAGATATGTTGATGATGAACCTAGAGGATCGACAAACCGTGCTTCCTCTCCTCCCTCTCGCGGATCGCAACAGAGTCACAGAGCAGCCTCTAAGGAAGATGGAGCCACCGCCCATGGTGGATTAGCAGTCTCTCACGGTGGTGATGGTACTCCAGCTCACGTTTGGGGGAGAGAGACAAAATCAAAGGGAGGATCTTCCTGATTTGGAAACTGATCCAAACAAGGAAGTCGTTGATTGGGAGAGTCCTAGGGAGAATATCTTGCCCCACACAAGGAAAGAAGTAGATTCGGTCTCTACCCCCTCAATGGGAAATTCAAATTTTGAATTACTAGAGTCCTTGGAAGACAATAGACGTTTGGGAAATAATGATTGGTGATGATGTGGCGGGTGGGGTTGGCTTGAATTGATCCCGGGCGAACCCATCTTCACCGTCCGTATGCCGGCCTTGCACGACTTGGGTCGGTGGACTTAACGTGCTAGTCTTGATGTTGTGGAGAAGCACTAGACTGGTTAGTCGCGGGCCTCCAATGCTAATGGCCGGGGAGCAGGCCGCAACGCTACCCTTCAGAGAGGGGGTCCTCAGAGTGCTCGGGAGAATACTATGTGAGTTGATTCTATGGCTCTTCAAAGAGAGTAAGGGCAGTCCGATGGGCGGAGCTCTAAGAAGAAAGGAAAATGGCTTTGTAGACAAATGGTCTATCAGATGGACCAACCCAAACCATCTCTGATAATGAAGGTCTTCTTCTAGAACGTTAGGGGAATAAAGAAGGCACTGCCAAGACCTCCTTATTAATGATGGTTTGAGAAAATGTTTAGATATCCTTTGTATAGCTAAGCCAATGGTTGCATGGGATAGCTTTCCAAAGCTATATTTCAATGTCGGCTAGCCCAAATTTTTATGTAATAATAGGAAGGGGCTCGTCTAAATTTGTGGGTTATTTGGAAGCGGCAACTCAGGAAACCCTCCATCATTTCAATGTTGGAGCAGCAAATTACCTTCACAATTGATTGGCAAGGGACCTCATTTGATATCTCTACGGTTCATGCAAAGTGTTTGAGGGCTAATCGCAGATCTTTGGATGGAGCCGACGGCCACTTCAACTAGAAGACCAAAATGGTAATTGGTGACTTCAATGCCACATTGTATGATCACAAGAGGAGAGGTCCAAGTTGATTCAATGTTGGGGCGGCATCTGAATTCTCTACTATGCTTGATGCAATTTCTATGATCCAAGTGCCCTCTTTAGGCAGGAAGTTTACTTGAAGCAACAACCGCAGAAGGGGACACGTGGAAGCGCTTCTAGATAGGACTTTTGTGAATAAGGATTGGCTGAAAATTTTTGATGACTGCCTGCAAAGGGTGCTTCCCCGAGTCGCATCTCGATCACTCTCCCTGGCGCTAGCTCGACAACGTTGAAGCTTCAAGAATGCTCCATTCAAAATAAATAATTTCTGGATGGATCATATCAATTTCTTAGACTTGGTGAATGCTTCCTGGAACTTCGATGTTATTGGATCTCCTCCTTTCATCCTAGCTCAAAAACTAAGGGCATTAAAGGTGGCTATCGATCTGCTCACGCCAAGCTTTTCTAAACTTGGATCGGAGGTGACCAATCTAGGAAAATGCTAAAGGATATTCGAACCATGTTGATGAGGAAGGAAATTTGAATTACTTTTTGATTTGGAAGCCGCCAAGACCATATACGGAAAGCTATAGATAACCATGAGAAGTTATGGGCTCAAAATTCCGAATCCGATGGCTCAAGGATGGTGATCGCTCCATTTTTCCACGTTATAGCCAAAATCAAGAGAACTCGATACCATTAGAAGCATTGTCACGAGACTAGCAATGAAATCTCGATTTGGCCCAAAGGGAGCGCACTTGGAAGAATTCTATGGAAACTTTCACAAGAGAGTGGATCTTGAAAGCCATCCAGAATTTTCAATTGCATCCCAAACATTCTCCAAGACTCGATCATAATATGCTTGATGCTATCCCTTCGATGAGGAGATCAAAACGCAGCTTTGGAGTCTTAACCTCGAGGGCTCTCTAGGCCCGGATGGATTCTCGGCTCATTTTCGAGTGGATGATCATCAACTATGATGTCGATGTCCAAAGGATTTTTCCATCAGTATTCTCACTAATGGAATAAATAATAATTGTTTATGATTAATTCCTAAGGTAGAAGGTGCAAAATCTTTAGATAAATTCCGCCCATTATGCATGGGGAATTTTTTCTGCAAAATTTTGTCAAAAATTATGGCCTCTCGGATTACTGCTATTCTCCCCAAAATAATATCCCAGGAGCAGGGTTCTTTTCAAAAAGGAAAATTCATCCAAAGTAATATTGGTATGGCTTCGGAGCTGGAAAATCTCATGGGGCAGTCTTCTAGGGGAGGAGGCCTTGGACTGAAGATTGATATCAGGAAACCTTTCGACTCCATCTCTTAGGATTTCCTGTTCAGAGTTCTCAGCTTTTTTTTTTTCACTAGAAATCAGAATTATATTAAGATTTAAAAAATGGCAGGAAAAATCTAATACAATGCCTGAAGGCCAAAAAGAACAGGGAAAGCACCCCCTAGATCCAACCCCACTTTCGGTATTGACATCAGCGGGGAAGAGAAGGGGAGCTCAACCTAGGAACCTAGAAAAATCTGAAACAGGGATGACTAAGAGCATCCTTTTCCAACTCAATCTGAATTAATGCTGCCCAGGTCACTATTGGATCAGAGGTGTCGAATTTTTCTGCTGATTTTCCTAAAAAATCTGCAATCAGATTGGCCTCACGATAGTAGTGAGTAATCTTCCAGTTCACAGAGAGTAAAAATAGCACCAGATTTCGCCATCTTTGGAAGATGGTCCATGGGATTGCATTTCTGATATTCAGAGTTCTCAGCAGGTTTGGATTCTCTAACAAAATGATAGGGTAGATTCACATAATTCTTAGAACGGCTTGGATTTCTATCCTTCTAAATGGTGATTCAGTTGGATATTTTAAGGCTAAGAGGTTTTCGCGGAGATCCAATCTTCCAATTCTATTTCTCATTGCTGGAGAGGTGCTTTGCCGAGGTATACGGGATCTGGCTGCCAAAAGTTTGATCAAGCCTCTTAATGGTCCTCGAGCTGTGGAATCCCCCACCCATCTCTTATATGCGGATGATGTTTTTATATTTATAAATGCTTCTAAGAGGTATGTTAAGAATTTAAATTCTTTTCTAACCATGTATCAGAGAAGTTCAGGCCAATTCTTTAACCTTTAGAAAAGCAAGTTATTTTTGAACAAATTGCCCTTTGCAAGGAAGCGGTGGATTATGGAGGAGTTAGAGATTCCTTGTTGCAACTTCCCGACCAAATATCTGGGGGTCAATATTTTTCAGGGTAGAGTCAAGAGGGATCAGCTTCTTCCTGTGATGGAAAGAATTAAAGCCAAGTTTACTGGCTGGAAAGGAAAACTACTCTCTATGGTGGTAGAGTGGAGCTCGTTAAACTGCTATCTCCGAATGCCTCTTCACAACGTTTAGCTCATCGGTGGCCGAATCTTACCAACGCCTTTAAAAAATGGATGAGGAACTTCATATGGATGGGGAGATCTAAGGCTACCATCGTAAAATGGGATTTGATCTGCAAGCCTAAGTAGGAGGTGGTCTGCATCAAAAAGCGAGGTTAATATGATTACCGAAAATAAAAACAAGGACCGCCAATTGAGTAGACTTTTCATGCCATTTTTGTTTCTCTTAGTAAATTTAGAATCTCATATAAGCGCCTTCTATTTTTCCCGGACATAGGAGAATGTGGAAATTTATTTCGAGAATGAAAGATGGATAATTGGCCGGCAAAGACATTGATATTTGGAATGATAATTGGCTTGGCCCAAAACCTATTCGAATTGGCTGATTTGGATGAAGACGCCTTTCTCGATCTCTCAAACTCTATGGCATATTTTACGAAAATCATACTTGGGTGTTGTAATACACTATTTTTAAACCCGGTCTAATTACACGGTTGCCCCGCTTTAACCATGTAGGACCCGAACGAGAGAGTTAAGGGGTTCCTTATGGATCATGATGGCAAGGTGACCTTAAACACCGCGGGCCAAACAAGTCCAACCCAAAGCGAGGAGACGGGTACCAACCCGTGTACATGCACCTATCATAAGGCCATGTATGGATAAGGGTATGTAGCCATATCTTAAAGCGATAGATATTATATCTTATGCCATGAGTGAGATTCGTCAAGAGTCTAACGCTATCAAAATTCCACTTGTTGGCCAATTTTTGTTTCGGGGGGCGGTCACAGTGGGCGATCCACCCCCCCAGTGACCCACCCATGTGATTGCTTAGTTATTTAGGAAGTATAAATAGCATTTAAATTTTTATTTTTTTCTTTTCTCATTTATAACACTTTGACGTTGGTGAGAAGAGTAAAGAGGAGAGAAAAAGAAGGGAAAGAAGAGGAGAAGAGAAGGAAGAGGAAGAAGAGATGGATTTCAGCGCGCCGAGGCTTGATCTTCCCATCGATCCCGGGAAGAGTGATCTCCAACACTAGATCTACGTTAGAGGTGAGCAAAGGTGGGTTCCTTAAACTTTCACCATACCCAAGTAAAACCCTTGATTTGGGTAGGGTTTTTGAGGTCTTGTAAATATCCCTTGAGATGATGAATCTAAGGTTTAATAGATGATTTATGTGTTGATTTTGAAGGATTTGAAGAAGGGTTTCCACGGTTGCAAGAGCATTGGTGATTGGAAGTGATTTTGGGGTTTTGAAGGTGTTCTTAAGTAAAGAAGGTAAGATGGCTTTCCCTTCCTTAAATCTAACCTAGATTTAGGTTAGAACCACCTTATGAGACCTTTAATGTGTGGAGAATGGGTTTGAAGAGCCCCATTTGATTCCCCAAAGGTTGGGGAAGGTTTGTGAAAATGATATTTCTCCAAGACCGGGGGGGCAAGACCGGGGCCATTTGGCCTGTAGGCACCCCGAGGGAGACCTGGGCCCAACCAAAGGCTAGATTAGGGGGCCCAAACCCGGGGCCAACCTACCCACCAATCAGATCGTGGTGACTGGGTCGACAAGTGGGTCCGCCACCCGAGAGGCTCCCAACGTGATTTTTACGTCCGGACGGACCCAAAACGGACGCGCGACCTTATTTTAGGATTCTAAACATGATTTTGTCATTGGATCATGTTAATCTTGATCCCAAAGTGGTGAAATACTAACCCCTCTCACTCATGATAGGTTCACCAAATTCGCTTTAGACCGATCTCACCCATCCCGAGCGTGAGTCCTTGTACACTACAGGTAAGTGGGAAGAGGACATTTGGCCTTGTTTGGAATTCATTTAATTGTATCTAGACTAGCCATGTCATCATGAAAATGCTATGTAGATTAGTCATCCTCACATTATTATGCCATGGGTGCTGTGTTTATTTTCTAAATGCCAAGTGATGATATGCTTATGTGATGAATATTGACATCATCATGCATGATGCATTAACAGACTAGATGTCATAGCCGGCTTGGAAACGAGTGCATTGGTGGCTCGTGGTATGGGATGCGACGGTACTATGCAATCGTACTATTGTCATATAGGAGCATGCATTTTAGGATTATCATCTACCCGTGCTACGACCCTTCCCAACAGGGGTTAAGGTGTTGGGTTACCATTTGGGGGAAAATAGTGGTCGCGGTTGTCTGGTCACTATGGCGGTTAGAGATATGCCCGACTGGTCATTAGGACAGCCGATAACCCCGGTGGTATATTCAAGAGGGCCAATCGTACTGCTTTTAAATTGCTTGAGTCAACACCTTTAAATTTTTATCTTTTTTTTATGTTGAGAGCCGGTGGTGCATGTTTTACTCTTCCAAGTACTCACGGTGGGTTCTCCGATCGCCCTATGGGCGATCGTGGATGGAGTTCGGCCGCATCCAGTATACGTGCATTGTGACTGTAGTAGCACTAAACCAAAGACTTAGTAATGTTGCTTAGGTGGATGTGATTTTAAAATGTATTGCATAGCATATAGTGCATATGGTTGTGATTTGTTGTGTGGACTATTGTGGGTCCTTTTTTCCACTTTGAGATAGTGAGCTCATCCCACGGTGCACCTCTTTAGATGATTTTGCGGTCATCCATCGAAGAGCAGGTCGGGTCCCATTTGATTCCCCCTCAAGAGGATTTGGGCCCAGGAGTTAGAGCACAACACGGTTTCCCCGTGGAGATGTCGCGAGACCGTAGTTTTGATCCCGAAAAGCTCTCCCCCCGATACCGCCCCGAGTTGTATTAAAAACCGACGAGCTCTCCTTTTTGATAGCGACCAGCTATTTAATAGAGGACTCTTATTTTTATGTTCCTTTTTTACTTGATATGTAATTGTACTTTATTGTGTAAATATCATCCCTTTGGGGGCCCACATGTACTTAACTATTGTATTAAAATTTGGGATCAAGTATTAGGGGAAATTTTTCGCAGATAAACCAAGTCTTCCCCCGAATCAAGAGTACTTTCTTTTTTGGTATGCGTGGTGGAATATGTACGATGACCCCGGGGGGTTTGGGGTTTCGGGTTAACCTAGTCACCCCCGGCTCGGGGAACGAGGGGATAGGTGTTCCTCAAGTTCAATCAAATCTCTTAGGTGAATATTTAAAAAATTTAAAAGGGATCAAGCCCCCAGGGGGTTAAAGATCGCAAGTTTGGGGGACCACATGGGAAAATTTTCGTCCACTTTTGGGGTTGGTTTAAATTAGCTAGTCCCGACGTAGGGGCAAATCTAATTTGGATAAGCATCTTCCCCAAGACTATCCTTTTGGTGGCGCTAGATCCATGGAAGCTTCCCCCGATGACTTCATCCAAGCCAAGGAATTCCTTTCCTCCAAATGCGATCTATGTAAATGGGAAAATTTTCTCATGTATTTCTTGAGTGACAATTCGCCGGATATATGGAGTAAAGCATGATCTTTTTAATGTGACCTAGACTCAAAAGGCTTCGGGGGGCGGGGTTTTTGGTGGAAGAAAAAGGGGCCCCGGATAGAGTTTGAAAGAGGTTTGGGGTCACCCTTTTTTCTCCCTTTCTTCCATTTGGAACAAAAGAAACTAGTGTAGATTTGAGGAAAGAAAAGAAATCTAACATTGATTCTTCAAAGATTAAAGGTGAGATCAACTTCCTATGCAATAGTTTAAAATTCAAGCCCAAGTCTATTACCGTTTCCCCTTTCTCTGTAATAGATTGGGCCGAAAAGTCCATCCAACCCATTTAGAATATTGGAAGTCCGATGGATAAGCCCTTTGGGTGGCTTAATTGATGGATGCTCCCAAATCTTGGGTGCAGTTTTGGGGGGTATCTTGCGACCATGAGGGCAAAATTTGAGGTATAAGGCCTTTTTGAATCTCTACTAGCTATTCGAAATTAGGAGCATTATTAGGGCCCATTGCTTGAGAGCGGAATCCAGCCCCTATGGATAGAATCGACCATTGCGAGCCCCTATTTTCCATCATAG
>CM040966.1:61289246-61312303 GCA_022985045.1 Macadamia tetraphylla | reverse complement strand
TCATCTCCACTCACCCACACATCAAAGGTGATTTCAATCTTCTCTCCCTACCTCTTATGCACTCTCTCTCTTTACCCTAACCTTTTCATTATGATAATTGGGACAACCCTAATCGAATTTTCCACTACCTACCTTCTTGATCTACAAATTTATTTGGGGGTTTTGTGGTAGGAGACCCAATTTAGCTAGCGGATGTACTCACATTTGAGTATAGGGACCTCACCTATGAAAACCCCAACTTAAATTCCCAAATTTGGGTAACCTAAACCCTAACTTTAGAAATCTGACCAAAACCTCTATGACCCACCACCCTAACCTCTATAAGCTAGGGAATTGATGTACTACACCTAGAATAAGGGATTGGTGTAATCATAAATGAAATTGGAGACCAATGGATGAAGCCACAACTGAAATTCCCAAAAATTGGGTAACCTTGAACCCCCAATTTTGGGGAAATGGCCAAATCCCAAAAATCTATGTAATCTAAACTACTAATTGAACCATTCCTACGCTAATTGATGTAAGTAGGTATTACATGCATGAAATCTAACCCTAAAACTCTAACCTTAATTTTTAAACAAACCTAAAGTGGGTAAACTAAGAGGTATGAGTAGGATCATCACCATAGATGGAATTAGAGACATACACAGACACTTAAAGGGGCCCATGTGATCTAGGGAGCAAATCTAGTTAGAGAAACCCTAAATTTTTCTCTACCAATTGATGATCATTAGTGGGTGGAAACCAGCCAGTGAGAATCCACAAGTAGATCTTCTATAGTTCTTTACCTCCTTTTGAAACTCTTGGGTTCATCTGCCGGTGGGCTCACCAGTGGGTCACCTCCAGCAGGTGAGCATCCATCGGTGGACTATCTGAGACCCAGTTTTAACCTCCATTTGGATTGGTAAGTTGAACCATAGGAAGCCCTCTTCCATACTTGGTCTTTAACCTAAAACCCCTATGTTTCTAATGAATAGAGTCGTCAAGTAGTGAGGCTACCGACGCAAGGTCATCGAATATACACAACTCATAGGGACAACAACTGGGTGGTGTTGTGATTTATTTTGAGGAGTGTTTATATTTGTTTATTTCTACGTATAATCATGTGAATGTGCATTATAAAAACTACTACTATTTAAGAATTGGAATGTGCACATCGGTGTGTGATATGAATAGTTAATGTTGGTGAATTGTGGATAGTGTGTGTTAGTGAATTGAGAGAGAATGTGGTTGTTGTTATTGTTGGGTGGGATGTAGTGTGATCGAGGTAGTTTTCGGTACTGCATTCCCAATCATGACTACCATACTATTGTGATGTTATGTATTGCATATTAGATTGCATCAAGCTAGGAAAACAAACCAATGTGCTACAATCCCTTACAAAGGGGGAAAGGTATTGGCTAATCCCACCCATTTGATCTTTCCATTCCGACGCCGGAAGAGTGACCCCCAACACGAGATCTACAATTGGAGGTGAGCAAAGGCTATGCTTCTTAAACTTTCACCAAACCTAAGTAAAACCCCTGATTTAGGTAGAGTTCCTTGAGATCTTGTAAATCCCACTTGAGATGATGAATCTAAGGTTTAATAGATGGTCTATGTGTTGATTTTGAAAGATTTGAAGAAGTGTTTACAAGATTTGGAAAGCATTGGTGATTTCTTGAGCTAAGAAGTGATTTTGGGGTTTGAAAGAGTTCTTGAGCAAAGAAGGTAAGATGGCTTTTCAATCCTTAAATCTAACTTAGATCTAAGTTAGAATTATCTTATAAGACCTTGAATGTGTGGAAAATGTGATTGAAAAAGCCCCATTTGATTTTCCAAAGGTTGGGAAAAGTTTCAAGGAAGAAGGCAATTTTCTGCTCTCGTGGGCGAATAGCCGCTCGAGAAGGCGGGCCCTTGGCCGGGACCGTGGGCCGGGACCGGCGGCCGAATAGCCCGTGAGAAGACCAATGGGCCGGGACTGGCAGCCAAACAGCCCACCTGAGAAGACCGGTGGACCGGCCCACCCACCTGAGAAGACAGGTGGGCCGTGACAGGTGGGCTGTCTGACCCACCCGAGAGGCCCCCAATGTGATTTTTGTGTCCGAATGGACCCAAAACGAATGGGCAACCTTATTTTATGATTTTAAACATGATTTAACCATCAAATCTTGTTATTTTTGACCCCAAAGTGGTGAAATGCTAACCCCATTCACTTATGATAGGTTCACTAAAATTTACGTTTCCGCTGATCCCACCATGGGCGTGAGTCTTTGTACACAACAAGTAAGTGGGGAGAGGACATTTGACTTTATTTTAAGGCTTGCTTGGCATCATTCAATTGTGTCTAGACTAGCCATGTCATCATGCAAATTATGTGTAGCTTAGTCATCCTCATATGATTATGACATGTGTGTTATGTTTTATATTCTCAATGCTAAATGATGGATGTGCTTATGTGATGAATGATGGGATCACTGTGCATGATGCATTATTAGACTAGATGCTGTAGTCGGCTTGGAAACGGGTGCATTGGTAGCCCGTGGAATGGGACGCGGTGGCATTATGCAATCGTACTATGTCATATAAGAGCATGCGGTTTAGGATTATCATCTTCTCGTGCTACGACCCTTCCCAACAGGGGTTGAGGTGTTGGGTTATCACTTGGGGGGAAGCAGTGGTCGCGGTTGTCGGATCACTGTGGCGGTTAAACATACGCCCGACTGGTCATTAGGACAGTCGGTAACCTCAATGGTATATTCAAGAGGGCCAATCGTACTGTTTTTAACTTTCTGGGGTTAGCACCTTTACTTTCTGTCATTTACTTTTATGTTGAGAGTCGGTAGTCGGTATGCTTTACTTTTTCGAGTACTCACGGTGGGCCTTCTCCAACAACCCTATGGGCGTATCGCGGGATGGAGTTCGCGTCTCGTACCCGGGGCATACATGCACTGTGGTTGTAGTAGAACCAAACCAAAGACTTAGTAATGTTGTTTAGGTGGATGAGATTTAAAATGAATTGCATAGCATATAGTGCATATGGATGTGATTGTTGTGTGGATTGTTGTGTGGTCCTTCTTTTCACTTATTGAGCTAATGTGCTTATCCCACGTGCGCACCTCTTTTAGATGATTTTATAGGTCACCAGCCTGAAGATCAAGGGTCGGGCCCCACAGTTGAGTTTTCTGATGAGGATTGATGGGTCCTCGAGGAATATGAGCACAGTACGGATTGCACGTGCGAGGGCTATGCTACGGGACCGCAGTATTGACGCCGTACAGAGTTTTACTTTTTGATTCTTTTGATGATCCCTTTTTGTGTACTTGATACGTGAATTGTTATTCTTTGTGTAAATATCATGCCTGCGGGCCCACATGTATTTATCTATATAATACAATTTGGGTATCAAGTATATTGGGGGTATTTACAGGTAAATTAAGTAACGTTTATCTTAGATGTGTGTATGCTGTGGTTAGTTACAGTATCTGATGATCCTGACAGGTTTGGGTTAACCGGAGTTAACCCGGTCACCGGTCTGGTTCTGTGTTAACGGGGTGTGACAACGGTGGTATCAGAGCGTGATGCTCTATCCACTCACAACATATCATTTAGACCCCATAGAACTTATAATTGGAAATGGGATTGGGTAAATGTAAAAACTTTAAAGAGTTAAAAGCCAAAAAAAAAACAGAAAGAAAGAAATGATGGTTGCATTTAATTATTGCATTTCATGGCATGCATTAGAGAAAGTTTGCTTAGAATAAATAAAACATTAGTTATTTGATTTCATAACCCATCGAGTACGAATTTAACGAAATTTCAGCATAACAACGCTAAAACAAGATTTTTCAAATTTTCAAATAGAAGCACCTGATAGACAACATACATATATGAATAAGTATAATTAACAAGGGCTAACTAACGTTGTTACAATCAAATCACAATAAGTTAACAAGCATACGAAACTAGCTAAAAGTCACCAACAACATCATAACACCATACTAGCAAGTCCAATTATAGAGGAAAGTAAAAAAAAAATATGGTCCACCATAAACACACAAACAACATAGAGACAAGTAAAAGTTGATTTAGATGGCAGCTAAGTCCTCGAGACCTTCGTCATCGCTAGCTCTACTACTCCATCCCTCCTAGGCCTCGATCTAACATTGAGCCGACGGTCGAGTAATCAAACCTTGGGTCCACTAGTTGTACATCCTCCGAGTCGGAAAAATCTCTGAAATAGCGTATGCCGTTGTGTCCAAATCCTCGCTCAATCTAAGGAAGGAATTCTCTAATGTAGCCTGCCTTTCTAAGATATTTTCCTCTAGTAGCACTCTCATCTAGTCTTCTCAGAAGCTGATCTTACCCATCTTTCAAGGCCCTCATAGTAGTCATCATACTCTCAAAGTCAAATGCACCACTCTCAGGTGGTGGGGCTCTATGCTGTGAGCCTGTAGCCCTCGCAAAGTCAGGATCAGCATCTCTCGAATCAAGAGGCTCCTCCTTGAGGATATCCTCATCCAGAAAGTCCTCCTCCTCGAATTGAGGAACATAATCCTCATCCTCCTCACTAATTTCCTCCTCCTCCATGGGGACATCCTCCCTGTGGGCATTCCCCCTGTCCCTGCCTCCTTGAGCTCCTGCTCTCTGAGGTACATCCATAAGAGCTTGGAGACCCATCCTTTGTAGGTTTCCCCTGTTAAATTTGTCCACTGGAGTCTTTCCCTCCTCACCACTCAAATCTACCCCAAAGAACTCAAAGATCCTGGTGAGAGTCCTACCATATGGGAAACCTCCATCCTCAGGGTGTGTGGTATGATGCTCTATAGTCTTAAGTATAATGTAGGGCAAGCATAAGTGCTTGGCACCTCCCTCCAAGGCCTTATAGATGCAGAAGGCTATGTAGGCCGCCATGAAGCCTACTTGGTTCCGGTGACCTCCTCTAGGGAGTAAATTAAACTAAACCAAGCAAGCAAATACATGAACCATCGGGTAAAATGTCGTCTCGAAATCTAGACGCACCTTGCTGCCACAAATGGTCTCATAAATGTGGTCCTACGTCTTCGAACTTAAGGATGGGCCCACGAGCTTACTCCTTGGGGGATTGTAGAATTGATGCCCAACTGATGAAATATCTAAAATACTAACAAGGGTGTCCACAGTCAAGCGAATGTTCACCCCCTTCACCATGCTGGTGATTGAGTACTCCCCATACTAGTAAGAGACCTCCAAATTACAGTAGAATCTTTGAACCAGTTGTTCATAGCATGGACGATCGATGTTAAGGATGGACTGCCAACCCAGTGCAGTAAATCTCTTTTGAAGTTGAATCTTGTTGAAATCACTAATTACCACGGTCTTCTCCATCATCACAAACCTCTTTAGAAAGGTCTGCCAATTAGTTTCCGCCCTCAAACTCCGGAAGAGTCCCTCATCATAGTCTAAAGGATCAATGGGGGCATGTCTTTGTTGCCTTGTGCGAAGGGCTGGGGAACTAGTCCCTACACTTTTCCATTTAGAAGTAGTGGCCCTACGTCGATTGGAAGAGGATACAGGTTCCTTGCCCTTGCGAGAAGACATCCTAGTAAGAAAAGAGAAGGAATAATGATAAGTAAGGATGTTGCATAACAAAGGAAGCAAATAGGTGGGTGGGCAAGCATATGTAAATACACCTAAATACATAATGTGGATTATTATAAAAAGTGGAGTAGTTGAACTATGGAGAAATGAAGAGGAGGAAGCCCCCAAAACATGACATCCACTAGCAGGTTGCAAAATAGAAAAGTAACAAAGGCATATAAAGCATGGCAAGTGAGAGGTGATGGAAAGCCTCATGAGAATTTTCTCAAGTGGGGTAATTGGTGTCAAATGATGGGAAACCCCAAATTTCAATGTGCAAGTTCAATCTAAGAAAATGAAAAATCCCATAATAGTGTAGAACTTGAAGCTTACATGTCTATGAATGAAACGCCTATCATTATACAATCAAGATTATGCAAAGAAATTTTCTATTATGACATTGAGGTGCAAGGAATGAAAGAGATTTAAGTTGTCCACAAGTATGGAATGATGTGAAGAGAATTATAGAAACCCATAAATTTTTTCAAGAAACCCAACACAAAAGAGATGGATTTTCAATGAAAAGAGATGAATTTTCATGAGAAAGAGATGGGATTGCAAGCATATACAAGTTTTCATGATCTCTCCAACATTGTTAGTGCAAATCAAGGATAAGAAATTTCATTTGGGTTGTTAGTTGGGGAGAAAAGGGTAGTGATAGAAGAAAACCCCAAATTGGAGAAATTAGGCCATGGGTTGGGATTTTCTCTCATAGATTGGATAGTAAAGCCCAAAACTATGAATGAGTCACAAAGGAAGCATCATATTCTCATGGAATAATTGTTCTATGGAAAGAAACATGAAAAAGATCAAGATTTGGGGAGTATAAATGGATTCAACCTCCAAAATACATGTTCCAAGAAGAGAAATGGAGAAGAGACCTACTTGAGAGTGAAAGGAGCTTGGATCTTCCAAAAATCCGGGAATCGTTGAGTGAAATCGCGAGTGGACGTGCCAAGAACCTCCCAAAAATCGCCCCAAGTAAGCCATGAGAAGGAATGGGAGAAAGAGGAGGAAACAGGGGCTTAAAAGCCCCTGTGCGTTTTTTGCCTCAGGTTGGACCGGTGGGCCAGATCCGAGCTACCCGTCGGTGGCAGCCCACCGGTTGGGAGAAACACACAAAAAAAAAGAAGGGGGAGGTTACTATATATATATATATATAATATTGATAGGTAATAATGAAATAAAAAGGGGGGGAGTCGAGTTGGGACCATTGTCCTACTTGTCTAAGCACTTGCACAATACTGTCAGGGTTAAGTTGTGGTTAGATGCAAGACATCATACACTATAATACCCCATGGGTTGGCATATGATTATGTGCCTATGTAAATTCTAAGGTACTTAACCAATGTTTTGTGTATGGTATGTTTAGGTGCAAGGACACGATGGTACGTACTAGATCCGGTAGCAATGCACGAGGTACCTCACGTGGTCCTCGTCCGGTTGATCGACCACCAAATCCTAGAAGGTCCCGCTCTGTGGGGCAAACCCCACTCCCACAACCTCAAGGAACCTTTGATCAGGGTGTGGCACAAAGGGACCCACTTGTGACTACACTTTCGGATCCTCCACTGGTCATCACTCCTGGTGATGTTGCAACCATAATCCAAAGAATACAACAACCTTCCAAGAACAAATGCTCCAGAGCGGGCATTTATGGCTGCTATAGCAACGTAGACCTTCCTCAACCCGATCAACATCCCCGGATAATTACTCCACAAGACCCACCTGTAGGGTCTGATATGGGCCAAGTCGGAGGTACACCTCCAATTTTGCCACTCAAGATTCCTCCTGATATGGGGCCCTCCATACCCTTACTATACAAAGATATGCACCCAATTACCCATCGACGAATAATACGTCAAGGGTAGTGAAATCTTTCAAGAGGAATTTGCCACCTGTATTCTCTAAGGTGGGAAGTGATCCTCTAGAGCCGGACCAGTGGATCCAGGAGCTGGAAAAGATATTTGAGGTAATTGAGTGCACCGAGGCACGAAGCTTATTTGTCGGCGCAACTCAAGAATGAAGCCAACTCTTGGTGCCAAGCCTCTAAGCCTATATTGTTGGCCGCACATCCGGAACCCACATGGGAGCAGTTCAAGGAGTTGTTTTTGGCCAACCATTACCCTTGTAGCTTCAGAGACCGTAAAGATATGGAATTCATGGCCTTAACTCAAGGGAATAAGACTATCCTTGAGTATCAGCAGCAGTTTGACAGCTTGTTCCATCGTGCCCCTAGGCATATGAGGTCAGCTAAAGAAAAGGCTACAAGATTTCTGAAGGGATTAAAGGCATCTATTGGGTCAGTGCTTGAGGTCTTAGATTTGACAGATTATGGCCAGATCATGCAAAAGGCTAAAACCATGGATGATAAGCAGAAGGGAGAACAGTCCCTCACACCTGGATTGTGGAAGAGGACTAATCCCTTTCCGGACATGGGCAACTCATCCAAGGTATACCGTGGGTCATATAGTTCTGGGCTATATAGAGACAGCCCTATAAGCCATCTGGCTACCTTCCTCAACCAGCTGGTGCTTCGGGCTCTACATATTTTCGCCCAAACACTAGTACGGTGCCTACAGTCACAAGGCCACCCCATCCCCCATCCGCATCAGGTCAAGTGCAGAGGGGCCCTGCCCCAGTTTCGGCGTCACAGATCCATTGCTTTAATTGCCACTGTTTTGGGCATTTTACTAAAGACTGTCGAGTTAGACTAGCCTTACCCTCCAGTCAGCCCTCTGCGTACAAACCTCCCTTAACTCGGGGGAATCAACCGCAAGGAAGAATGTATGCCTTATCAGCTGAGGAAGCTGAGGCCAATACGGAAGTGGTAGCAGGTACATTTTAATTTAAGAATTTCCTTATCCTAAATGTTGATGACCTGCTGTACTTATATGCATTATTGCACTGGGTGTTCCACCTATATTGGGTATCCCAGCCTATGTCTTATTTGATTCAGGAGCTACACACTCATTCGTATCTAAGAGATTTGCTGAGAAACTTGGTATGTCACCTAGGACACTAGATCATAAGATGATTGTTAGTATGCCTACCGGTAAAGTTACACAGTTGAAGGAGGTGTATGGGCCGTGCCCAGTGGAAATCAGTGGGAAGAAATTGGATGCACAACTCATTAAATTCAACATGCAGAATTTTAACGTTATACTAGGCATGGATTGGTTGTCGGCCCATCGAGCTAATATGGTGTGTTCCGAAAAATTAATTAGGGTGACAGATGATGAAGGAAAAGAATTGGTATACCAAGCAGATAAAATGAAACGGCCTAGAAGGGTCCTCGTCTCCGCTCTTCAAGCAGTAAAGTTGTTGGAAAGTGGATGTCAGGGTTACTTAGCATCGGTACTTGATGTTGATGCAAAGGTTATACCTCTAGAAGAGGTAAAGGTGGTTAAAGAATTTCCCGACATCTTTCTAGATGATCTGATGCATCTACCGCCTGATAGAGAGTTAGAATTTACCATAGACTTGATTCCTGGAGCAAATCCAGTGTCTAAAGCTCCATACAGGATGGCACCAGCCGAATTGAAGGAGTTGCAGATGCAGTTGCAAGAATTATTGGAGAAGGGGTTTATTCGCCCAAGTGTTTCACCTTGGGGTGCCCTAGTATTGTTTGTTAAGAAGAAGGATGGCAGCTTGCGTATGTGCATCAACTACTGGGAATTGAATAAGCTAACCATTAAGAACCGGTATCCATTGCCACGCATTGATGATTTGTTTGACCAACTACAAGGTGCAAAGGTATTTTCAAAGGTAGACCTTAGATCATGCTATTATCAGCTTAAGATAAAGAGCGGCGACATACCCAAGACAATGTCAGACTCGGTATAGTCACTATGAGTTCCTAGTGTTATCTTTTGGGTTGACCAATGCACCGGCAGCGTTCATGGATTTAATGAATCGAGTATTTCACGATGTCCTTGATAAATGGGTAATTATTTTTATTATGACATCTTGATCTACTCTAAGATAGAAGAGGAGCACACTCAACACCTGAGGATGGTGTTACAGCGGCTGCGAGAACAACAATTGTTTGTCAAATACAGTAAATGTGGATTTTGGCTTGAACAAGTTGGATTCCTAGGACACGTAGTGTCTAAGGTTGGAATCGAGGTGGATCCTGATAAGGTGAAAGCAGTAGTAGAGTGGGAAAGCCCTAAGAACGTTACTGAAATTAGAAGTTTCTTGGGTTTGGCTGGATACTACTGGCGCTTCATTAAGAATTTTGCTCGGATCTCAGCACCAATGACTAAGTTAACCAAAAAGAATGTGAAATTTGAATGGGTAAAGGAATGTGAGAAGAGTTTTCAAGAATTGAAGAAAAGGTTGGTGTCGGCCCCTGTGTTGACCATCCCTGAAGGCACAGGTGGAATGACAGTCTACACTGACGCTTCTAAGGTTGGGTTGGGTTGTGTTCTCATGCAACACGGAAGGGTGATAGCGTACACATCCCGAAAACTGAAGGAATATTAGAAGAACTACCCCACTCATGACTTGGAACTAGCCGCAGTCATCTTTGCCCTAAAGATCTGGCGACATTATTTGTATGGGGAGAAGTGCGAGATATACAGTGATCACAAATGCCTTAAGTAATTTTTCACCCAAAAAGATTTGAACATGAGGCAGAGGAGATGGCTTGAGCTCATGAAGGATTATGACTGCGACATTCAGTATCATCCTGGCAAGGCTAATGTAGTGGCAGATGCGTTGAGTCGGAAAGCACAGACTATGTCACTCTCATACTTAGCAGTCAGCCCACCACTCGTACAAGAGGCGATGCTAATGGATGAAATCCTCTTATATGAAGGAGCAACCTTAAAGCTTGAACATCAACTAGAAAACCTTAAATGGTTGATTGTATCCCTGGCAGCTCTACAGGTGCATCCATCTATTAGGCAAGAGGTGATAATAAAACAACATTTGGATCCTGAATTGCAACGGATCAGAGTTAAGATTCAAGATCAAACAATGAACGACCCTGATTTCGTTTTAGCTAGTGATGGGGCATTATTGTTTTGAGGTAGGTTGTGTGTGCCTGATGATTTAGAGATACAAGACAAGATAGTGCAGGAAGCACATAGCTCCGAGTACTCACTCCACCTAGGAAGTACAAAGATGTATAAAAACATTAAACAAAATTACTAGTGGCCAAGCATGAGAATCATAATAGCCCTGTATGTGGCGACTTGTCTTACATGCCAAAAAGTTAAAGCTGAGAGGCATTGACCTTATGGTACTCTTCAGCCACTCCCAGTACCAGACTGGAAGTGGGATAGGGTTACAATGGACTTTGTCACCGGACTACCATGCACACTTAAGGAGATGGATGCGATATGAGTGATAGTTGATCGGCTTACTAAGACTGCTCATTTCATTTCCATCAGGACCAAGTTCTCTATGGCTAAGTTAGCACAACTTTATATGGATAACATAGTGCGCTTGCATGGAGTGCCAGTGAACATTGTGTCAGATAGGGACCCAAGGTTCACTTCCAGATTTTGGAAATGCTTCCAGCATGCTTTGGGATCACAATTGAATTTGAGTACTGCTTTCCACCAGTGCATCGATGGTCAATGGAGGAACCATCAGATATTAGAAGACATGCTCGTGGCATGTGCAATGGAAATGTGTGGTAGTTGGGAAGAATATATACCCTTATGGAGTTTGCCTATAACAATAGTTACCAAGCTACAGTTGGGATGGCTCCATATGAGGCATTATATGGTAGGAAGTGTAGAACCTCTCGATTGGAATGAGGTAGGCTAACGTGGATGGTAGGACCAAATGATCAGATGACTTGTGACAAGGTCGATGTTATTCGAGAAAGGATTAAGGCAGCTCAGTCACGTCAAAAGAGCTATGCAGACAACCGCAGGAAAGACATTGAGTTTCAAGTAGGAGAAAAGGTGTTTCTCAAGATTTCTCCTACTAAGGGGTTGCAAAGATTCCATAGAAAGGGTAAGTTGAGCCCAAAATACATTGGCCCATTTGAGATTTTAACCCAGGTTGGCTCAGTAGCCTACAAGCTTGCTCTGCCACCTTCACTCGGGAATGTTCATAATGTATTTCATGTATCCATGCTGAAGCATTACGTTCATAATCCATCGCATGTATTACCCGTGGAACCAGAATATCTAGAAGCTGATATTACCTATACAGAGCAACCAACTGAAATCTTGGACCGAAAAGTGAAAACCCTTCGCAATCCCTCCATTTCCTTCATAAAGGTGCGATGGGCTAATCATTCACTTGAAGAAGCATCTTGGGAGAAAGAGGATGAAATCCAAGCCATATATCCTCATCTTTTTGATCAACCAGGTACGCCAATTTCGAGGATGAAAATTTCAAAAGGGGGGGTAAATGTGATACCCTACTTTTTAAACCTGGTCTAATTACACGGTTGACCCGGTTTAACCATGCAGGACCTGAGCCAGAGAGGGTTAAGGCGGGTTCCTTATGGACCATGATGGCAAGGGTGACTTTGAACACAGGTTGGCCAGACAATTTCGAGTCAGTGCCAGAGGTGACGGGTGTACCCAAGCCATGCACATGCACGTATCATAAGGCCATGTACGGGTAATGCTGGTATGTAGTCGTATCCTAAGGTGCATACGTATAATATACCTTGTGTCTAGAGTGAGATACATGCCGAGAGTCGAATTCCGTCAAAATCCCACTTATTGGCTAATTTTTGGCCCTCAGGTGGGTGGTCACAGGCGGGCGCATCCGCCCACATGAGTGACCCACCCATATGGTTAATAGATATTTTAAAAAGGTATAAATAACATTTATTGTGTTTGTCATTTCTCATTATTACACTATAGAGTTGGTGAGAAGAGTAAAGAGGAGAGAGAAAAGAAGGAAGGGGAAGGAAGAGGAGGAAGAAATGGATTTAAGCGGTGCCAAGGTTTGATCTTCCCATTCTGATGCCGGAAGAGTGATTTCCAACACAAGATCTACGATTGGAGGTGGGCAAAGGCTATGCTTCTTAAACTTTCACCAAACCCAAGTAAAATCCTTGATTTGGGTAGAGTTCCTTGAGATCTTATAAATTCCACTTGAGATGATGAATCTAAGGTTTAATAGATGGTCTATGTGTTGATTTTGAATGATTTGAAGAAGTGTTTACAAGATTTGGGAAGCATTGGTGATTTCTTGAGCTAAGAAGTGATTTTGGGGTTTGAAAGAGTTCTTGAGCGAAGAAGGTAAGATGGCTTTTCAATCCTTAAATCTAACTTAGATCTAGGTTAGAATCATCTTATAAGACCTTGGATATGTGGAAAATATGATTGGAAAAGCCCCATTTGATTTCTCAAAGGTTAGGAAAAGTTTCAAGGAAGAAGGTAATTTTTTACCCTCTCAGGTGGGCCGGGACCGGTGGGCCTAACAGCCAGCCTGAGGGCACCCGCCTGAGAAGGCAGGCCCTCGGCTAGGACCGGTGGGCTAGGATCGGTGGGCCAAATTGCCCACCTGAGAAGACCAGTGGGCCAAACAGCTCGCCTAAGAAGATCGGTGGGCCGGCCTGCCCACCTAAGAAGATAAGTGGGCTGTGACAGGTGGGCTGTCCGACCCACCCGAGAGGCCCCCAACGTGATTTTTGTGTCCGAATAGGCCCAAAACGGATGGGCAACCTTCTTTTATGATTTTAAACATGATTTAACCATCAAATCTTGTTAGTTTTGACCCCCAAAGTGGTGAAATGCTAACCCCATTCACTTATGATAGGTTCACTAAAATTTACGTTTCTCGCGCCGGATCTCACCCATACCGAGTCTTTGTACACAACAAGTAAGTGGGGGGAGGACGTTTGACTTTATTTTAAGACTTGTTTGGCATCATTCAATTGTATCTAGACTAGCCATGTCATCATGCAAATTATATGTAGCTTAGTCATCCTCATATGATTATGACATGTGTGTTATGTTTTATATTCTCAATGCTAAATAATGGATGTGCTTATGTGATGAATGATGGGATCACTGTGTATAATGCATTATTAGACTAGATGCCATGGTCGGCTTAGAAACGAGTGCATTGGTGGCCTGTTGAATGGGACGCGGTGGCACTATGCAATCGTACTATGTCATATAGGAGCATGCGGTTTAGGATTATCATCTTCCCGTGCTACGACCCTTCCCAACAGGGGTTGAGGTGTTGGGTTATCACTTGGGAGGAAGCAGTGGTCGCGGTTGTCGGGTCACTGTGGCAGTTAGACATAAGCCCGACTGGTCATGAGGACAGTCGACAACCTCAGTGGTATATTCAAGAGGGCCAATCGTACTGCTTCTAAATTTCTAGGGTCAACACCTTTACTTTCTATCATTTATTTTTATGTTGAGAGCCGGTAGTCGGTATGCTTTACTTTTTCGAGTACTCACGGTGGGCCTTCTCCAACAACCCTATGGGCGTATCGCGGGATGGAGTTCGTGGCTCGTACTCGAGGCATACGCGCACTGTAGTTGTAGTAGCACCAAACCAAAGACTTAGTAATGTTGTTTAGGTGGATGAGATTTAAAATATATTGCATAGCATATAGTGCATATGGATGTGACTATTGTGGTCCTTCTTTTCACTTTCATCCCACGTGCGCACCTCTTTTAGATGATTTTATAGGTCACCAGCTTGAAGATCAAGGGTCGGGCCCCACAGTTGAATTTTCCAATGAGGATTGGTGGGTCCCCGAGGAGTATGAGCACGGTACGGATTGCACGCAGGGGTTTGGGTCATGGGACCGCAGATTGACATCGCATGTACTTTTACTTTTGATTCTTTTGATGACCCTTTTTGTGTACTTGATACGTGAATTGTTATTCTTTTTGTGTAAATATCATGCCTGTAGGCCCACATGTATTTATCTATATACTACAATTTGGGTATCAAGTATATTGGGGGTATTTACAGGTAAATTAAGTCTTCCGCTGAACTTTTGAGCGTTTATCTTTGATGTGTGTATGCTGTGGTTGGGTATTGTATCTGATGATCCTGGCAGGTTTGGGTTAACCCGGTCACCGGTCCGATTCTGTGTGAACGGAGTGTGACAAACCTTGATACCTTTAAGAAGATTCAAGGATCTGTACGCACTAAGGAGGTGGGAGAGGCACTCCATATCAAAGATAAGCAGAAAAGGAGGGGATCTCTATTTTAGACTTTGCCACTGCATGTGTCCTTTCCATTGCTAACACCTTCTTCACCAAGAGAGAAGAGCACTTGGTCACCTACAAGAGTGGACATCACGCTAGCCAAATTGGCTTATTTCCTTATTAGAAGGTTTAACAGAGTGCAATGTAAGGATTGTAAGGTTATACCTGGAGGGTTCTTAACTACACAACATAGACTACTTATCTTGGATATGTGCCTTAGTTTATTGAAACGTAAATCTATTAGAGATGCTTGCCCAATGTTAAGGTGGTGGGATTGAAAGGTGATTATCTGGGGCCTTTTACAGATAAAATTGTGAAACACGGGAAGTGGGAGGTTGAAGGAGACACTAACACGATGTGAATAGATATGATAGATTTCAAATTTCTAAAGAGGTACTAGGGATAACTAAGGGAACTCAAAAGGCCCCTAGAGAGCCTTGGTGGTGGAATGGGGAAGTACAGTCAGCCATCAAAGACTAAGAAGGATAGTTTTAAGTATGGGAAAGGTCTGGGGTGGTGGAAGATAAAGAGATATATAAGGCAATCATAAATGCGCCTAGGAAGATTGTGAGGAAAGCTCGAACAAAGAAATATAATGACTCTTACCACAATTTGGATACTAAGGAAGAAGAAAATGCTATCTACAAGATAGCCACGTTTACGGAAAGAAAGAGTAGAGATCTCAATCATATTCGATGTATTAAAAGTGATGACGATAGAGTGCTTGTGAAGGATGGAGATATTAATAGGTGATGGGGTGAGTATTTATATAAATTATTGAATGGAGATAGCTTAAGTAGCAATGGGGTGAGTATCCAACAGGCAATAGGCTTCATAGATATGTACAAAAGATTGGAGTGTCCGAGGTTAAAGAAACCCTAAGACACCAGGTCTAGATGAGGTCCCAATTGAAGTGTGGAAGAATTTGAGACTATATGGGTTGCTTGGCTTATCAAGTTGTTTAATTATAAGCACGAGAAAAATGCCTGAAGAGTGTAGAAGTGTTGTTGTACCGATTTACAAAAATAAAGGCAATATTCAGAGTTACAATAACTACAGAGGCATAAAACTCATGAGTCGTACTATGAAATTTTGGGATAAGGTTATCGAAGTCCACCTAAGAAGAGAAATCGGTATCTCAACGAACCAATTTAGTTTTATGCCTAGAGATCCACGATGGAGCAATTTACCTACTTACAAGACTTATGGAAAAATCGATAGCCTACAAAAGGATCTCCATATGGTCTTTATTGTCATAGAAAAAACTTACAATAGAGTTCCCTGAGAGCTCATCTAGTATGTATTGGAGAAGAAAGGGTGTCATGTGAATATATAGATAGTATCAAAAGTTATATACGAGGCTGTGGCAACCAGTGTAAGAACGTGGGAGGTCATCGCAATGAGTTCCCAATTAGTATTGGGTTACATCGGGTTCGCTTAAGTCTTTATCTGTTTACGCTTATTATGGATGATTTAACTAAGAACATTCAATGGGAGGTTCCATGGTGTATGCTCTTCGCCAATGATATTGTGTTAGTGGCAGAGATCAATGAAAGTTTAGAGTTATGGGGATCTATCCTGGAACCTTGGGGTCTTAAGATAAGTATAACAAAATCACAGCATATGGTATGTAACTTTAGTCACTTAAGGACGCATAACGATAAAAGTGAAACTTGAGGAGAGAAAGATCCCTCAAAGTTATCATTTCAGATATTTGGGATCAATCATAAACAAATAGGGTGAGAGAAATGATGATATGTCTCACAAAATTAAAGTAAGATAGACGATGTGGAGAATTGCTTCTGGAGTATTGTATAATTGACGTATAGCCCTAAAGCTTAAAGAAAAATTATATTGGGCAGCCACAAGACCGACAATAATATATGAGACAGATGCTGGGCTATCAAGAAGCGAGGATGCAGAGAAGTGCTTCTGGAGTATTGTATGATTGACATATACCCCTAAAGCTTAAAGAAAAATTATATTAGACATCCATAAGACCGACAATGATATATGAGGTAGATGTTGGGCTGTCAAGAAGCGTAACATAGAAAAGATGAGCATAGCAGAGATGCAGATGTTGGGATGTGTGAAAAAACTAGGAGGGATAGGGTGATGAATGAACGAGTTAGAGCCTATCAGAGAGTTACTTTGATTCAAGAAAAAATCAGAGAATGTCACTTAAGGTGGTTTGGACATGTTTTGCGTAAACCTTTGAATGCTCCTGTAAGGAGGAGTGACCAAATCCAGATGGGGGGAGCTAGAAGAGCTAGGGACAGGCCTAAAATGACATTGAAAAGTTGGTAAGGAAGGACATGTAAAAGCTCAGTATAGATCCTAATATGACATCTAATAGAGCTATCTGGAGGGTAAAGATCCATATTGTTGATCACTTTTAGGTGGGATGTCCCAAAGGTGTTGCGTTGTTTCATTTCCCTTTCTTTCCTTCACTTTTACTTTGTAAATTTGTCCATCATGGATCCATGTAGGCGATCCCATTTAATTGGGATATGGCTTTGTTATTGTTGTCGTAAATTTTTCCATGTAAAATTTTCTGGGTGAAAATGTCTTACAAATAATTTTTGTATGTATATTTGTTCACTTTATGCGTGTAAGGCATGATGGCCTTAGTGATTGGTACTTACTTGATGGAGTGTTGGTCAATGGGTCAAGGCACATTAATGACAAAATGAATTTCTATATTTTTGCTAGAGATAGTGGACGACTCTACCATTTTAAATTTTTATTTTTATTAAAGGTCCTATAGTCAATTCATATTTATGGGGGTCCCTAGTGGGGACATATGAAGGCTGCTCGATCAGTTCACGATGAGATTGGAATTCACTTTCTTTCCACATTTAATGAATTCCAATCCTCCGACGGGCCATACTGAGAACAATCTCGTATGTGGACCTAATCCGGCCTCATATGAAGCCACGCATTAATTTAGGGAACCACAAAGTAAAGGGTAAAATGGGCGTTTCACCCACATGGGGTTAAACACAACTATAATTTAGTTGAGGGGGTTGAGTGCTATTATTGAAAATAAGGGAGGGTACTAATAAAAGGGGCTCTATCTCTTAACATGTGGGAGGCTTAGGAAGGGTAAATTGGGAATTCAAAAATCCATATATTAGAAAAAAATTTGGAAATTTAATTTATTTTCTTGTTTTGCTACGAAAATGTGATAGAGAGGGAGAGAGTATTGAAGAAGAAGAGAAAGGAAGGGGGAATTGCAAAGATGATAGAAGAAAATAGTGGAATCTAGGACGAATTCTGTAACAATTTCTAGTTTATATAATCTGAATGCATGTTATGAATTTTTAGTTGAAGTGGTTTAGAACGGAGGAATGGAGTTTAGATGGCAAACCTGCAAGTTTAGAGGCCAAACATGTGGTTGGAGTTCAAATTTGGTGACTCAAAATCCCAAATTTCGAGCTCAAAATATGTTTCTGGTTATGATCCGGCGAGCCGCCTGGCTCTGTCGGTGAGCCGGTTGAGGAACCGATGGGTACCGATTGCCTCAAGAACCAAATGGTTTCTCAGGTCTTAATGGGCAGAGGCAGTTGGCGAGCCACTTGTGGTGTAGGAATCCAACGAGCTGGTTGGGATCCAGTGAGGCCGGATTAACTCTATTTGGTGATTTTGCATGTTTTCAAGGGCTGAACCTGTTGGGTCTCTTTAAGATTCTTTACCCACTTTTTGGGTGATTTCTTTATCATATAGGTGACGATTGATTCGGGAACCACACTCGTGTTGGCGTTTGGTTTTGAATTTTACGCTTTTAAGGTGAGTGAAACTTAAGTGGGTATTATGATGTGTAAATTTTTTTATGATTGAAGTATTATAAATGAATCGTGTCATTACACATGTGGTGTGATAATGAGAAAATTATGAAATATTAAGTAATATTTGCATGTGTGATGGTGAATGTGTATAAGTACCTCACTTAGCTAGGGAGGAGGAGTGAGTGTATGGGATTATAGAACCTCACTTAGTTGGGAGGATGAGTGAGGGTACAATAGTTGATCTCACTTGGCTGGGGAGGAGTGAGGATACAGTAGTTGATCTCACTTAGCTGGGGAGGAGTGAGGATATAGTAGTTGATCTCACTTAGTAGGGGAGGAGAGAGATTTGATACGGCCAAATTGATTGCCCAGTAGGGTAAGAACATGTGGTATCTAAGGAAAGGACATGTGTCGCTCACCTGATAGAGGTTGCAAGGATTCTGACCGCGTCAACCGCATGAAGAGAATACTCCCCACGAAGGGGATAAAACGTATCTGGGTAGGACTCGAAAAGGAAACGGACCCGAGGAGGACTCCTCTAAGGAAAAGAGAAACCTGAACCCTAAGGACTATAAGAGAGGGCTCGAGCGGAGGAAAAAAGGTAAGCAGAAAAGACCCACACCATTACCCTTGTGAAAAGCTGTGCGGTCGATCTCTAATTTGGGCGTCGGAGGACTAACCCCGGAAAAACCTCCGGGCCTTTGCCTTCTGTGTTTGTGCAGGATCAGCCTATACGGATTTTCGATAGCAACAGATTAGCACCGTCCATGGGAACGATAGTAATGGTGGGGAGAACTTACAATCGTAAGAAGACTAGAGCAACGTCGAATATAAACATGGGGGAGGAGGAACCTTCAGGAGGGATCCCTCCCTCGATGGAAATCGGAGAAGAAAGGGGAAACGATGATCGGGAAGGTTCCGCTAGGGACCAGCGTTCGGTCGGATATTCGGTGCGTGGAGATAGTAATCCTCCACCCCCTCCTGGAGCGCAGGAATATGTGACAAGGGAGCAGTTCGAAGCCCTCTAGGAGAAATATGACCGAATGGCCGAGACAATGAAGGAGGTCTCCAAGACTGTCTCTCAGAGGCCCCCATATCCTGCCCGAGCGAGCTCGAGATGAGGACCGGAGCAATACAAGATCGATAAGGTCCGATCATAATCCTCGAAACAGAGCAGTGAGGGAAAGTCCCACACCCGGAAGGACGCGTTTTTCCGGGCCGCATGGGGAACCACGTTTAAGGAGACGAAAAGAGACACGAGGACTCGTTGAAGCAGATGATCCGGACCGAAAGATGAGATCGGAAGGTGACAAAATGAGACGGAGCTCGTGAGCAGACCTCACTAATGACACGCTCTACCCGATGAGGTCATGAGGGACTCGCCCCGGTCAGCTTTCACCGCCAGTATGATACTACGACGGGCCCGGGGGACCTGCCGACACCCGGGAAGGCTTCAAGGTTGCTACGCAGCCCATCGAGTCTCAAAACATCATGTGTCTCGCCCCCCTTAGAACATTTAGAGGAGCGGTAAGGCTATAGCACAACCGCTTGTCGACGAAGCCCATCCACGCTTCAACGATGGTTACTTTTCGTGAAGGGATTCTCCAAGACCCAACCCCTTCGAAGACCACGTTGAACTTGACCAACGTCAAGCAACATGAAGGAGAATCACTGCGAAACTACATGAAGCGCTTCCAACAAGAGAAGATCACGATTAGAGGTCTGGACCCGAAAGAAGAGTTCACAGCCCTGCTGGGAGGCTTCAAGGATAAGGAGCTGAAAAGGTCATTGGAGAAGCATACACTATGGAACCTGGCCGAGTTGAGAGCTTGGTGCGATAAGTACATCCAGATGGAAGAAACCCTTCAAGCCGATGAAGAAGCTGAAAGGAAGACGAGAAGGAAAAGGATCTCAAGAGGTGACGACAAACCTTTCGAATAAAGCAAAAGACGAAAGTCCGAGCGTGGTCGGGCCCCAAACCCACCAAGGAAGTTCGAGAAATAGGGCCTCAACCAAAATGAACAGATGTGCTGATGGCATAAAGGACTCCAGATGCCGAGCCATGAAGTGGCTAGGGAAGATGGGACGACACCCGAGAGACGACTATGGACAAATATTGCCACTTCCATAGGGCCCACGGCCACAATAATCAAGATTGTTGGCACCTCAAAGGGGAAATAGAAGGAATGATTTGCAAAGGATATCTAGGCCGATTCGTGGACCGCAAAGGAGGATGCCAAGACCGTAATGACCACGGGGACAACTTTTAGAGGGGGCGAGGCCCATGAAAAAAGGGGGGCCACCCAAAGAGGCAATCAGAAGACAAAGGATCGGACACCCGAGGAAGTGACCATCACCTCCGGAAGAGAATAAAATCCCAACTAAGGTTATAGCGACAATCAGGAGGCCTACCCGTTGGAAAAGTTCCTCGGCCAGAAAGCAAAACCCTTTGCGAAAGCGATATGTGGCTGAATGGTCGAACAAGAAGGTGAGGATGGGGACAATTATTTCTTTGGGACGAATCTGGAAGGATGCCCCTCCGCATGGTAATGCCCGGTAATCACCATGATCGTAGCCATTGTAGAGTGAAGAGGATCTTGGTGGATAACGGAAGTTCAGCTAATATCCTGCTTTGAAGTTTTTAAGAGGGGCCCGGGGAGGAAAAGTCAAGAAAGTTGAACACCCATTGTAGGGATTCTTCAGCCCCTAGTAAAAGTGGAGGATCGATTGAGTTACCGAAGATCCGCACGGAGATCGCAAGTAACAATCATGATCAACTTCCTAGTAGTAGGCATTATTTGCATACAACGCCATAATAGGGAGAGTGGTTTGAACCCGCAAGGGGGGCCCCCGCTCCACACCACATCTCAAGATGAAATTCCCAACCAAGAACGGTGTCTTTGAATATCGAGGTGATCATGAGGCATCCGAGGTCCCCACTACCTTATGGGGAAGAGAAAAGGCAAAGCGAGGCGCCCCGATAGAATATCGCGTAATGACACTAGTTATAAAAGGGGAACCAGGGAGGATCCGAAAGTTGGGGCCCAAGAGGGGGATAACCTCGCCAATTTCAGGCCCACAATGCCAAGGCAACAACGAGAAAACTCATCTCATTCCTCCAAACAACTCGACGCCCCGGGTCGGCCTCGACATCCCCGAATAAACCGAGAGGTAATAGAGCATTATCCTGTCAACTCGAAAAGAAGCGGGTAATGAAGAAGAGGACTTTCACCCCGAAAGGCGAGAAAATAGATAAAGGGTAGAGAAGGCTGAAGGCCCGCTCATTCGGAGATCCAATCCCCGGAGTGGATATCCAAAGTGGTGATGGTCCCAAGGCAAATAGAAATGGAGGACCCGATCAACTTCACCGTCGAACAAGACCTTCCCAAAGGACGGATACCCCTATAAAAAAATAGACCTCCTCATCGATGCCACGGTAGGATAGACCCCCTAAGCTTCATGGATGAGTACGGGGTACAATGGGATAAAGATGTCCGGGGTGATGTCTCAAGACATCCTTCGTGACCGAGGGGATTGTATTGCATGAAGTCATGCCCTTCGGGCTAAAAACGCAGGGCCACCTATCAAAGGTTGGGAATAAAATCTTCAAGGGATGATCAAAAACCATGGAGGTATACGGGACGATATGCTTGTAAAACGGCGGAACAAAAATTCAAGACTTAAAAAGGGGCGCAGCCGAGGCGATGGCATGAAGTCAACCGGAAAGTGCACATTCGGTAGCCTCGAAAGTTTTCACTTTATTGTCTGGAGAGGGAATTAAGCCAATCCGGAAAATACAAGCCATTCGAGATATGAGGTCACCCTAGAATGTGAAGCAAGTCCAGAACTAACAGAGTCACCGCCCTAGGCGATTCATGTCTCGGCCGGGGACAGTGCCTCCCCTTTTCAAAGCTTTGAAGAGATCCAAAAGTTCGAATGGACGGAGGAATGCGAAAAGTCCTTTGAATAACGAAGGAGTATTTTGGGCCCCCCCCCCCCGGTAAGAAGCCGATGTCGGGATACCTTACAGCTTGTACCTTGCTATATCCCAAAAGGCGGTAAGCCAATATTGCGAAGGAAGAAGGAAGGCAACAACGGCCAATATACTACGTCACGAACCCCGCTAGTTGCCAAAACAAGATACGTAAAGACGGAGAAAGTGGCGACGCCGTAATAGCGGCAAGAAAGCCGAGGCCTTATTTTCAATCACATACGGTATGCGTGTTCACGCACGCCCCCAAGAAGATATGCAGTGGCATGATATGTCCGTAGCCTCGCAAAGGCCATAGAGTTGGGAGAATTTGACATCCAGTACAAACCGAGAACCACAATAAAATCACAGGCCCTCGTAGACTTCATAGCTGAGACGATGCTCCCTGATGATCCCTAGGAGTTTTTCGAGGACTGAGGAGAAAAGGCTTGGGCATTGTACTTGGATGGTGTTTCAACAAAGACGAGGAGTGGCGAGGATCATATTGGTCAGCCCGAGGTTTCAAGATCGAGCCCCCCTCGGTTC
>CM040966.1:61263370-61289146 GCA_022985045.1 Macadamia tetraphylla | reverse complement strand
GCCCCAACCCCTTTTTTAAACTCTTGGCCTTGGACCTATCATTTTTAATGTGCTCCGGGCAAAGTAGTACACCCCTTTTCCCTCTCTGGTACTCTAGCACCGATCGGGATCCTTGAACCAGATTAGGAACTACTCTCTCTCCTATCCCAAAAGCTCTTAAGGAAATAGTTCCCAAAGAAGGTCTCCTTGATGTCTTCCCAAGGGGGGGTGGGGTTTTGTCTAAAAATGGGCTCACTAGCCTCCACCAAGCATTGGCCTTATTTTAAAATTTGGGTACCCGAAAATAATATTTTTGCTCACATTGCAGCCCATTAACTTAAAGACTTTCTATACCTCCATTCCATCTTAGGTGAAGAAATTGATCATGGCTCACATTGGAGAAGTATGGGGTCTCAACTTGGAACTTCTTCATCATTTTGGTTAGGTCGCCCAAACCCCTTTACGTGCACTTCGCCTATCCTACACTTCCCTAGGTACTTGTCCTTAAATTTGTTTTTACACGTGTCCATGCCCTTGCCCTTGCATCCCATCGATGTCCAAGGGTGGTGAGCTACCCGGCACCGGCCCGGCACCGGGGAGTGGGGGTTGGGGGGCTTTGGCCCCAATGGCAGCCGGACCCGAGTATCAATCCCAATGAAATGAGTTTGCCTCTTTCCACCTCATGCATCAGTTGCCCACTATATTGGCAACATCCCGTGCCATCGTGAAGTGATGCATTAGATTGGGATCGGGTATTCTTTGTGAGGGTAGGGCCCAAAAAAGATGTCGGTTCCCCCCCCTTTCCACCCTCTTCTTTTTCCCTTTTCTTGAGGGAGGGGTGTGTCGTGTGCAACCAGCCCCGATTGTCGATCACCACGGGAGATAGTGGAGGACTATGCAAGAGTGAAAAATTTTTCATTGAGATGGGGATTTGATGATGGTCCTTTAAAGGATCAAGATCATTTAAAAGGGTTTAGAGTTGCCACCTAGGATTATAGACCAAAGACCTAAGGGTGGGCCCAATTCCTAAGAAAAGGCCCAAAAATCGATCGGGTCCAAAATTTGGGGTAACTGCCTTTGTGGGGGGAAGGTGTTAGACCCAACCTCCCCGGTTCAATTGGTCTTCTTACTAGATGCTTTAGAATAAAATTTTTCAAAATTATTCATTCCCTTTCCCGCATGTATGGCTAAGTTATCACACATATGTACATTAACTGAATTTAAAAGATTATATACATTAAAACAAAGTTAATATAAAGTCTACATTATGGAAATTTTTAAGAAATTATACCTGCTTGACCTCTGTTTTGGGTCATGAAGGGTTGGCCCCCGATTAGTTCCGACGGTTATTTGGATTCTCCTAGCTTAGGGAAAGATGGTCTTGACCTCCAACTTATTTTTAAGAGATGTTGACTGGTGATATTTGGACAGAGTTCCACTAGGAATGGTTATTTTGGTTTTGGAGGGGTATCTATTTAAAGGTATAGCTAGGGGGCTACTTCAAATTTTTTTCTCAAGTGTCGATTAAAGAGAGCTACCACCGAATAGGCTATGAGAGGGCTAGGCTGAGGGGCACTCGAAAAGGTTCCAGGGGATACAACCTGGATTGAGAAACTTAAAGGCCCAAGAAACTTTGGATCTTATGAAGATCTCCACAAGCCCGGAAGAACCTCAAGAGGGGTGGGGAACTAAGGAGAATTTCTTCTACGTGAAATATCACCAAAGAAGTTAAGGATTAAGAAGAAGGCCCAAAGAAGATCTTTTAAGACTTGAAAATCTAAAGGGAAAGGGGGGACGAGAGGGCAAAGCTTCTCTCAGGATGCTCACTAGAGGCTTAGATTTTTAGTGTTGTGCGGTCAAAACCAAAGGGGGTATTTATAGGATTCTTGAACCAAGGGGAAGAAAAAGGGGAACCCCCTTGGCCAATGGTAAAAAAAGTGGTTCTTTAAGCCAAGGGGGATGAAAAAATGAAAATTATTTAAAAAATGGGGGGAAGGGTTTTTTGGGACTAATGGGAAAAAGTGAGTCTTTTATTGGGCCAATGGGGTGAGAATATTTTTTTTGGGCCAATAGGGGGTTTGGGGGAGGGGGGCATGCTTGTTGGATAAGGTAAGGCCACAAGTGGGTGAAGAGAGAACTTCTTCACCTATCGGTAAAATAAGTATTCGCCATTCATGGCAGACACAAGGTTGGGGCAGGGTGTTCGGTATGATATGTAGGGTTGGCCACGCACGATATGGTAGGCATGAACGCATAATGGCATGGGGCGAAAGCCGGATGATGGGACTTTACATACAAGGGAGAAAAGTGGGAAACGACACGACAAAGGGGCACGGGGGCCGGGCCAACATAGCCCCGGGAGCACACAACATGGCACTGGGACATGGTGCCGCTGGCCAGAAGGGTTTTAAAAGGGGCATGGTATACGAGGCAGCCTGCTTGGTTGGTAGTTTAAAGGTTTTGGTTATTGGTCTGGCTAGTGATGCACGTGACATTTGTGCAAAAATATAATTTTATGAGGAAGATTACGGAGTTTTGATGGTCCATATATCGTTGGAATTGTATTTTTGAGTACTATCCATCCATATGGTCATCCCGACCAATTTCCCTTCATATATAAAATGTAAAAATTTGGGACCCTTTTTCTCTCGGGATTTCTAGGGTTTTTAGGTAGGGATGTTTCTAGATTTCCTAAATCAAATATCATCTCTGTTGATTGGAAGCAAGAAGTCACATCCAAGATCCATAATTCATCATAGCCGGAGGGGGTGACAAAATTGATTTCCCTAAACGCCCCTCTTTTGAGGCCTCGTCCAACCCGCAAAAGGGGAAAAGAAAAGAATAATCACATTTTGTCACTCGGAGCATATACTGCCATCATTTTTCTCATTAAGACAGAGCTGAAAATGCAGTAGGTAATATATTTTAACTACTTTGAAGTTTGAGACTTACTCGGGTTGTCGATTTACCAGAAAGAAATTTGTTGTTCTTCCAATCTTGCAAAAAGATAGTAGTATTTGTCTTTTTCCTATACTGGGCTTCCATGTGCCAGTCTGAGGAAATCAATAATGAGATCGGGTCACTTGGAACCGATTCAAAGAGATTGGCCCACCTGGAGCCAGGTCAATGAAACTGGGCCACTTAGGACCGGATCAATGAAATTGGGCCACCTAGGGCGGGGTCAATGAAATGGGGCCACTTGGGGCCGGGTCAATAAAATTGGGCCACTTGGGGCCGGGTCAATGAAATTGGGATCTTGCATTTAAGCCCTTGAATCTTGAAAACTTGGCTCTTGATTTAGAATCTTTGAACTTTGACTTTTAGCTTTAGATTTGGAATCCTTGAGCTTTGATTTTTTTACTTTGATTTGAAATCTTAAGCTTTAATTTTTTTATTTTGATTTCACCTTCTACTTTTACCTACCAATTTCACCTTCCATTTTCAGGTGTTTTTATCTACCAAGTAGATTTTACTTCCCCCGGGATTTTAATTTTACCTACCAAAAAAATTATTTAAATTTTTTTTTTTTGGTGGTAAGAACTCTTGAATTGCCCCTTTGGGAATTAGAATAAAAAAGAATTTTTTTGGAGGATAAATTTTTTAACCATAAAATGGTCCCCTCCTTTTTCACTAATTATTCCAAACTTTTTGAGTTTGGAACATTTGTGCATGAGTGAGTCGATTTTGGAATCTTCTCAAGATCCGAACCATTTATTTTTTTTTGGGTTTTTGAAATTTTTTGAAGGTCTTCAAATTTTCCTTGAAGTGCTTCATCTTCCTTTGAAGATCTTCATAGTTCTTGGAGAGGGAGTCATTTGGAGAATTTGACATCTTATTGGGCTTCTTTGTAAATTGTGGAACTTTTTGGTTTTTTGTGAATTTGGGAAATATGGCTGAGAAAAGAAAGAGAAAGACTTGTGGGAGGTCCAGTTGGATGGTTGTAGCAACTCTTCTCAAGGGGATGGGGGCCCTTTATGGACTAGTTTTCCCGGACAACCACTTCATAATATTTGAATCATGTTTGCAACTCAAGATGGGGTTCTGGGTAAGTCCTTGCATTTTATATTTTTTTATATTTTTTTATAATGCTTTTATATTTTTATTGTTTTGCTTTTCTTGTCATTCCTTTTTTTTTTTTTCTTTGAAATAAAAAGCATGATGAGGAAGTACCACCAACCTTAGCTAGATACGCCACCCAAACATAGCTCGGGTTGGTACAGGATGCTCCCCACAGAGTGATGGAGATGGTTGACTCATCATACCTGAGTCAATTGGTTTCCCATAGAGACTAGGAAGTTCAGCCCATCACAAGGGGCCTTGATGGTGCGATGGTGGCGGCACTCACTCATTCCATCTTTCTATCGTGAGATCACTATCATGCCTTGTGTTTCTATGCCCGATAGGCACACCATTTGGGGAGGCCCTTAACTCTTCTCGAACTGATAGCTAGGAGTTCATAATTTGACAACCATAGATATCGGGGTGATTAGACATACATATGCCTTGGCGAGATCAATGCTCTGGTAGAGGACCGACTGAGGGTAAACCCTAGTAACCCGCACAGTGACTGCTCTTTCCTTTCGCTCACCGTGGGTAAATTTCTCTTTGGTGACCTCCGAGGCAGATAGACATACGCATGGTCACCTTCTTCCAAATCTTCGAGATGTGGACACATGGGATTGGGGCGTTGTTATGCATATTTGTGTGGTCACCGGATCTATTTATCATATGGGGACTAAGGTCTCACGGAGCGGCTACATCCTCCAAGTAATCTCTTGTTCTTGTACTCATTTCTTTTCATTTGATTGCTTCTTTCACCGAGCTAGCATCTCGGAGATTATGGCTCCCATTTTGAAGGACCCTCAATCATCGCCTTTCCTATAGCCGTGAGATGGGGAGATAGTCAATACGCATGGTACGGCGCTATCCCCCGTGGACTCCCGCCCATTCTCTCTTGAATGGTCTTATAGGGTAAGCTATGCTTTGTCATTAAATTTCCTTATATCATGTGTCGACTTATTTTTCCTTGAATCCAGGTCACTTAGGGACGATTCCATCCTCTTATGTTCCCGAACCTTGATGAAGTTATCGGCTAGATATTTATCGAGAACCAAGTCCTATTCAGGGGGATATGAGGCCATGCTTGGTATTTAGGAGAGAGGGTCATACCCCAATGGTCTGATACTGATACACGCTTCTCTCCTTTTCTTCATCCACCAACCATGCATTGTCCAGAGTGTATTCCTATGGACCAGATCAAGAGACTGGGCGATGGAATGTGGGATGATTCATTCCTTGAGCAGGATAGGGATTACAAGACTTTCCTTGAGGCAGAGACTGTTTGTACCCCTCTTGGTTCTGACGGTCCAGTGGTATGTTGCTCTTCCTTGAGTATCACTTTTAGTCTTTCAATCCTTTCAGCCTTGATTGATGTTCTTTAGGGAGAACACAGTTGTAGACCTTTTCGCCACCCAAACCACACGTTAGTGTTGCTAGTCCATCCCAAGCCGACCTTCTACTAGTGTGGTGGATCCTCAGATAGCCACCATTCCTTCCATAGCTTCCCGATTGGTTATATCCCAACACGCCAATCCTAGCTTCCCCATCTTTTGAGGCGAGAATGACATAGATACTTCTCAAGCTGCCCATTCCATATGATTATGTGAGTATCTAATCACCCTTTTGTTTGCTTGTCTTTCAACCTTCCTTGGCTGATATGCCCCTTCTCGTGTGTCTCCGAGGTCATACCAAGATCCAAAGGATGCATTAGAGCTGTGTGAGGTGGTGATTGACAAGGTACCTTTCCTTCTCTTCTTTTTCTTCTTCTTTATTGCCCTTTTGGACCATCTCTCATATTCCTTAGGATGGAAGGGTATTGCCTTAGAGAACCAAGTCAGCTTCCATCAGAAGAGAATGCCCACACAAGCATAGATTTAGGATCTAACTCAAGGTTGGCAAATTCAGGATTGACACCCACGGACTCCTCACTGCTTCATGAGGGTGACTCGAGTATAGTTTAGATGAGGATTTCAGTTTTTAGGATCTATTCCTATAGTTCCTGCAAGCACAAACACATGTATATTTTTTCTTTTACTTTTCCCTCCCCTTGTTTGTTCACTTTTTTTTATTTTAGCATTTTATGAATAGAAACCTATCTTTGGTACAAAGAAAATTTCATTTTATTTATGGTTTGGAATGTTTAGGCAAAATTAATTCCACAACTCAAGACTTCAATAGAACAATCGGGATAACACGAGAATCCAAGTATTTCCTCATTTTACTACCAAGTGAATTACAAGAAAATAATTTTTCTACCATAAATGGGGTAGATAGGTAACAATATAGGGAGATAATTCTTGGGGTGGGTAAAAGTTCACCAACTCCTCGGGGTCGTCTGCTTCTAGTTCATACTGTCAGCCGATGTAAATGTGGAAGTAAAAAGAAGTATGAGTCAATCCCATCAACCTAATGTAATTGTATCCAGGGGTCTTCATCAGAAAATCCTTCTGTGGCTTCCCTGGGCATCTTCATTCAATGTCCTTTGTAGTTCTACCTTGTAAGTACTCTTTCCAATCAACAATGAGCTTGAACTCTGGGTTTCCCTCCTTTCCTGGTTGCAAAGAGCTTCGAGTTGGCATTCTTTCAATGGCCTATTTACCTTCAGCTTATCATGTAGCCATAGTTGGAAAATGGTGGGACTTCCATGATAATGATCAAGTCCAAACGTATGGCTATGACGCATGTCATCAAGTCCTTTGAATGTCTCTACAAGGACTGTGGGAATGATATCTCTTTATTTCTTCAATTGCTTTATCACTTCTATTAGGACAGTTGGTGCATCACGTCCCAGAGTTCAGAGAACATAGCGAGCTATCATGCATAGTAGATAAGCATCCTATGACCTTTGCTGATGGATTCCCCCCAGTGGTAGGTATTGACTGAAGATCCTAGTCACCTTCAGAATATCAATCTTTCCATATCTGATGATCTGTTTCATTTCCTCCTTTTCCCATTCAAAAAGTCTTGAATATCTTCTGAGTGATCTTTCTTCAAGGTGGTTGAATCAAGTTGCTCTTAGGTGGAGATAATGAATAAACTCAGAATTCCTTGAGAGTTGGACAGATCTCAACTAACCCAAACTGAAACATATGAAGATTGGTATCCTAGTGTTGACACACTTGTTGGAGTACATGGTGATGTAGCTATATACCCCCGATTCGCCCAACATCGACATATTCATGGATTCTAGCACCGGCGCCTCATGTTTATTTCCAAAGTCCATTTTCTCAATGTCTCATCCAACGAGTCCATGAATTTTCCTGCAACCATCACAAACAAAAGGGAAGACGATGATTTATCAAGTATCACTCATTAGCTAATGACACAACCAAACCTTCACCACCGTCAGATCAAACTACTTTTTTTTTACTAATCAAGGATGGGAAATGAACGGGCCTTGACATACTAGTGTCGGATTGTGATTTTTGGGAGATGAAATTTAGATAAGAACTGGAGGACCATAGACAATGATGATGTCTAATGTCCTTGCATGCCAAGTGGCGATTCTTAGGGACACAAGCTATGATGATCTTTTAGATATCATGATTATTAATTTGGGGATCAATTTATTGCTTTGAGATGGTTGAGACCATACTTGCACATGTCAAGTTGCCTACGTACCCCTTTTAAGAGGAATTAGGTCTCGACGAAGTTCGGCTATTCACCCTTTCGCAATAGTATCTCTTGAGTTGATCCATGCTAACCAGTTTGGGTATTTTTTTGCCATTGTCCCCTATGAGTTTTACAACTTTGCTTGGTAGAATTTCTTGACAAGGAACGGGCCACCCAGCTTGGGCCTAAATTTCCTCTTGGGTCATAAATTGAGGCTCTTTGCCCTCAAGAACAAGTTCACCCTCTTCTACGTGAGGGGGCTTCACATTCTGTTGAAGGCCCTTAATCTTGATAGCGCCGACTTCAATGCCTCTTTCACTCACCAAGAACCCTAACAATTTCCGTGTTGCCCCAAAGACACTTCTAAGGGTTCAATCTCGCTTGATACTTCTTGATTCTTTCAAAGAATCACCTTAATTCCAGAATGTGCCCCTGTCGATCCTTTGACTTTAATATCATGCCATCCACGTAGACTTCCACATCCTTGTTCATCATATCATGCAATATAGCCGTAGCTACTCTCTAATAAGTTCCCTAGCATTCTTCATTCAAAAGGCATCACCTTATAGCAATAGGTTCCCCATGTAGTGTTAAAGGCTGTCTTCTCGATCTTTGAGGTGCATGCTCACTTGGTTGTATCCCGAGAATCCATCCATGAATGATAACAAGGCATGCCATGTCATGTTGTCAACAAATACATCAATGTGAGGTAGTGGGAAGTCATATTTAGGGTTTACCTTGTTAAGATCCAGAAAGTCTACGCACATTCGTACCTTGTCATCCTCCTTTGGCACTGGTACAATGTTGGCCAACCATTGGGGGTATTTTAATACTTGTAAGAACCCCGCATTCTATTGCTTTTACTACTTTTCCCCCGATCTACTCACTCAATTCGACTCATCCTTTTGAGCTTCGCTTGCCCTAATTCACCCTAGGGTGGTCGGCAAGCGGTGTTGCATAATGTCGAGGTTATACTGTGCATATCTTCATATGACCAAGCAAAGACTTTAGCGTATTCCTTCGTAAGACTAATTACCTATTCTACTTCTTCATTGTCTAGGGTGGTCCCAAATTTTTTACCTCTCAAGGCATTAGTCGTTCCTAAATTAATAACCGTATCCTCATGGATGGGATAGGATTTCTTTTGTTTTGCATTGTTTTATTAACTCTTGATATTTATTAAGATCACCATAAGAAAAAGGAGGCAAGTCATACTGAATCAGAAATTTCATTCATGAAAGGAGTAACCGACTTAACATACACGGACTCTGGACTCTCCTCAGGAGGGGAGGCGGACACAAAATCATAAACAGCAGACTAAACAACTAATTTGACTATAGACTCAATGACTGGTTTAATGCTTTCATCAGTGGTATCCAGTTTGATTGACTCAAGAGTATGAGTAAACTTGAACCCTTCTCCAATGCTTATCCAGCACGGGGTCGAGGGCTCGGTGGATGAGCAGATGTGGTAATGGGCCTCTTCTGCCAGGAAAGTTGCTACTATTTCTTCAATGGTGCAATGGTTCTTCTGGGAAGCTGCCTATTTCTTGACCAATACTAGCTGATCAACGCGCTTCTTGGAAGCCAAATTTTCCCGAGAGGTGAAGTTTGGGTGGAGGCTACTCAATCCTCTTTCAAAAAGTCCATCTTTTCCACCTACCGAGGGATGCCCCCCCAAGCCTTGGTCACATCTTTGACCACCTTGACGGACCTTCCCATTGCAGTTGATTCGGCAATGAATACAAACCATCATTCTTTGTGCTCTTCTTTGCTTTGCATAAGTGCTTCTTCCTCCGAAGGTTCGGGCTTGAGCTCATGTAACTTCCGAGCTCATGGTTTTTCGAAAGGAAAAGATGTGACCTTTTCAGATCCAGGGGAAGTTGTAGTTCCGCATTTAGTCTTATCTTCTTTTCCCATTCCTCTTTAAGAGTACTCGGGACTTGGAAATTTCCCCTTGGCTGGATCAGTTTTGGGGTTGTTAGAGGAGAACCCATCTTCAATCAATGCTACTTCCATATTCCGTGATGCCCCCTGCCTTGATCATTTTCTTTGGCTAGCATTTGTTGTTGTTCGCCTCATGAGTTATCTAGTCAAACTCATCTTGAAAGAATACTTCAAACCCGGGTTGCATCTTTGTAGTGATTCTATATTGATTCTACCTCCTATTTTTTATGAAGAGAATGAATCTTTTATCGAAGGATCGAAAAAATCGCCCGATCTCCTGGGGGAATGATTTGGAAGGTCCAAAACCAAAAGAGTGGTATTTTCTAGCAACTACATAATGGAGGTAGTCAATCAATATAGATTGATCCAAATTTGATTCAAATCGAATATAGCACCTATGGATACATAAGAAATGTATCGAATCGATTCTTTTAATGAATAGATCCGATCAGAATTTCAAATATGGAATTCACAGGATCAAATGGGAACCGATATCTGCTACCCAAGAAGGAAAAATCCCAACCCTAGAAAGGTCTTTAAGACCCGCTTGCTAGGAATTTGTCCTCGTGAACCTTGGAACTAGGGTTCCTTTCAATTCAGCAAGTAAGTATACAATTGATGCAGTAAACTTGTGAATGGGAATTAAATTCTGTAGAATTTAAAATAGTCTATGTGACACCCTAGAATTTATTACAGAACTTAAATGGACCATTCCAGACCTTAGGATTTGAACCCAAGAAGAGGGTCAGTAAGAAGCTTAACTTGTGTATTACTGTCCTATATAGCCAACTTGAATTTTAGAAGGAAGGCAGTGACTCGATTTGGCCAAAACAGAGAGCAGTAAGGCTGGTAGAATCAAATTCTACAAAAAATATGGGAATCAATAAGTCCTAACTAGCCAGTCGGTTGGGTTTCCAGTAGCCAAATTTGCTATGTAAATGGTTAGCAGATCCTGAATCCTATTTTAGGAGTTGTATACACAAGAATTTATTAGAAATGGATCCTACGGGAAGTAGAGGACACTATTCAGGATTTTGAAATCCTAGGTAGACTATGATCAAACCCCTAACTAGATGTGGGGATCAACTAGGGGTTTCTAGAAGTTACCTAGATCGGCATGAAAGATAGTCGATGTCCAATTAAAAACATAATGACTTGAGATAATGATAATTAGGCAACCTGGGTGGAATTTTAGGATGTTATTTTAAAATATTTATTAAAGCATCTTGTGTAATGGGAAAAATAAATTACGGGGAGGAAATATATTGAATCGAGAAGCAAGATTTCGGGAATTCAGACACCAAGGTGAGTGGGTGCCCTTACCTATTTTATGGAGTGTTTATTTATTTTTAATCTTGCTTATAATTCATGCATTATGTTTGTGTACATATAATTATCTATTATTTTGACATTGCCCCGAGAGGGGGAAGCTAATGTAAGATAGGTAAGATGGGACACTGATAGGTGCCCAATGGTTACTGAATGTATGTTGTGAATGGAAGATGATTGGATATGCATCATGTAGAAATTCTGGGCTGGGTTATCACCACCTAAGTGCTACAACCCCTTGTCAGTAGGGGATAGGTACTGACTAATCCCGACCCGTGGCTGTCTGATCAGTAGTACACTTCCCAAGTACGACATACTGTACCTAGAGACAAATAGTAGCATGATACAATGTACTGTACTGTTTTCCTGGGATTACTAAACTAGGGGTTTGTTGGGGACCTAAGGTTCTTTCTTAGACTAGCGGACTCCTGCCTATAATGAGTTTGTATTCCCGAGGCCCAACTTATAGGATAGGAATACCACCCACGTGCATAGCACAATACCACTGATTTCAGACTTAGTAATAGATTAGGATGTAGTATAATGTTAAATGCACTCATGTGCATCATATAAGGTGTGGAGCATGCATTGCATCATTTGTATTCTGTTTGCTTGCTTGCCCCCACCCCCTCACTGAGCATGATGTGCTCACCCCTCTTATTTACTTTTCTAGATGACGAGACCAATGTTTTGTCGACTGCTAGCTTTGATCATGAGATAGTGGCCATAGATTCCTTGGCCAATCTTCCAGAGGATGAAACCGACCATGGCCCCGACTGTGGATGTGATGACTATGCCAATGGAGGCCAGTTCTTCTAAGGAATAGGATAGACTATTCATATGCCTTTTTATGTTTATATTTCCACTGATGCAAACTCTAATGTATTTAGTCTACTTCTGAGATATTGTAAATTATAAATATTCTTTTTATAAGGTATATGACTTTCATCCGATAATCAGAATATAACATATCACTTAGTGACACTAAAAAGTGTGTAATATATCTCATTGATGGATTGTATATGTATATATTTATATGAACTCCAATCTTTAGTTGTGTTGCTATGGTGCGTTGTTTCCGCCCAAGTCAGATCCTGAAACATGCCGACTAGATATGGTGAGGTGTCCGGTGCCTCATATCTTAGCCTATTGGAGGCAGGGTGTAATAGATATACCTAAGCCAGCATGGGTTCACCTAGTAGAAGCATTTTAAGTTAAAATGGTTAAAATTAAGAATGGATTGGCTCAAGCATTACAAATATTGTGCAACCAACCTAGGACTGACTCAACTCCCACCATAGGGGAACAGAAACTGGAACAGAATAGGCCTGCCGGTCATCGAGGAAATTATGCTAGGGTTCCCACTCGGTTTGTAATTGATGAAGAAGAAGAGGAGTTTTTTGTGCATGCTCAGATGGAACCACTAGAGACAGAAAGAGAAAGGAGGATGAGAGAGCAGTTAGAAAAATTGGAAAGTATGATTCGAGTTGGAAAAGGTCATGAAGGTCAAGCAACGGATCCTAGTGAAATGAGCTTCTATTCTGGGGTAAGGAGTCCCAAAAAAATCAAATGGCATTGTAATACCCTAACTTTACTTCCCTTCCTTACTTGTGGATAGGTAAAAATACTAGGCAGAGAAGGCCAGTATTGGCTCGGTTGGTAGCAATGGAATGCCAGGAAGGGAAAAGTGACCCTACATGCACCTGTACAGCCTGCTAACATTGCTAGAGGAATGAGCAAGAAATATGGGCCAACATGTAATTTATAACTCATAAAAGGGGTTAGGTATGAGAGGTGGCAAGAGACCAATCGGGACTATTTTGGCACAACCTGGGAGAGCCTTGAGGCTAACGCCACCGATTTTCATAGAATATAATTTTTGGATTTTGTGTATGTGACATGGGCCCCATGTACCCTTTTTGCTATACAAACCTTCCTCCATATATGTTTTAGACACCTTAATAGAGGACTAGTATTAATATTTATTTATTAGGTATGCACATATATATATATGTATATTAGAAATATATCATAAATATATTATATATATTTTCCACCAAAGTGGCCATTAGCCAAGTTAGTGGAGAGAAATCTGAAACGGGAGAAAAACCCCACCAAATGCTCATTTGAGCTATTATGTGTAAACAATGAAAGGAAAAGAGAAGGAAGGAGAAGAAGAAGAAGTAAAGAGAAAGAGGAAGAAGAATAAAGAGAGAGAAAGAAAGAACTCACTTACCTTAGAGAACTCTTGGACCAGACAAGACTCAACTAAGTACTTGAGTAATTTCACAAAGAATGGGGTTAGAAAAGAATTTCACATGTAAAAATTAGGATTTTCACCGATGGGGTAAAATTGACGGATGACCTTCCCCGCAGCCTCCCGGTGCTCCAACCGACTTGCACAGAAGAGATGACAAGGGAGAGCCGGGTTGACCTGACAGGGGACTCTTCGATGCCAAAGTCAAATCATTCCACAACAGATGCTCAAGAGAGCTTTTCCAAAGAAAAGAAGAAGTGAGTGATCGATCCCTTGATGGAGGCTTACCATGGTATTTATAGGTATTGATGGAGGGAGAGGGGAGACATTGTGAAGAGTCCTGCTTAGGCGAGAGTCCTTGAGGGGGTTTCATGTTTCTGGGAATATTCGGTTCCAGGAATTTTCCCCCATTGATCTGGGAGGTATAAGTGGGAGAGGGTGGATGCCCCCGATGACGAGTGGATAAAGTCCTCCCGGATCGTGATTACATTTTTGAATGTAGGAGTGGATGAGAGCATATTTCTGGGTGCCTTACTTGACTGTACTGAGCTGAGATGACTGGTAGCATGGCCTGATGGAGGGCTAAGGTGGCAGCACGGCCTGATGGAGGGCAGAGGTGGTAGCACGACCTGACGAAGGGCCGAGGTGGCAGCACGGCTAGATGGAGGGCCGATGTGGTAGCACGGCCTGATGGAGGGCCGAGGTGGAAGCACAGCCTGACGGAGGGCCGAGGTGGTAGCACGGCCTGACGGAGGGCCGAGGTGGCAACATGGCATGATGGAGGGCCGAGGTGGCAGCACGGCCTGATGGAGGATGAGGTGGTAGCACGGCCTGATAGAGGGTCAAAGTGGTAGCATAGCCTGGAGGGCCGATGTGGAAGCACGGCCTAACGGAAGGCCGAGATGGTAGCATGGCCTGATGGAGGCCGAGGTGACAGCACGGCCTGATGGAGGGCCGAGGTGACAGCACGGCCTGATGGAGGGCCAGGTGGTAGCACGGCCAGATCAAGGGCTGAGGTGGTAGCACGGCGTGATGGAGGGCCAATGTGGTAGCACGGCCTGATGGAGGGCCAAGGTGCAGTATTGGTCAGGACTAGTCCTTGCTCGTGTCGCGGTTGGGAAGAATTACCCTCATCACCAGCCCCCGCTCTAGCGGTTCAGCTTGGATAGCTAGAGCATTAAATTCTACTAACATTTCCGATCATGCACCATCCACTTAGTGTAAAATGTTCTCATTATGCCACGTGTCTTAGAGCCGTTATCTCACCTCAGCGTAAAAAACCCGGGCCTCCTATCCGCCATTGATTTCGATAAGATATAACCATTCATTCTCCTCCGCTTCCCCTATAAATAGTGTACATCTTTCCCATAAGTCTTGTCGCTCAATCTTGTGATAAATTTAGCTCACTTGGTCCCATCCTCCCCGGGACTATCAAAGATTTTGAAAGACAGGTCGTGAATAATGCTCCTTCTCGCACGTCCTTCCAAGTTCGTCCTGTAACAAGTAAGTACAATTATGGTTGTGACTCATCGGTCCTTTGCTCAGCCTTCTGCATACCCTAGTACTAGCCCCGGAGATCCAAACATGGCATCCACGCGATCCAGACTGCCCAACTGCACCCCTTGACTACTCGAGGCTCGGGAAAATCCCCCCAGTGCCCCATTCTCGATCCTTCGCCCTCTAGTGACCACACTTCCAAAGAGTCGTGGCTCGATGATAGCTCGCTCTAATGATAGCTCGGTCTCGGCAGGGGCTTGGCCTCTAAAGTCTGTGGAGGTGGTCTCACTAGAGACTACCCCAGTAGAGCTAGGTTGGCTTGACTACCTAGCCCCCCCGGCCGGTGTAGGTACTGGGGGCCCCCTCGGTGTCAAGTCCCAGAGGTCCCCGCGAGTCTGGGGGGCCCCTCCTCCGAGAGAAGAAGACCACGGTGAATACCCCAAGCATCCCGATGCCCAAGGTGCTCAATCGATTCGACCAACGGCACCCCAAAATTACATGGTGATGCACGCCCCAGATGAGAATGAACGAGGGTGTTTGGGGATGAGGTTGCCTTTACAATAGGGCCCTTTTGAGTGGCCGAGGTTTCCCCGTTCTAGCGGTCAGCCGGCCCTCGACCACTGTTTTTCCCCCCCCAAAGACTCTAACTCATGGCGCATCGTTTGGCTTTGAGGTGTTTGTCTTGAAGCCGGGCCTGACGAAATGCGGATCTATTCAGAAGATGTTTTTGGTGAAGAGGCACACCTCGGGGTTTACTACTTCACAAAGAGGGAGAGGGACAATCCTTATAGGATCTCGACGATGTTCCTCAACATGCCCTCCTCGGTGAAGAAGTGGAAAAAAGGTACTTCTATGTGGCATGGAGGGAACCCCTTCAAGAGAAACTGGTCAAGCCCACCTCCCCGGTCAACTAAGACCCAAGCTCTCCCTCAATGCCCTCCAAACATATCAAATGTGTTTGGGGGGGGAGGCTAGGGATGTTCGTGATGTCGAGGATGAAGACTTCCCGGAGTTTGAACCGAGTGAAGTCCTTGGTGAGGGTTAGATCGAGTCCGTTATTGTGGTTCAACCCTTTTTGAAGTTTTAGCCTTTTCCCCAAGATCATAAAGCCTTTCTTTTATCTTGAAAGAGTTAAGGGAAGGTAGAAAAAAGGGGCCGCCGTGGCAGCAAGGCGGGGAAGAAAGATGGGGCCCAGGCGCCAAGAAGGCTGGTGACAAGGGCAAGGCCAGGACCCCCAAACCCCGGGTGTGAAGATCACCTCCGCTGGCAGGGGCAACAAGTCCTCACCCTTATTTTTAAAGAAAGGGAAGGAGATGCCCCTCTAGTGCAATATTCAGCCCCGGGTTGGCTCGGCGAAGGAACCAGCTAGCGGTAGAAAAGGGCCCTAAGGAGACCGCACACCTAACCGAGATGGGGTAGGATCCGAACCAAAAAGGAGGCGCTTGGCTTGATGAGGGGCAGCATGGAAACCTCCAAAGGTTGCTCGAATGGGAAGCAAAAGAACCCCGGGGGGAAACCCGCCGAGAACGGCACCATTCTAGACCCCGCAGCTCGCATTGGTGCCACCATAGCCATCCTAAGAAGGATGTTATCCATATGAGGAAGTCGCTAACGGACTTCGCAGAAAGTCTATGCCCGGATGGGGACGAAGTTTTTCCCCGCCTCTTACCCTTTGTATTTGTTTGATTTCCTAGTTTTCATGGCTCCTTTGGGATAAATGTAGGTTTTTGCTTATGCGGTGGGGCCCCCAAAATGATTTGAGAACATGGCCATTGTTTATGAGAAGTTGGATGATGAGGTAAAGCATCCGGGAGCTTATGGCCAGGCCCCCGGAGAATGAGAAGAAAAGGCCCGATCCGGAGAGGAGGGCGAAGCCCATGAGGAGAGGGCTAGCGAAGGAGCGTGAGGTGGCTAAGTAGCTCACGATCAATAGTAGCCTCCCAAAGGAGAAAGACACACTCCAGAGCAGCGGACGAAGGTCGAGGCCAAAAAAAAAGAAAGAAGTTGAACACTTAGCCGGATTTCGAGTTGGAGAAGAAACATCAATCCGAAGGGCCGAATGATGAGGTCATCTTGAGAGGTGGTTGAACTCAAGTTTGTCGAAATGGCTAGTTGATGTCAACGCTCCTCATTTCAGTAGCTCAAGAGACCCTTTCGCCTCCTGGCAAGACCCCCATTATTTCTCCGAGTATGAGGTCGGGAGGGGGGATCCTACCCCAGCTCCCTTGGTACAGTTTGGGTCGCCGAGGTCGGTGAGGAGGTGACCCAAGCTGACCCTAAAGCTACCAATGATCGAACTCCTTTCTTGATTCAGCCCCAAGCTTTAGAAACGATGTTGTGCTTCTCCTTTTGTCTTGTTTTTTTCTTTTTTTCCTTTTTCCCATTGGGGAGCGATGTAATCTTCTCGCTTTCTTTTTTTTTTTTTTTATAAAATCCCATTTAGGAGTTGATGTGACTTTTGGGGGTTTTCTTCCTCCATTAAGGGAAAAAATTTTCTTCCTCATTGTGTTTCTTCGTCAGAAGGTAGTTCCATTTTTCAATTGAACTTGATTCGTCCTGTGTTTTTGTAGGGCTAAGCATCATTCCCGACCTGACCACCATAATGTATACCTAATCCGGATTTAGGATTAAAGGTGTCAAACTAAAGCTAGTTCTTGAGTTACTTAAAACTAGGTATGGTCTCCCGATGGTCCCACCGAGCTCGGTCTTAGATCCCGCCGAGATGGAGCTCCTTTGTGCCTTAGTTAAGGTTTTTGAGTTGCCATACTAGGGCCTGGTCTTGGTGGGCCGAGGAGCTCGGTCTTAGATGCTACCGAGGAGCAAGGTCTTTGTGCCTTAGTTGTTATCTTTGAGTCGCCAAACAAGGGCCCCGGTCTTGTTGGTCGGGAGCTCGATCTAGATGCTATCGAGCGGAGCTCCCTTTGTACCTTATTTTTAAGGTCTTTGAGTCGCCAAACTAGGGCCCGGTATTGTTGGTGCCAAACCGCTCGGTCTTTGTGCCTTAGTTGTTAAGGTCTTTGAGTCGCCAAACTAGGGTCTAGTCTTGTTGGTGCCGAATCGGAGCTCGGTCTTAGATTGCCGAGCGGAGCTCGCTCTTAGATGTTATCAAAATGAGCTCGGCTTGTGCCTTATTTGTTAAGGGCTTTGAGTTGCCAAACTAGGGTCTGGTCTTGTGGGGGACCCGGGGACCCGGGGGCCTTTGTTCCCGCCGAGTTTGGGCTCGGTCTTTGTCCCTTTAGATGTTAAGGTCTTTGAGTTGCCAAACTAGGGTCGGTCTTGTGGTGCCAAGTGACCCTCGATCTAGTTGCTACCGAGCTTGAGCTCGGTTTTTGTAACTTAGATGTTAAGGTCTTTAAGTTGCCAAACTTGGGTCTAGTCTTGAGGGTGCCGAGTCAGTAGCTCGGTCTTTGATGCCGATGAGTTGTACTACCTAGAAGAGATATTTGGGATAAGCTTCATAGTATATTGATGTGGGTATGCATTTGGGGGAAAATACATTGTTTCAAAATAGAATCTAATCTACTAGGTGATAAAAATTGAATAACCGAGATATGGAAGCGAGGTGTAAAGTATAAAATCTACAAGTCTAATACCCAATCGATGGGATTTCAATGCACCCACGAAAAACTGCCCCCCGGTAAAATTTTTGAGATTTTCAACATTCCATGCCCTTGGTATAGATGTACCGAGTCTCAAGTGGTATGTACCGGGCACACCACTTTGGAGATTATGAAGGGGCCCCTTCCTAGTTCAACAGCTTGCCTTCACTTTTGGGGTCCACTTTCCTTTTCCTAAGGACCAAGTCACCAACTATAAATCCCCATGGTTTCCTTCGTTGTGATACTGGACTTCTCGCTTGTAGGTTTCTTTTTCGCAAAGTGCTTCTTCCCAAACTTCGCCTATGAAGTCGATATTTGCTTGGAGCCCCTTCATTCTATGGCAACATCGCTGATGGGAACGAGGCCTCGTTCCCTCCAAAAGGGTTAACGCCAGTCCTGTGCCAATCGGGAAGGGTGTCTCACTTGTGGGTGTCTCGAGCTAAGGTGTGATAAGCCCAAAGTACATTGAGTAGCTAGTTTGCCCATTCCCCCCGATCCAGCCTTTTCTTTATTCCATCTAGAAGTATGTGGTTGGATTTTTTACCGACCATTAAATTATGGTGTGCTAAAAAGCAGTTGTTTTGGAAATCAATTTTTGGTTCCCAGAAGAGCCTAAATTTTTTATTGTCGAATTGTCGACCATTATCCGTGACCAACACCTTTGGGACACCATAACGGTATATGATGTCGTCCCTCATGAACTTCTCCACTACTTGCTCAGTGATTCTGGCTAGGGGACGTGCCTCCACCCATTTAATGAAGTAATTAATAGCGACAATCAAGAATTGACACCCCTTTCCTTTCTTGAACTTTTCCTAGAATATCCTTTCCCCCACATTGTGAACGGATTGGGCGATCATAGAACTAAGTTCGGGGGGGGGAGGGTTTTATTGGGGCGTGTACCGACACTTAAAGCAATCGCTCATCTAACTTCATTGCATCTTGTTGCATTTTGGCCAAGAACCCTTTGGCGAGCAACTTGTGGGTTTCCCTTCCCGATGTCCCCCAAAAATTTCCCTTCGTGGACTTCCAAGCATCTCTTCATTTTCCCGGGATAGGCACTTCAAATGGGGCCCGGGATATCCCCTTTTGTAAAGTACTCCCCCCGGGGGGTGTATTTGGTTGCTCCCCTTTTTGATTGCCCTTGCTTCATTTGATCTCCGGGAGATGTTTGTCACGCAAATAGTCTATGATGGGATCCACCCAAATTTACGGGATTTTTGTGTATTTCTCGCAGAATTCATGCTCATAGGTAGGTTGGTCTAGTACTTCAAAATATATCGAGCCACAAATTCCCAGCTTTTTTGAAGCTAGTTTGGAGAGGGCATCGCTATTGCATTTTCCTCTCACAGATCTATACCATCGCTAATGTGTTAAAATTGGTCACTAGATGATGTACTTCTTTCAAATATTCCTTCTTTCATTGGCCTCATATTGCCCATTGACTCGGTTCACGATTAGTTGGGAGTCACTTTTTTGCACCAAATTGTTTGTCATTTCCTCCTTTGCCGCCATTCCCAAAATCGTGGCTTAACCCCCCGCCTCGTTATTTGTTACGGGAATGCAAATCTAAGGGCATATCAGACGTGAATTCTCGGGTTTTTTTTCCCACAAGTCCTGGCCTCCCTTCGATGGGGCCCCCGGACCCATCAACAAAGAGTTTCCCTTTTTTCCCCTCGGGGGGCCCTTTTGGCCCCCCTTCCGCTTTGTGTACATTCTACTAGGAAATCAGCTAGCACCGGCCCTTAATTGCACTTCTTAGTCAAAATTCAATGTTGAGCTCACTTAGCTCGATAGCCCAACTTACCATACGCCCCGCTACATCGGGCCGGAAGTGACTTTTTTTGGTTGACCCTTAGTAAAAAGAATGGGGGGGTTTTGGGGAAGTAGGGCCTCTTTTTCCCCCGGATATCATAACCAAAGGCTGTAAACTTCTAAATTTTTTCCCGGGCCTTATCTCCGCTTGGGAGCACATGACTCACATAGTAGATGGGCCTCTGGTTTTGCCTCTTCTCTCACGAGGATTATGCTAACCACCGAGAGGTAGAGAGGTAAACCCAGCTCCCCCCGCCTGGCTGGAAAAAAGGGGGGGGAAAGGGGCAAGTTTGATTTCATCAAAAGCTACTTCGCATTCCTCTGTCCAAAGGAAATTGTTGTTGACCTTTTTCTCCTTTTAGTAGCTTAAAGAACGAAAGGCACCTACCCCAAAAATGAGACAAGAAGGGGGGCGGCCGGCACCTCATCGCTTCTAAACTTCGTGAATGTTTTTGGTGGACGATCTCATGAATGGCCTCAATTTTTGAGGGTTTGCCTTTATTCCTCCCCCCGGACACTAGAAAGCCTAGGAATTTCCTAGAGGTTACTCCAAATGCACACTTGGTTGGATTTGCAGGACATTGAAAACTTCCTTCGATCTAGCACATGATTAGTGCCTTTCGACTCTTGACCAAAGATATCATCAACATAAACTTCCATATTTCTTCCCCCCCGGGGCTTTGGAACATCATATTCACCATCCCCCGTAAGTGGCCCCCTTTTTGGGGGCCCAAAAAACGCATTGCGTTTTTGGCGGGCCCCCCCGAGTGGGGGGGAAAAAGCGTTTTCTCCTCATCTTCCACCTTCATCTTTATCTTTGTGGGCCGAATATGCGCCCATGAAGGCCCAAGATCTCGGGGCCCGCAGCTGAGTCTATGAGGGAGTCAATCCAAGGCAAAGGATAGCGCCTTTGGGATAGGTTTGTTCAAGTCAATGTAGTCTATGCATATCCTCCTTTTCCCTTTGGACTTTGGGACCATGACCATATTGGCTAACTAGGTCGGGTATTTTTTTTTCCCCCTAAAAAACCCCCCGCTGCTCGGAGTTTGTCAACCTCCTCATTAATGATGGTTTTCCCACCACGAATTTCCCCGGGTTTGGGGGGGAAAAAGGGTTAACATCCGATCGGCTCAACTATGGCCCCGAGATGTTTGGCATATCAAGCTTTCCCCCGAAAATATCGTAGTTTTCATCAAGGTTTTTTAAAAAATTTCATCATGGCATTGGGAGCTCGAAGGCTTTGAGTGAATTTTTTTTGACCTCGACGTTAGTGGTTGGGAAAAGAAGTAGCTATTCAACTACTCGGCCTAGGTCGAGGCTTTCATCTGGGCAATCAACAATTTCTACCATACATGCTAGGCCCGGACCTTGACAAATTTTATGAAGTTGGCATAGCATTCCGATTCCTTCCCTGGACTTTTTTTTCCCCTAACTCCATTATCGGTGGGGAATTTGACTTTCATGTGCTTAGTGGACACAATCGCCTCAAGACCATTGCCCCCGTGTCGCCAAGGATTGTATTGGGGGGTGAGGAAATTTTTGGGGACCATAAAAGAGACCATGGTAGTGGCTCCCCCAGCTCCCCTTTTTGATGGTTACTGCATGTCAACAACTCCTTGTAGCCCCCGGGATGCTTGAAAATCTGACAAGGGTCCCGGGGGGGGTTTTTAAAGGGCCCCCCAAAAAACCCCGCTTTTTGAAGGCTTCAGATGACATGAGGTCAACGGGGGCTCCCGTGTCCACTAGGACCTTGTGGAAGGGGGGGTTGGCCACCACTAATTGATCCATGATAGCGCTAGAGTCCAACAACTCTTCCACCCCCCAAAAAGGGGTGATGGGTGGATCCATTCTTAGGGCTTTGACAGTTGTTCTTTTCATACAAACCGCCGGTTTTTTTGGGTTTTTCGACTAATTCTACCATGAGTCTACCCTGTTTTTTAGGATGGTGGACCCATGGGCTGGTTATCAAAACATCAGCTGGGGCTATGGTGGGCCCTTTGGGGCGGCTTGATCCATCCCCTCGAGCCGCCCCACCATATTTTTGCTTCAAATATCGGTTAAGGTACCCCCCCCTTTTATGAGCTCATCAATTTTCATTTTCGAGATTTTGGCCTTTTAGGGGCCATGGTTTTGGGGAATTCGGGGGTTGCTCTCCTTTTGGGTTTTGCCGTCATTCGCCAGGCCCAAAAACCGATCTTGGATCTCTAAGAGCGGGGTTTTTTCAGAACAATCAAGTTTATATCAGGGGTTTTTGGGGGTCAATCGATCGATCTGCTCGTCCTTTGGCTCGCTAGAGTCATCCTTAGGTCTTAGAGTCCTTTTTTCCTTCTCCAACCGACACCCCGCCGCCTATTCCTCTAGTGGCCGAGCTTCCTCCATGTTGGCGTATTGATTGCACCGCTTAACAATTGGGGGATTGTTTTTAGTAAGTCGGGGGGCCCAAAAATTAGACTAGGTGCATTCCCCCCTTTCACAACGTGCTAAAACCCCCTCCTTCCAATAGGTTTTTACCTCCATTGTTACCTTAGTGAATGGGGGAAGGAACTCTCTTATAGTCTCTCTTGCTCCCCCCTCATGTTCATCATGTTTTATGAAGTTTGTTTTCGCTTCAAATTGCTTGGAAACATGTGAGGAACGCCTTGTTAGCTCTTTGTAGCTGGGGGTGGACTAGGGTCACGTGTTCGACATCCACACAAGTGCCTCCTTTTAATGAGGTAAAAAGGGTTGACAGAATGGCATCCGACCTACTATGACCCATCATGGTCAAAGAATCCAGATGATCATATGGATCTTTTGGGGGCCCGTATCTATTAAAGATGGGTATCACAAAATTTGGGGGCAGCTCGACGCCTATTAGTTGGGTGAATAGTGCATTATGGGTCGAGTTACAGCTATGTCAATCTAGTGCCTTTGCCTCGCATTCCTTCTACTCGCCGGGGGCACGGATACGGCTCTTCAAGTCGCCTTCCCCCGGCCCCCTTTATCCAGGATCGCCTTGCCCTTTAACCTCTTCCTGGGCTTCTTCCTTGGCCTTAGTGACCCCCGGGGGCCCACCCCCACCTTGCCGTGGTGCACCTCTAGTCACTGGTGGGCGAGTCCTAACCCCATGGTGTTGATTTTAGCTATCCTCTAAAAATTTTTTTCACCCCTGTGGGGGCGCATGCCTCTAGTGAGTCTTTGAGGCAATAGGGCATCTTCCTACCCGGTGGGGGATCTACGACATCATGTGTCTGGGGTTCCCATGATGCATAGAACGACGGGTCTTCTATTCTCGCCTAGAAGGGGCCTTTTCCTTGCCCCCCGATAGGGAGGGGTGGTACCGAGTGAAAAAAGGGGGTGACGTTTTGGGCCACCCCCCTTGCCGTTGATTGGGGGGGGATACGTTGTCGAGATTCATTGTTGATTTTCCCCCCGGGGAAACGGCCTAGGCGATCGAAATGAACCACCCCGTGGCAATGGGGAAATGCCAAAAGGGAATCGGCATGAAGTCTCGCACCAATGTGTTCATAGAAAACCAGAAGGGAAGCCTGATCTACTCTTCCATGTTCAGTGAGTTCCCCCGGGTGATGGGATATTGCTAGATAGTTTAGGGCTTTGCTCGTGCGATCCCCCCCCCCGGGGGAACTTGTGCTTGCACTGGTTTGTAAAAGGCCCCCCCATGGAGGGGTCTCGGGGGCTTTTTCCCCGTTTTTACCATTGGTGATGAATGGGGACGCCCAAGTGGTAATTCATGGGGGGATCTTGCTTACATTGTCGTTAAAGAAATGACCTTCTCACTCCTTAATTGCATTGGTCCAAGGTGACTTTTTCTAACTATTTTCCACGGACGGCACCAATCTGATCCAGTAAAAATTGGTCGGATGATCATCCCTGCAGTTCTTGGTGCTTTAGCCGAATTTAAAAGATAAAGGGGGGAGCCAAAAACCCCGAGGGGGACTCTCCGATGCCTAAGTCAGATCTTTCCACAGTAGATGCTCAAGAGAGCTTTTCTAGTAAAGGAAGAAGTGAGTGATCGATCCCCTTTGATGGAGGCTTACCATGGTATTTATAGGTCACGATGGGGGGAGAGTGGGAAATGATTGTGAAGAGTCATGTTGCATAGAGTCCTTGGGGGGAGTGGCTCTATGATTTTGGGAATATTCCAGTTCCAAGGAATATTCAAAGAATATTCCCCATTGATCTCGGAGGTGCAAGTCAGGGGGGGGTGGACGCCTGATGACGTAGTGAATAGAGTCCTCCCCCGTGATCGGATTACATTCCTTGAATGTAAGGGGGATGAGAGCACTTTTTGGGTGCCTTACTTGACTCCCGCCGAAAAAATTTTGGGTAGCACGGCGTGAGGGGGGGCCCCGGGGTTTTAGCATGGCCTAATGGGGGGCCAAGGTGGTAGCACCCTAATGGAGGGCGGGGGTTTTAGCAGGGCCCCGATGGAGGCCGAGGTGGAAAGGGGGGCCCCCGATGGAGGGCCGGGGGAAAAAAGGGGGCCCCCCGAAAGGGCAATGGTGTAGCATTGGTCGACTAGTCCTTGCCCGTGCGGTTGGGAATAAATACCTCATCATCACCAATTGGGGATAGCTAAAACCCCTTTTTGTGACTTACACAACTTTATAGGGAAGAAGCCCAATTTTTTTACAGACTTATAGAGACCTAATTGGTAAAATTGCCCTAGACATCCCAATTCGGTTGAAACCCTACAAATAAAGGATGAGAACTGATGCGTGACAGATTTTCATTAGACCCTAACTGAGGAATGGTATTTTCTTTCCAAATTTTAGTGGAGATGCAATTTAAAGAGAAATACTTTACTATGCTACATGGATTTTTGGGGGAAAATTTTAGTTAATTGAGTAGAAAATTAAAGTTGTAATAGTAAATTTTGAATCCGGGAAAATTTTAGGAATTCCCCAATTAAAGTGAAGCTATTGGACTTAAAATTTGGGTTATTAGACTAATATAGGTGAATCGACCCCAAAGAATAGAGGAAAGCTTAAATGTGCAAATAGAAAATAATAGGAACTCAGAGAATCTAATTTATAGAGTTTAGGAAAACCCGGGTGGGAGACAAGGGGGTGGTCCGATTCTCCCCCCCGGGTTTGGTTTCTAAAGACCAAAAGGCCACAAGATTAACTTGAAACCTATTGAACCCATTGAGAACTTGTAAAACACTTGAAAGGAGGACACTATGTCAAACTACGAAAATAAAAAGGGATTTTATTTTGAAACTAAATAGGAAGAGTTGTAGACAGGAGTAACCCTATCCGAAAGTAGATTGATCGTGAAATTTATTTATATTCTTGATGATTTAAATTTGTTCTAGAATGGGGGGTTTGTCTAGAAAAAGGGGGAAATCTACCCAAAAACAAGGGAAATTCTTCCAACCTTTAATACCAAAGTGAGTGGGTCCCCCCACTTATTTTATGGAGTGTTATTTTTTATTTTACGCTTGTATCTCCTCTTGTACCTCATGCATGTTGTTGTGTTCATAATTATTATTCTTGTAATTATACATGATGGATTTGGGAAGGGAAAAAAAGGTAAGACATGTAAGAGGGGAAAACCGGCAAGTGCCCAATGATTTTTTATATATATGTGATGGATTGTTATGCATCATGTAGAATTGGGGGTTAGGTATCATTACCCAAGTACTACAATCCCTTGTCAAGAGGGGAATTTTAGGTAGTGA
>CM040966.1:61234416-61263270 GCA_022985045.1 Macadamia tetraphylla | reverse complement strand
GATCCATGAATGCCGCGGCATTGGTTAACCCGAAGATAACACCAGAACTCATAGTGACCATACCGAGTCCTAAATGATGTCTTGGGTATGTCGCCGCTTTTATCTTGAGCTGATAATAGCCTCGATCAAGGTCTATCTTTGAAAATACCCGCTCCTCGCAATGGTCAAATAGATCATCAATACGTGGCAATGGATACCGGTTCTTAATGGTTAGCTTATTTAATTCCCGTAATCGATGCACATACGCAAGCTGCCATCTTTCTTCTTGACAAACAACACGGGCACCCTAAGGTGAAACACTTGGGCTTAATAAACCCTTTTCCAATAGTTCCGCAATCGCATCTCAGAATTCCTTTAATTCAGCGCGCCATCCTCGTATGGAGCCTTAGATCCCGGAGCTGCTCCAGAGTCAAATCTATGGCAAACTCCAACTCTCTATCGTGGTAAATGCATCGATCATCCGGGAAAATGTCGGAAACTCGTTAACCACCTTTACCTCTTCTAGAGGTGTAACCCTCGATCAACATCAAGTACCGATGCTAAGTAACCCGACATCCATTTTCTAGCAATTTTACGCTTGAAGAGCGAGACAAGGACCTTCCTCACCCATTTCATTTTATCTGCCGGTATACCAATTCTTTCCTTCACATCGTCACCCTAATCAGCTTTACAAAGACAGATCACATTAGCTCGATGAGCCGACAACCAATCCATACCCAAAGATAACATCAAAATTCTACATATTAAACTTAATGAGTTGTGCATCAAAGTTCTTCCCACTAATTTCCACGGGCACGCCCATATACTTCCTTCAATCGTAACTTTACCAAGAGGCATACTAACAATCATTCCGTGATCTAGGATCCCGGTGGCATCCCAAGTTTCTCTCGCAAATCTCTTAGATGCGAATGAATGAGTAGCTCCTAATCAAATAAAACATAGGTGGTATGCCCGATATGGGTAGGATACCTAGTGTAACAATACATATAATTTCAGCAGTCATCAATATTAATCATAATGAATTTCTTAATTTAAAATGTACCTGCATTACTTCAGATCGCCTCGCTTCTCGGTTGATAGAGCATACATCCTTCCTCCTGTTGATTCCCCGAGCTAAGGGAGGTCGGCACAGAGGACTGATTGAGGGCAAGGCTGGTCTGACCCGAGCTTTTTGCATAATGCCCATATGAATGGGCTGAAGCAACGAACTGAGATGTCGGATCGGGCGGGCCCTCGCACTTGACCCGCTGGATGGAGGTCGAGGTGGCCCTTTTAGCTGAGGTGCCGCACTGTGTTCGTAAAAGAGGTGGAACCCAACCACCACCGGTCTAGGACGGTAGCCGATGGCCTATAGGGCTACCTATACATAGGCCTGTAACTGCATAATCCGCGGTATGCCTTGGAGGAGTTTCCCATATCCGTAAATGGGTTTGTTCTCTTCCACACCCAGGTGAGGGGCTATTCTCCCTTTGCGATCCTCCATAGTTTTGGCCTTTTTCACAACTGCCATAGTCACAAATCCAAGACCCCAAGTACGCACTCCAATGGATGCTTTTAGGCCCTTTAGGAATCTTATACCTTCTCTTTAGTCTGTCAGATATGCCTTGGGGAAAAATGGAACAAGCTCTCAAATTGTTGTTGGTACTCAGGACGCTTACCTCCTTGAGTTAAAGCCATAAACCCGCCTCCTTATGGTCTCAAATCATCGGATAATGGTTGTCCAAGAACAAGTCCTTGAACTGCTCCCAAGTGGGTTCTGGATGGGCACCCAAAGAATATGGGTTTGGGAGGCTTGCCACCAAGAATTGGCCTCCTTCTTGAGTTGCAACCTAGCACAAATGATTTTCCCGATGCCGCACCAACACCTCAAATATTTTCTCTAGTTTTTGGGATCCATTGGTCCGGTTCTAGAGGATCACTCCCCCCCTTTAGAAAATACCTGGTAAGTTCCTCTTGAATGACTCCACTACCTTTGACGATTATTGGGTTTTGGGAAGTTAGGAGCATAAGGGGATAGTAAGAGTATGGAGGAGGCATCCCATACCGAGGAACACCGAATGGTGGGATTGGAGGTGTCCCTCCCACTTGTGGTCCTGCCCCTCGACCCTAAAAGGGGTCCTGTGGGGGAAATGTGGGGGATGACCCATTGATAAAGGCCCAAATTGTTGCTGAATAGCAATTAAATGCTTGTCGTTGTCAAGCATTTGTTTAAAAGCCTCCAGACGGCTGAATTATAGTAGCAACATCTCCTGAGTAATGACCGTGGAGGGTCCGGGGGTAGTCATTGGGTCCCCATGTGCCCCACCCCACCAAGGGTCTCGGAGGTAGTGGAGGTGAGGGTTGCCCCACAGCGGGACCTCCTGGATTCAATGGTCGCCCGGGACCGGACGAGGACCCCGCGAGGTACCTCGGCATTGCTACGGATCTAGTACGACCATCGTACCCCCTGCTTTCAAACATAGCACACACCATATTGGTTAAACACCGTAGAATTGTTTTCCCAACAATTTTATGCCATCACATAAGGTATTGTAGTGTATGATCCCCCTGCATTCACCGAATTAATTCCAAGATATGGCCAATCCCCCAAAAAGAATGTCAATGGTCCCACTTGACTATAAAACATTAACATAGGAATAATAATAATAATAATAATAATCAATATAAACATGTAAATAATATAAAAAAAAAAATTTCAAAATTTCCCAAGTTTACACAACCGTTGCACCGGTGGGGCTCCGATCGGGCCCATGTGTCCCAGAACCCCAAACCGGGGTGACACCGGCAAGGGGGGGCCGATTGGCCCGCCGACCCTCCGGGGGAAAAGAAAAAGGCCCTACACCCCTGCTCTGCCTCATTTCCCTTCCCTTCCTTTTCTCTCCCCCTTTTCCCTTGGGCGATCTTGAGGCCCCCGGCGTTTCCACTCATGGTTCCACCATCAACCCCTTTTAAGAAGATTAAACCCCCCCCACTTCCAAGTAAGTCTCTTCTTCACCTTTTTTAAAAATTTTCCCTCGGGGAGTAAAATGCATGTGTAGACTTTAATCTAGGCTTTCTTCCCACATTTCTTTCCATAGAATAGCATTTCCATGCGATTGTGATGTTTCTCTTGTGGTCATTTGTAGTTTATTAGGATTTTATCTCCTCATTTGGAGAAAAACCCCAATTGCGTCCCCAGTTTTCCTATTTGGGGATTTCTTAAATTTCTCCCCTTTTTTCTCCAATTAATGATTCATTTGTGATGCATTACACTTGATTTGTGTTTAACATGCTATAGAATTTGTGAAATGTCTCTTTGCTTGGAATCCCCATGTCTCCCCATAAAAAACCCCTCTTTGTATTGGGTTTTTGATTTTCATCACATACTTGGTATTTGTGGACCTCCATAGTCTATTAGAGTATGTTTTTGTACATTCATGATCTCGCTACCATGGCATTTCCATCTTAGCCTATAGTTTCAAGTTTCACTCCATTGTGAATGAATTTGCGCATTGAAATCGAATCCTCTCATGTTACATATGCTCCTTGCTATCATGTTGCTGTTTTATCAAGACTCCGCTGTGTCACTTACCGTGCATCTCGTTCATAGGCTCCCTGTCATTCCTAGCTTGTCGCCTTTTCCATTTACTTAGAATTTGGCTTTTGGGTTTCCCTTTAGCTGTCATTTTTCCCTTTCTTTACTCACCCCGCTTTTTCTTTTTCTTGCCGTGATGTCATCTCGACCGCAAAGGCCCCTCTTCCTCCGGGCTCGACGAAGACTACCGCTTCTAAGTGGAAAGTGGAAATTAGCTTTTTCCCCCAAGACAGGAGCCCCGGGACCTGCCCGGCCGCCCTTTCTGACTATGATGAGGAGCTCTTCCATAGTGCGAGGCAAGAACCAACCGGCCGATTTTCCTCAAGAGGTCGGTGATGATGGAGAAGACCGTGGTAGTCATTTACTCCATAAGGCTCGGCTCAGGAGAGGTTCTCAAGACGGGGCCGAGTCTATCCTCCACGAGACCGCCCATGCTACGAGCAGCTAGTTGGGCGGTTCTACCGCAACTTGGAGGTTTCTTATCCGCACGGGAGTACACTATAGTCATTTTGGTGAACGGGTAGACACCCAAAGTTTGACTGTGGATCCCTTTTGGCCAACATCTTGGGCATATCGGCACTGGGCACCGATACTGGGGGCCCCCCCGTGAGTAAGCCTCGGGACCATTCATAAGCTTGGAGACGTTGGGCTTCATCTACGAGACCATCTCATGCAAACAGTACGGGGTCCGAGTCCAGACATCCTTCTACCCCGAGGTTCGCTTATTTGCCCATTTGGTCCAGCCAACCGCCCCCAAAGGAGGTCACCGAAAATGTGGGGTTTCATGGTGGCCTTCATCGTTTCCCGCATCTACACGGCCACAGGGGGAGGTGTCGAGCACTTGTGCCTTCCGACATCATTCTCAAGACGATGGAGCCCCAAAACCCTCCCACCCCGAGGATGGAGGATTCCCTGGCAGGATCCTCACTAGGATCTTCAAAGTTTTTTGGGGTGGATTTGAGCAGGAGGAAGACCCCCGGGGTAGGTTCGACGGAAACCCTCCCGAGGATGGGTCTCCATACCCTTATGGATACACCTCCAGAGGGAGCTCGAGAGGTAGGGGTAGGGGGGCTCCCCCTATGGAGGATCCCCACAGGGAGGAGGAGTCCAGGGGATGATGAGGACTATGTTCCTGACGAGGATGATCTGGGGGTGGTGACATGCCTGTGACCCCAGTCCCGATCCTAGCCCTCCAGAGCTACAGCGATCAAGGAGCCCCACCACTTGAGGGTGGTGCTTTGTTTTTGAGGGCATGATGTCCACCATGGCCCCGCAGATGGCCAAGTTCAGCATCGAGAAGGCGGACGAGAGTGCCGGAGGAACGATCCCGAGAGGGCTCCTTTGGGGAGAACTCCTTTCTCCAACGGGCCAAGACTTGAGCACCACGGCCAACGCCATGTCAAGAGATTTTGGCCGACACAAAAGGGGACGCTAGTGAACGCGGGGTTCGACACACGACCACCGCCTTGACGCAACTCTAGACCCCGTAACATGGTGATCATTAATGACGAACGATGACCAATGAGGGCTTAGCCCCCCACACCAGTTTTTTATCTATTTTCCATTTTGTGGACCTTGTTGTATATTTCATTTCTTCTTATTTTTGTATTTGAAATCAGAATCGAATCATTTGTGGAATAATATTTTTGATAGTGTTTTTTGTGGTGAATTCATATGTGGAAACGTGTGTAGTTTTTTGTGGTGTATTTTGCTACTTGTGATCATTGTTATATCATATTTTTCCTTGTTTATCAAGTGTTTGTGTGAAAATTTTTTGAAATCCCATTTTACCCCATTATTAAATTTCATCAAACCGAACTCTATAGGTTATAACACCAACTTATTTCCCTTTTTATCTACTCTCACGATGCCATGAATGAAACATCTAATGCAACCCTTTAATACTTCATTTTTTGGTTTTTACTTTCAAAGTTTTTACATTAACCCAACCCCTTTTCCCCTATTATAGAGTCTACGGATTCTAAGGGTATGTCAGGAGTGGAGCAGCATCACCCCCGATACCACCGCTTGAACCCCCCATTCCCCCCCCAACCCGACCGGGTTAACACCTTAAACCCCAAAACCCCGCCAGATCACCCGACATCAGATTCCACCACAAAATACACAACTAATAAAAGCTCATCGATCCGAAGACTAAGTTTTCCCGGAATAATCACATAATACTTGATACCCAATTGTTATACAATAGTTATATACATGGGGGCCAAGGCATGATATTTACACAATAAAAGTACAATTCACATATCAAATACATAAAGGAAACCATCAAAATAATTAGAGTACATAGCCGTTTGATAAAAGGCTAGAGCTCACCGATCAAGGGTTGAGCCCACTGCATCACATGGTAGACCCTACCGCATAAAAAGTGGAGCTCATTAGGCATCGAATCGTCCCGAAGAAAACTCTCGGACAAAGCAAAAAGGCCTGTTTAACTCCTCAGGGTCCACCATTCTTCGGGAACTCGATGGGACCCACCCCATGCCCCCGATGTATTACCCGAAAATCATCTAAAAGGGTGCACACGGGATGAGCTCACTAGCTCAAGAAGTGGTAAGATGGCCCAAATAGACCACATAGCAAAACACATCATATGCACTACATGCTATGCAATACATTTTAAATCACATCCACCCAAGCAACATTACTAAGTCTTCGGTTTAGTGCTACTACAACCACAAAGGTAATCCGGACGAGCCACTAACTCCACCCCGGGACACGCCCATAGGGCTGCGGAGAAGGCCCACCGTGAGTACTCGAAAAGTAAAAGCATGCCGACCACCGCTTTCAATGTAAATGTAAATGACTAAAATTAAAGGTGCCGACTCCAGAATTTAAAAGCAAGACGATTGGCCTCTTAAATATACCACCGGTTGCCGACTATCCTATTGACCCGTCGCATTATGTCTAACCGCCACAAGGACTACACAACCGTGACCACCGCTTCCCCAAATGGTAACCCAACACCTTAACCCTCGTTGGGAAGGGTCGAGACCGGATGGTGAAAATCCTAAACCGTATGTCCTATATGACAATAGTACGATTACATAGTGCCACCGGCCCCATACCACGGCCACCAATGCACTGCTTCCAAGCCACTACGATCTAGTCTATTAATGCATTATGCACCATGATGTCAACATTTATCACATAAGCATCTCATCACTTGGCATTTAGAAAGTAAACATAGCACACATGCATAATAAAGGTGAGAATGACTAATCTACATAGCATATTCATGATGGCATGACTAGACTAGATACATTTAAATGAATGCCAAACAATGCCTTGAACAAGGCCAAACGTCCTCTCCCCACTTACCTGTAGTGTACAAGGATTCCCGTTCGGTACGGGTGAGATCCGGTGAGAAACGAAGGATTTGGTGAACCTAACATGATTGAGCGGGGTTAGTACTTCACCATTTTAGAATCAAAATTAGCGAGATCCGATGACAAAATCATGTTTAGAACGTTAAAAGAAGGTCGCACGTCCGATTTGGGTCCAATCAGACGTAAGAATCAAATTCGGGGCCTCTCAGAGGGGTCAGACAGCCCACCTGTCTGGCCCACCGGTTTGGATCAACGAGCAGGTTGGCCCACTGGTTGGCCCGTCGGTCTAGCCCATCGGTTGGGCTAGGGGGCCCTGCTAAGATCGGCGGGTAGGGTGGCCCGCCGGTTAGCCCACAGGTCTGGCCCACCGATTGTGCCCGACGACCCGCCTCTCGTGGTAGCTCATAGGGCCGATGGCCCACCGGTCCTACCCACTGGTCTTGGTGGGAAAACTGCTGTTTCTTCCCAACTTCCTCCATTCTTTGGGGATTCAAATGGGGCTTGTCCCAACCCATTCTTCACACTTTCAATGTCTTATAGGATGGTTCTAACCTAGATCTAGGTTAGATACAAGTGATGGGAAACCATCTTACCTTCTTTGCTCAAGAATACCTTCAAACCCTCAAAATCACTTCAAACCCACAATGCTTCTCCAACCTTGTCAATACCTCTTCAAATCCTTCAAGATCAACACATAAATCATCTATTAAACCTTAGATTCATCATTTCAAAGGGGATTTACAAGATCTTAAGAAACCCTACTCGAATCAAGGGTTATGCTTGGGTATGGTGAATGTTCAAGGAACCCAACTTTGCTTACCTCTAAATGTAGATCTAGAGTTGAAGATCACTCTTCCGGTGCCGGAAGGGGAAGATCAAGCTTTGGCGCCACTGAAATCCTTCTCTTCTTCCTCTACCTTCTCTTCCCTTCTTCTCCCCTTTCTTTTCTCTCTCCTCTTTACTATCCTCACTAACGTACGAGTGTCATAAATGAAAAGAAAAGAAAAGAAAATCATAAATGCTATATATATACTTCTTAAATAACTAAATAGTTCACATGGATGGGTCACTCAGGTGGGTGGGTGCGCCCACCTGTCCGCCCACCTGAGGGCCAAAACTTGGGATTTTGAGAGTTCGGCCTCGGCGTAACCCCACCCCGGCATACGATGTAGTATACGATATACCTTAATATACGGCTACAATACATGTTTTATCCGTACATGGCCTTATGGTAGGTGCATGTGCACGGCTTGGGTACTCCTGCCTCTTCTCGGCAATCGCTCGACTAGTAGGGCCAACCGTGTTTAAGGTCACCTTGGCATCATAGTCCATAAGGAGCCCGCCTAACTCTCTCCGCTTTGGGTCCTGCATAGTTAAACTGGGTCAACCGTGTAATCAGACCGGGTTTAAGAAGTAGGGTATTACACCTCGTATGAGAAAGCTATGCACATTTGAATAATCGCAATCAGTTAGGCCTAAAAACATAGTCCTAGTGGTAATTATCGGTAGGAAGCGGTAATTACCGGTTTAGTTCTGTGACCAAAATCCATCAGACCTAGATGAACAAAATCGGTTCAAAGACCATGTTCGTAAAATTTATCAAAAAGACCGATGAGGCGATCCGAACAACCTCGCACTTGGCAAGAATTATCGAATGCCTTCTGGTAACCTTACCGGTTAGCCAGATGTCTATCAAATGGTTTTCACCCAACTTTTCTATAATCCAGTAACTACTGGTAGGAACCAGCAATTACCGGTAGAGGAAAAACATGTCTGTTTGTTCATATTTCTTCCCCAAATTTGATTATACTCCTACCTAGTTTAGGATTGATAATCACCTACATAAATACCCCACTTATGGCCTATTAAGGAAACAATTAATTGAGTATTCATTATCATTTCCAAAGGCTAAAAGTTAGGGAAAACATTAGCTCATTGAGTTCTCTTATTGGGATCATTTCAAACTTGAACTCAAGATAGTCCACAAGTTTTCCATTATGATCTACAGGTATAAGGAAGACATTTAAGGTGCAAGCTCATAGCAATTAGAGATAAGAAAAACACTATGAAATTCTAGAAAATATACTCCATAGGAGGTGGAGGTAAAATTTATCCGAATGGGCTGATTTTTGCATGCATGGATGGCTAAATTGAATTTCTACGCATGTATAAATTTGGTTTAGGTGGTGAAAGTTGGATGGAATTGATTGTTTCTTCTTAAAACAAGAGATTCCTATGGCACCAAGGAAAACTCGGCTCAAGTGGGATGACCACCCAAAAGGTAGCGCCATGCCACTAGATCTCGCTTTGACCTATCACCATCTCTTGAACCCGATAAAGAGGCAGTGCCTAAGGCCATTATATCGAGAATCCCACCTACTCCACCTATACTATCTGCCCTGGATGTAACTTCGATCATTGGCAACATGTTGCAAGGACTACAACAGCAACAAAATGTGATGACGCAAGGGTTGTAACAACAGCAACTGGATTTTTATGACTGGTCTAAGTGTGTCGGTCAATATTGTGATTAGACTCAAGAGGGACAGACTGCTCCACCACCAGTGCAGCAAGCACCCAGTGTAGTCCCTACAGCTGCTCCCCAGGCACAGCAAGTCCCTACACCCCTAGTACAACAAACAATCTCCAATGTACAATTAGCATCATAGCCTGAATTATTAGTTCCATAGAGGCAGATGACACCACAAAGCCAAGTCATATTGCCTATGGCTATGGACAATGTGAAGGTGATGGAAAAGTTCTAAAAGTTTAAGCCCCCTTAATTTAGCGGGATTGCATAGGACCCTTTGGCACCCACCAAATGGGTGGAGGGAATGGAGAAAGCATTTGAGGTGTTGACCCTCACGAAGAGAAAAAATTGATGTCTGCAACCTACCAACTGCAGAATGAAGCAAACGCATGGTAGAAGTCCACTAAACCAATCCTAGTGGCCTTACAGCCTAACCTCACATGGGAGCACTTTAAGGTGGCATTCTACAACAACTATTTCCTGGACAATGTGAAGGAAAGGAAGGAGACAGAGTTTATGGATCTGAAACAGGGATCCAAATCTGTGTTGGAATACCAATAAGAGTTTGAGAGGGTATTCTTCTTTGCACCTAAGCATTTGCAGGGGGATCATGCGAAGGCCAAGAGGTTTGAAAAGGGGTTGAGGCCCACCATTGGGGCTATGTTAGTTGCTCAATACCTCCATAGCTATGCCGAAGTAGTTCAAGCCGTCAAATCCATTCAGGACAAGCAAAGAGAGAACTACCAAGCCCTACAAGGAAAGAGGACAGTAGCACCTAGTAGATTTAGTAGGGGAGCATATTTTGGTGGTGGCTCCTAACCAGTTTAGAAGACCAAAGGCAGGATAAGCTCAACCACCACCCACTGCAGCTCAAACCCAGATGCTTCCATACAAGTGTTTCATTTGTCAACAAATGGGTCATTTTGCCAAAAGCTGTCCACGGAGGAGACCAAGTGACCCCTATATAGGACCAGCTAGACCAAAGGTAGCCACTATCAACTATCCATCTAGCTTAGGCACCACAGGAACCAGCCACAAGGGAAGGTGTTTGCACTAACTACGAGGATGCAGGCATCACCCGTTGTCATAGGTACTTTACTAATCTTAATGATTCCCGCTTATGTATTATTTGACACTAGTGCCTCACATTCATTTGTATCTCTAACTTTTACAGCTAAGATGAATATTAAGCCAAAGGTGTTGACAAACAAGTTAGTAGTTAGCACACAAACTGGGAGTGAAGTAGGATTAAAGGAGTTATATGAGCCATGTCCTATTCAAGTCTGTGGGCGGGACATGATTGCTCACTTGATTAAACTAGAGATGCATAACTTTGATGTCATCTTAGGCATGGATTAGTTATCCACCTACAGGGCATATGTTCTATGTGCCGAGAAGAAAATTATATTCAAACTCCACGAAGGAGGGGAATTTGTATACAAAGGAAGAAAGATCAAGAAATCCAAAAAGCTAGTGATTTATGCACTTAAAGTGACCAGGTTATTAGAATAAGGATGTGAGGCTTACTTGGCATCTGTGGTGGACATAACTAAGGAGAGATCATCTGTAGAGAGAAATAGAAGTAGTGAAGGAGTTCCAGATGTATTTCTCAAGACTTACCTAGATTACCCCTGACCGAGAGACCTAGTTCATCGTTGATTTAATTCTTGAGTAGCACCTGTGCAAAGCCTTGTATAGGATGCCACTCTCAATTGGAGTTAAAGAACAATTACAAGATTTATTAGAGAAAGGATTCATCCAACCCAATGTGTCCCCTTAGGGAGCACCAAAGGTTTTGTCAAGAAGAAGGATGGGAGCATGAAAATGTGCGAGATCATCGGAACTCAACAAGTTGACTATCAAGAACCAAAGATCCATTGCCCGTAATTGATGATCTTTTTATCAGTTGCAAGGTGCAACCACATTCTCCAAAATTGACTCAGATCGTTACCATCAACTCAAGATCGAGAATGTGACATCAAGAAGATCGCCGTAACTCATTATTGAGTTCCTAGTTGCTCATTTGGGTTAACCAATGCAGTTGCAGTTTATAGAGATGATGAACAGAGTACTCCATGATATGTTAGACAACTTTATTATCGTGTTCATTGATGACATTTTGATCTATTCGAAGAGCCAAGAGTAATATGCTATCCACTTGAGATTGGCATTGCAGAGGTTGAGAGAGAGCTTGTATGCAAAATTTAGTAAATGTGAATTTTGGCTTACTCAAGTACATTTCTTAGGGCATGTTGTCTCAAAGAAGGGCATTGAAGTTGATACGGGGAAAGTAAAAGTTGTAGTGGATTGGGAGGCACCCAAGAATGTTGGTGCGATCCGTAGTTTCTTGGGATTAGCGGGACACTGCAAAAGGTTCACAGAGAATTTCTCACGTATTTTTGCTCCTATGACCCGACTAACACAAAAGGGAATGAAATTCGACTGGTCCAAAGAATGCGAAGAAAGTTTTCAAGAATTGAGTAAGAAATTAGTAATAGCTCCAGAACTCACTGCTCGTAAGGCAACACCAAAGATGGTGGTATATAGTGATGCATCTAAGTTGGGCCTAGGTTGTGTATTGATGCAAAATGGTAAAGTTGTAGCATATGCATCTTGACAGCTAAAGGACTATGAAAAAAATCACGCCACTCATGACTTAGAGCTGTGTATTGATGCAAAATGGCAAAGTTGTAGCATATGCATCTTGACAGCTGAAGGACTACGAAAAGAATCACCCCAATCATGACTTAGAGCTACCAACAGTAATCTTTGCCTTAAAGATCTAGAGGAACTACTTAAACGGTGAAAAGAGTGAGATCTATAGCGATCATAAAAGCTTAAAATATTTTTTCACCCAAAAGGAGTTGAATATGAGATGAGGAGATGGTTAGAGCTAATGAAACATTATGATTGCACCATCCACTATCATCCTAGAAAGGCCAATATTGTGGTTGATGCATTGAGTAGGAAATCCCACATTCTTGGTAGCACCGATCGTGAACAAATAGCTGATTGAAGAAGCTAGAAAATGGACTTAGAACTACTAATGAATGAGGTGACAAAGGACTTTGGCTACACTTATGATACAAACCGTCATTCTAGAGAAAATCCAAATTGCTCAAGTATCGATAAAGGTCTTTAAGATAGCAAATGACATCAAAGAAGGAAGACAAAAGGACTTGGACTTCAAGTTGATCAAGATAGAGTCCTAAAGTTCAAGTATAGGCTTTGTGTATCAAAGGATGAAGAGATGAGAGAATTGATATTGAAAGAAGCTCAAGCTCACCCTACTCGATCCATCCGTAAGCCGATGTAGCCTCGTCATGTCACCAAGTGCTTGAATTGCCAACAAATCAAAGTTGGAAGACAAAGGTCACATGGTTTGTTACAGCCCCTACCCGTACCAGAATGGAAGTGGGAAAACATCACCATAGACTTTGTTATAGGACTGCCACGTACTCTGAAGGGGAATGACATAATCTAGGTAATTATAAACCGGCTGACCAAAGTAGCCCACTTCATTCCTATGAAGATTACTTATCCCAGGGAGAATTTGGCCCAACTATATGTTGATATTGTCCGACTACACAGGGTACCAGTTAGTATTATCTCCAAAATTGATTCCAGATTCACACCTGAATTCTTGAAGTGTTTACATAAAGCAATGGGGACAAAGCTGCACTTTAGTATAACCTTCCATCCATAGATAGACGGATAGTCGAGAGGACAATCAGCACTCTAGAAGATATGTTGTGAGCTTGTGTGTCGGACATGAGCTATAGTTGGGATGAGCACTTATCACTCATAGAGTTCTCCTCAGAATAATAGCTACCAAGCTACTATAGGTATGGCACCCTATAAAGCCCAAAGATGGTAAGAAATGCAACACCTTTGTATTGGGATGAAGTTGGAGAAAGAGGATCCTAGGCCCGAACTAATCCAGCCACTTGTGAGAAAGTGGATGTAAATAGGAGAGGATCAAGGCAGCTCAGTCAAGACAGAAAAGCCATGCTGATGTTAGATAGAAGCACCTAGAGTTTGAGGTGGGTGATAAAATTTTTCCGAAAGTTTCACCAATGAGAGGAATGAAGAGGTTCGGCAAGAAGGGAAAGCTAAGTCCTCGATACATGGGACGTTATGAGATATTGAGTCAAGTCGGAACAGTAGCTTATCGAGTTGCTATGCCACCTGAATTGGAAGGAGCTCATAATGTATTTTATATTTCCATGCTCAAGAAGTACATTCTTGATCTAGCTCATATTTTGACACATATACCCTTACAGCTTGACACTGATTGGAGATACATGGAATACCCGAAAGAGATCAATGACTAGAGAGACCACATTCTCCGTAATCGAACTATTTCCTATGTGCTGATCAAGTGGAGGAATCACTCCAAACAAGATGCGTCTTGGAAACGTGAGGATGAAATGAAAGAGAAATATCCTCAATTGTTCGGATTACCAGGTACGTAAAATTTCGAGGATGAAATTTCTTGTAAGGAGGGGTGAATGTTATACTCGTGCTCTAAAATTTTCTATTTTAAATGTACATATGAGGTACCGGGGGACACTAGTACCAATGAATACTAGGTAGCAATGGTATTTTTTCAGAAAGGGAAGAATGACCCCACTTGCACCTGCTACTCATGCCTCAATAATTGGAAGGGCCCACACTAAAGAAAAGGTTGGCCAAGCCTCACACTTTACGGAAAATCCCAACCTTATAAGAGAAAAATACCAAGAGGTGGGGCCCACTAATCGGAAATACCTTGGGAAGGCCCCTCAACTTAAAGATTCATTTCCACATAAAGTGAACCAATTCAGTCTTCACAAGTGAACACCTCCGATGAAAATACTGGTCAAAACCAGATTATTTGGCCATGGGACCCCAACCCTTAGACCCATGCACGTTAAACCACCTCTATTGGTTAGTACCACCTACTGAGTGATGGATTAATGTATCGGGACATCCCAAGGTGGGCCCGTTAGTACCAAATATCGAGTTAATCTGATAATGAATGAAAACCCATTTTACTCCCAAACAAAGACTTAGTTAACTTAAATGGCTATAAATAGATACTCTTGACATTCATTTCATTCCTACCAAATTAAAAACAAGAGAAGGAGAAGAAGAAGAAGAAAAGAGAAAGATATCAAGGAAGGAGGAGGAAGGGAGGAGCAAAGGGTTCCTACTAACTAAGGTAAGCTCCACTCACACTAACCCCCCATACGCTTCTCTCTCTCTCTCTCTCTCTCTCTCTCTCTCTCCATTCCTCTCAGGAGCTAAGGGAGATCACCCCAACTGAATCTCACCTCCCCACCTCTAAACTTACAAATTGGGAGGGGATTTGTGGGAAACTTGCCCTAGAAGATTATGGGTTCATTTCAAGTTTATGAACCCTCCTTTAGAAAACTCCCATCTAAAAACCCCAATTTGGACAACACAAAACCTAGAGATGGAGAAATCGCCCAAATTTTCTAAAACCCACCTTCCCACTTCTCTAGACTACAAATTGGAAGAGGGGTTTAGTGTAGGAGACTTATCCTAGTAAGATTGATGGCTCAATTTGAGTCTACAAAATTTCCACCTAAAATCCCCAATTTGGGTAACTAATCCTTAGAAATAGTAGGTTTTACCCAAATCCTCTACACCTCACCATTCAAACCTAAAATTAGGTTAGAGAAAATGAAATTAAATACTTGTATAGTGGATTTGGGTGACCACATATGTAATACCCTACATCTTAAACCCGGTCTGATTTCACGGTTGACCCGGTTTAACCGTGCAGGACCCGAATCGGAGAGAGCTAAGGCGGGTTCTTTATGGACTACGATGGCAAGGGTGACCTTAAACACCGGCTGGCCCGACAAGTCCGAGCTAGTGCCAGAAGAGACAGTAATACCCAAGCCATGTACATGCACCTATCATAAGGCCATGTACGGATAAAGCAGGTATGTAGCCGTATCTTAAGGTGCATACGTATATTACATCTTATGCCAAGAGTGAGATTCGTGCCGAGGGCCGAATTCTGTCAAAATCCCACTTGTTGGCCAAGTTTTGGGCCTCAGGTGGGCGGACAGGTGGGCGCATCCACCCACCTGAGTGACCTACCCATGTGAATTACTTAGTTATTTAAGAAGTATATATAGCATTTATGTTTTTCTTTTTCTTTTCTCATTTATGACACTCGTACGTTGGTGAGAAGAGTAAAGAAGAGAGAGAAAAGAAGGGAAAGAAAAGGAGAAGAGATGGATTTCAACGGCGTCGAGGCTTAATCTTCCCATTCCGACGCCGGAGGAGTGATCTCCAACACTAGATCTACGTTTAGAGGTAAGCAAAGGCTGGGTTCCTTAAACTTTCACCATACCCAAGTAAAACCCTTGATTTGGGTAGGATTTATTGAGATTTTGTAAATCCCCCTTGAGATGATGAATCTAAGGTTTAATAGATGATTTATGTGTTGATTTTGAAGGATTTGAAGAAGTATTTACAAGGTTGGAGAAGCATTGTTGATTTGAAGTGATTTTGGGGTTTTGAAGGAGTTCTTGAGCAAAGAAGGTATGATGGCTTCCCATTCCTTAAATCTAACCTAGATCTAGGTTAGAACCATCTTATGAGACCTTGAATGTGTGAAGAATGGGTTTGAAAAGCCCTCTTGATCCCCAAAGGTTGGGGGAAGTTTGGGAAGAAAGCTAGCTTCGCCAAGACCGTGGGCTAAACCGGCAATCTGCCGCCACGTGGCACTCCGAGAGGGCAGGGCCCTCGAGCCCAACCGGCAGGTCGACGGCGAGGCGACTGGGTCGACTTACCCACCGGTCGCACTCGTGGGTCCGACCGTGGGTCGACAGGGTCAGTCCACCCACCCGAGAGGCTCCGAACGTGATTTTTACGTCCGATTGGACCCAAAACGGACGTGTGACCTTATTTTAGGATTCTAAACATGATCTTGTCATTGGATCGTGTTAATCTTGATCCCAAAGTGGTGAAATACTAACCCCGCTCACTTATGTTAGGTTCACCAAAGCGTACGCTTCTCGCACCGGATCTCACCCGTACCGAGCGTGAGTCCTTGTACACTACAGGTAAGTGGGGAGAGGACGTTTGGCCTTGTTTCAAGGCATTGTTTGGCATTCATTTAATCGTATCTAGTCTAGCCATGCCATCATGAAAATGCTATGTAGATTAGTCATCCTCACATTGTTATGCATGGGTGTTGTGTTTACTTTCTAAATGCCAAGTAATGATATGCTAATGTGATGAATGTTGACATCATTGTGCATGATGCATTAATAGACTAGATGCCATAGTCGGCTTGGAAACGAGTGCATTGGTGGCCCATGGTATGGGACGCAGTGGCACTATACAATCGTATTATTGTCATATAGGAGCATGCAGTTTAGGATTATCATCTGCCCGTGCTACGACCCTTCCCAGCAGGGGTTAAGGTGTTGGGTTACCATTTGGGGGAAGCTGGTCGCGTTGTCGTCATCGTGGCGGTTAGATATTACGCCCGGCTGGTCATTAGGATAGTCGGCAACCCCGGTGGTATATTCAAGAGGGCCAATCGTATTGCTTTTAAATTATTGGAATCAGCACCTTTAATTTTTGTCATTTATTTTATGTTGAGAGCCGGTGGTCGGCATGTTTTACTTTTTCGAGTACTCACGGTGGGCCTTTCTCGACAGCCCTATGCGATCCGGAATGGAGTTCCGGCTCGCACGAGTATATGCGACTGGGTTGTAGTAGCACTAAATCAAGACTTAGTAATGTTGCTTAGGTGGATGTGATTAAAATGTATTGCATAGCATATAGTGCATATGGTTGTGATTTGTTGTGTGGACTCGCCGTGGTTCATCTTTCCACCATCGAGCTAGTGAGTTCATCTCACGGTGCACCTCTTTAGATGATTTTGCAGGTCATCCATCCAAGAGCACGGGTGGGTCCCACAATTGAGTTCCCCAAGAGGACGGTGGGCACCGAGGAGTTAGAGCACGCACCGATTGCTCAGTAGAGTTGTGCCGGGACCGCAGCCCGAGCATCGACCGAGCTCCACTTTTAATGTCGAAATGAGCTCACCTTGTGATGCCGAAATGGGCTCAACCTTTGATATCGAAATGAAGCTCTAAGCTTCGATACGAGTGATACACTTTGATTTTTGATGATTCCTTTGTGTACTTGATATGTGAATTGTACTCTTATTGTGTAAATATCATGCCTTCGCCCACATGTATTTAACTATTGTATCATAATTCGGGTATCAAGTATTATGGGAATATTCACAGTAAACCAAGTCTTCCGCCGAATCGATGAGCTCTTTCTTAGTTGTGTATCGTGGTGGAATATCAGACGATGATCCGGCAGTTTGGGTTAACCGTGTTAACCCGGCCACCGGCCTCGATTTTGTGTGAACGGATGTGACAACGGTGGTATCGAGCATGATGCTCTAGTCCACTCACAAAGATACCATTAGAATCAGAGAATCAGAATAGGAAATGGGATTGGGTTAATGTAAAAGCTTTAAAGAGTTAAAAGCCAAAAAAGAAAGGAATAAAGATGGTTATATTTAGATATTGCATTCATGGCATGCGTGAGAGTAAATAAAAGGTAAATTATATTGGTGTCATAACCCATCGAGTACAAGTTTGACGAAATTTCGACAGCATAACGACGTAAAATGAGATTTCTAAAAATTTTCACACAAACACCTGATAAACAATAGATATATATAATATAACAATGATCAAAAATTTACAAAGACACTACAACTAAACTACACAAGTCATCACACATACAAATCCACCACAGACCACTGTCAAAATACACTATCCCACAAATAAGTCCAGTTACAGAGCAAGTACAAAGAATGAGAAAAGAAAGGAAAAATACAATAGGATAGACAACATGGAACAGGTGAGAAGCTGGTGTGGATGAGCTAAGTCCTCACTGATCCTTGTCGTCTGCTTATTATTACTACGTCACGGAGGTCTAGAGTTGACGTGAGGCGATGGTCGAGTAGTCAAACCTCGAGTTCAAAGCCGTAGCTCCTCAAGTCGGCCAAAATCTGCTTGAGATGGCATTGGCCGTGGTATCCAAGTCCCGCCCACCGAGGAAGGAATCCTCCAAGGTAGCCCGCCTCCAAGATGCTGCCTCCCGGAAGCACTCTGCCCAAAGATTTTTAGCAACTGATCTTGGCCATCCTTCAAAGCCCTCATAGTGGACATCATGCCTTCAAATCATATGCACCACTCTCAAGTGGTGGGGCTCTATGTCAGGCCCGCAGCCTGTGAAGCCAGATCAAGATCTCGACTCTCGAGGCACCTCCTGTGGATGTCCTCCTCCACCAAGTCATCCTCCTCATCCCGAGGAACATAGTCCTCATCCTCCCGCTAGACTCCTCCTCCATGGGAACATCCTCCATAGGGGCAGCCTCCTATCCCTACCTCCTCCGAGCCCCGCCTCCGAGGTCTATCCATAATGGTGTGAGACCCATCCTCAAGAGGTTTCCCCGCGAACTTGTCCACCGGAGTCTTCCCTCCCGCCACTCAGTCCACTCCAAGAACTCGAAGATCCTAGTGAGGATCCCGCCATATGGGAATCCTCCATCCTCGTGGTGAGAAGTGCGGTGCTCCATGGTCTTGAGGATGACATAGGGTAAGCACAAGTGCTCGCCACCTCCTCTAAAGCCTTATAGATGAAGCAAAGGTGCCATGAAGCCCACCGTTCCGTGACCTTCCGGGAGCAAGTTGAACGACCAATCTAGCAAATACACGAACCTCCGTGAAAAGGATATCTCGGACCGGACGCATCGCTGCCACGATGGTCTCGTAAATGTAGTCCTGTCTCCAAACTCATGAACGCCTGTGGGCTTACTCTCGGAGGACTGTGGTAACGGTGTTCGCCGCAGAGATACCCAAAATGTGGCCGTGGTGTCCACGGCCACCGGATGTCCACCCCTTCACCATGCTGATTATAGCATACTCCCCGCACCGATAGGAAACCTCCAGTTACAAGAGAACCTACTTAACTAGCTGCCGTAGCACGGCGGTCTATGTGGAGGATGGACCGCCAACCCAAGGCGTGAACCTCTCCAAGTTGAACCTTGTGGAAGTCTTGACTACCACGGTCTTCTCCATCATTACGCACTCTTCAGAAGGCTCGCCATTCACGCCTCCGAATCAGAAGAGTTCCTCGTCATAGTCGGAATAATCAATGAGGGCAGTCCGGTCTCCTTGGGGGGTCGAGAACTAGTCCTCGCGACTCTTCCGCTTAGAAGCGGTGGTCTTACACCGGGCGTAGAGGATGCGGCCTTGCCTTTAGTAGATGACATCCCGGCAAGAAAAGAAGAGGAAAGAAGGGTAAGTGACAAAACAGAAATCATGGAAAGAATAGAATATAACAAAATGTGACAAGTGAGAAATGATAAAAAGTTTATAGATGAAATGCCTGGCTAGTGACAAGACAGAGAGTAGGGAAAAACAGCAAGGTAACAAGAGGCATATAAAGCATAATAATTAAGAAATGATAGAAGAAAATCCCAATTCTCAAGGTGCAAGTCCAATCTAAGAAAAAGGTTAAAAGGCTCACAACAGAGGAAAGTTTGAAACTACAGGCCCAAGACTGAAATGCCATTGTAGTGCAAGCAAGAACATGCAAAAACATATGCTAAGGTGCTATTGAGGTCCACAAATATAAAAGGGTGTAAAGAAAATCAAAGAAAAAACCCAACACAAAAGATGGATTTTCATGGAAGATATGGGAACTCAAACACAAGGTACTTTTTATGATCTATACAGTATGTTAAGTACAAATCAAACATAATGCATTGCATTTGAGTCATTAATTGGGGAAAAAGAGCAAGAATTGAAGAAATCCCCAAATTTGAGAAAACTAGGGCACGGTTGGGGTTTTTCTCAAAATGGAGAAGTAAATCCTTAAAAAACTAGAAATAAACCACAAGAGAAACATCACAATCACATGGAAACATTGTTCTATGGAAAGAAACATGGAAAAAGATCCTAGATTAAAGTTCACATGAGTTCTACCCCCAAGTAAAAATTCGAGAAGAAAAGGAAGAAGAACTTACTTGTGAGTAGAGGAGTTGATCCTTTCCAAAAGCTACTAATCGCTGAGTGAGATCGCGAGTGGAAGGCCACAAAGCCCTCAAAAATCGCCGAGAGAGAGAGAGAGAGAGAGAGAGAGAGAGAGAGGAAATGAAAGAAGAAAGAATGAACAGGCTTAAGTGCCCTGCTCACATTTACTGGTAGGACCAATGGGCCATCCCGCCCACGTGTCAGCCTCACGGTTGAGTTTTGGACCAAGGGTTAACTTGCCGCCGTGTCACCACATTGAGAGAAAACTTGGAAAAATGGGATTTTTTAATTAATATTATTACTATTATTGTTATTGTTATTCCTATAATAATATGTTATGGTCGAGTGGACCATTAACATACTTGTTGAAGCACTAACCTCGATTTTTGGAATCAAGTTGCGTTAGTTGCGCATCATCATACACTATAATACCCTATGCTGGCATACAATTGTGTGCCGATATCAATTCTATGGTGTTTAACCAATGTGATGTATGATATGTTCCGTATGTGGATACGATGGTAGATAGATCCGTAGCAATGCCCGAGGTACCTCGCGTGGTCCTCGTCTGCCGGTCGACCACCGAATCCTGTGGAGGTCCCGCCTGGGGGCAAACCTCACTTCCACCACCTCCAGAGACCCTTGGTCGGGTGGGGCACATGGGGACCCACCTATGACTACACTTCCGACCCTCCACCGTTATTACTCCGGGATGTTGCTACCATAATTCAGCAAATACAATAAAGTTTCCAAAGAACAAATGCTTCACCAAAGAAGCATTTATGATCGCTATTCAAGAATAATTGACCTTTCTCAATCGGGTCAACCTCCTGAATTTACTCCCGTGACCCCAGAGGGTCCGAACGGGCCATAAGGGAGGTACACCTCCAATTCCGCCATTTAGTATTCCTCCGTATGGGATGCCCTCCATACTTTACTATCCGGCTTATGCTCCCAATTACCTGCCATAATAATACGTCAAAGGTAGTGGAGTCATTTAAGAGGAACTTGCCACCTCTATTCTCTAAGGTGGGAGGATCCTCCGAGCCGACCAAGGATCCGTGGAGTGGAGAAAATATTTGAGGTGATTGAGTGCATGACGACGTAAACTCATTTGTGCGGGGTTGCAACTCAAGAAGGAGGCCAACTCTGGTGGCAAGCTTCTAAGCCCATATTGTTGGCTGCCCATCCGAACCCACCGGGAACAGCTTCAAGGAGTTGTTCCGGACAATCATTACCCACGTAGCTTCGAGATCGCAAGGAAATCGAAGTTTATGGCCTTAACTCAAGGAGGTAAGACTATCCTTGAGTACCAACAGCAATTTGAGAGCATGTTCCATTTTGCCCCAAGGCATATGAGGATAGTCAAGAGAAGGTCATGAGATTTCTAAAGGCCTAAAGGCATCCATTGGTCTGTATTTGAGGTCTTGGATTTGACCGACTATAGCCGACAGTGTAGGCCAAGACCATGGAGGATAAGGTATGGAGAACAATCCCTCACACCTGGACTGTGGAAGAGAACAAATCCATTTCCGGATATAGGTAACTCCTCAAAGGCATACCGCAGATCGTACAGTTCTGGACCTATGTATAGGCAGCCCTATAGACCATCTGGCTATCCTTCTAGACCAACTGGTGGTTTGGGCTCCACATCTTTTCGCCCGACCACTAGTGGGGCACCTACAGTTGCAAGGCCGCCTCGACCTCCATCTTCAAAGGGTCAAGTGGAATGGGCCCGCCCACCCTCGACATCTCGGATCCGTTGTTTTAACCGCCATTCATATGGGCACTATAAAAAGAATGTCGGGTCACAGCCTTACCTCCCAAGCCCTCGACGCATCAACCTCCCTTAACTCGGAGAAATCAACCGCAGGAAGGATGTATGCCCTATCAATCGAGGAAGCCGAGGCCACATGTATGGTAGGTGTACATTTTAAATTTAAGAAATTCTTATGTTAATTATTGATGACCGCTGAAATTAGATGCATTGTTACACTAGGTGTCCTATCCATATCGGGCATACCAACCTATGTTTTATTCGATTCAGGCGCTACACATTCATTCGTATCTAAGAGTTTGTCGAGAAACTTGGGATGCCACCCAGGATCCTAGATCATGGAATGATTGTTAGTATGCTTACTGGTAAAGTTACACAGTTGAAGGAGGTGTATGGGCCGTGCCCAGTGGAAATTAGTGGGAAGAACTTTGATGCACAACTCATTAAGTTCAATATGCGAATTTTGATGTTATATCGGGCATGGATTGGTTGTCACCATCGAGCTAATGTGATGTGTGCTGAAAAGCTGATTAGGGTGACAGATGACGAAGGAAGAGAATTGGTATACCGAGCATATAAAATGAAACGGTGAGAAAGGTCCTAATCTCCGCCTTCAAGCAAAGAAATTGTTGGAGAATGGATGTCGTGGTTACATAGCATCGATACTCGACGTTGATGCAAGAGTTACACCTCTAGAAGAGGTAAAGGTGGTTAAAGAGTTTCCGATGTTTTCCCGATGATCCGATGCATTTACCACCGATAGAGAGTTGAGTTTGCTATAGATTTGACTCGGAGCAGCTCCAGATTCAAGGCTCCGCATGTGATGGCACCAACTGAATTGAAGGAGTTGCGTATGCAGCGGTGAATTATTGAAAAGGGGTTTATTCGCCAAGTGTTTCACCTTGGGTGCCCCAAGATTGTTTGTCAAGAAGAAAGTCGGCAACTTGTGTATGTGCATTGATTAACGGAGTTGATAAGCTAACCATTAAGAACCGTATCCATTGCCACGCATTGATGATTTATTTGACCAACTCAGGTGCAAGGGTATTTTCAAAGATAGACCTTAGATCGCTATTATCAGCTCAAGATAAAGAGCAATGACATACCCAAGATAGCATTTAGGACTCGGATGGTCACTATGAGTTCCTAGTGTTATCTTTTGTTAACCAATGCACCGCAGCCTTCATGGATTTAATCAATCGAGTATTTCACGATGTCCTCGATAAATGGATAATTATTTTTAGGGTAATTTACAGCGCCACCCCCTGGAGAATGCCAATATTATAGGAACACCCCTTCTCTTTCACCAAATTAGACCTGCACTTCACCGTTAGTCATCATTATGGAATATACGTTATTTGCTGATGTCAGCTACTATTTTTTTTTTAAAATACCAAAATGCCCTTACTAAATATGAACTACCTAAAATACCCATCTCATAACTCCCCATCCCCATTCTCATCCCCAACCTCTTCCCCAACCTATCTTAACCTTCAACACTAATCTTCCTTCATTTCATCAATTTGGGATTTATTTAAGTAACAGAGACTATAGTGAGAGACAAAGATGATAGAAAGAAGAGAGGAACAAAACCCTTCTCTCCTTCTCCATCCCTATGCTCACGGTGAAAATTGAACAATATTTACCATTCGCAATGGAAATATTTACTGTGCCAAGCATGTCGATCTGTACAACCCATTCTCGCTCTCTCGCTGCCCTCATTCCGATCTCATCCATCTAGAGGCATCCAAGAAGGGATTACCCACAAATTGGTCCGTCGGATTCAGCGGTGAGAATGGAACTAACACATTTGATGTGAACATTTTACATAATGGAGTGCAAACCGCCAATTTGTGAATGAATGGAAAGTGGGGAAAGCCAAAGTCGCTACAGAGCGGCAGAGCACATAGATCATCGACGTAAGGTGACGATGGGAAAGGGCTCTCTCTCTCTCTCTCTCTACAACACGCACGCATTAATAACAGGATATGGTGGCATTAATATTGGAGCCAACTAACAAACTCTCAAAGGGTTCATCAAACCCTACGAATCGCACGCCATCAACTTTTGTTTGTTTTGGATTTCCAAGATTTGTCTATTGACTCTCTTCCTCTCGCTATTCTTCGCTTCTTCTTCCCTTTTCCTCTTTCGTCGCCTGAATTTTGAAACCCATTTGGTAAAAATTAGAGAGATGAAGAGAGGCTAGTCCAATTTCGGTTTCTATATTCTCCAATTCCTTCTAATCTCTTATGTAGTAGGAGCAAGTGAACTCAAGCTCCACCGCGAGTCGCCATCGTGATCTCGTTGTCTCTAGACTACCCTATTCATCATCGCCTAATCCTCGCCGCAGCCATCCGACACCATCATATGGGTCCCTATCGCCCTCACCGCCGCTGAAATCGGATCCAAGAGGGTGGGAGGTTCAAAGACAATGAACATGTTTTAGTCAAAAGGGTACAACGGTTATTTCAATTTCTCACTTAATGTTGATCGCGCAGGGGGGTTTGAGTCTAATTTGGTGAAAGAGAGGTGTTCCTATAATACGTATTTCTAGGGGTGGCGCGTAAATTACCCTTATTTTTATTGATGACATCTTGATCTACTCCAAGATGTAAGAGGAGCACACTCAACACTTGAGAATGGTGTTACAGAGGTTGAGAGAATAATAGTTGTTTGCCAAATACAGAAATGTGAATTCGCTTGAACAAGTTGGATTCCTAGGGCACGGGGTTTTCAAGGCCGGAATCAAGTGGATCCGGATAAGGTGAAAGGAGTAGAATGAGAAAGCCCTAAGAATGTCACCGAAATTAGAAGTTTGGGTTTGGCTAGATACTATCGGTGCTTCATTGAGAATTTTGCCCAATCTCAACGCCAATGACTAAATTAACCAAAAGGATGTAAAATTCAACGGGTAGAGGAATGTGAGAAGAGTTTCCGGAATTGAAGAAGAGGTTGGTATCAGCCCCTGTTGACCACCCCCAAGGCACAGTGAAATGATACTAATCGATGCTTCCAAAGTTGGTTTGGGTTGTGTTCTCATGCAACGTGGTAAGGTAATAGCGTATGCATCCCGACAACTAAAGGAGTATGAAAAGAACTACCCTCATGACTTGGAACTACCTGCACTATTTTTTCCCTTAAGATTTGGCGACATTGTTTGTATGGGGAGAAGTGTGAGATACAAAGGATCACAAAAGCCTTAAGTACTTTTTTCACCCAAAAGGATTTGAACATGAGGCAGAGGAGATGGCTTGAGCTCATAAAGGATTATGACCGGAATTCAATATCATCCCAAAGGCTAATGTAGTGAATGCATTGAGTCGGAAGGCACAAACTCGTGTCACTCTCATGCTTAGCAACAGCCCATCACTTGTGCGGGAGGCTACACTAATGGATGAAGCTCTCTATATAAAGGAGCAACCTTAGAGTTAGAACGTCAACCGTAAAACCTTAAATGGTTGATCAGATCCTTGAGGGCCCTCTACAAGTGCAACCCACTATTAGACAAGAGGTAATAATGAAAAAACCCTTTTGGGATCCCAATTGCAATGGATCGTAGTTAAGGTTCAAGATCAAACAATGAACGACCTGATTTTGTTTTAGCCAAAGGATGGGGCATTAATGTTTCGAGGCGATTGTGTGTACCAGGGGATTTGATATACAAGACAAGATAGTGCAGAAGCACATAGCTCTAGTACTTACTCCACCGAAGTACAAAGATGTACAAAGACCTCAAACAAAATTACTCGTCAAGCAAGAAAGTCACAATAGCTTTTTGTGGCAACTTGTCTTACATGCCAAAAGTAAAAGCGGAGGCATCGACTTATGGTACTCTTCAGCCACTCCTGCATCGTAATGGAAATGGGATAGGATTACAATGGACTTCATCACGGACTACCATGTACACCTAAGGGGATGGACGCTATATGGGTGATCATTGATCGCTTACTAAGACTGCTTATTTCATTCCCATCAAGACCAAGTTCTCTATGGCCAAATTAGCACAACCTGACATGGATAACATAGTGCGCTTGCATGGAGTGCCATGAGTATTGTATCAGATAGGGACCCAAGGTTCACTTCCAGATTTTGAAAAGCTTCCAACATGCCTTGGGATCACAGCTTGAATTTGAGTACTGCCACCCAGATCGATAGTTAGTCTGAGCAACCATACAGATATTAGAAGACATGCTCGTGGCATGTACAATGGAAATGTATGGTAGTTGGGAAGAATATATCCCCTTTTGTGGAGTTTTCCATAACAACAAATACCAAGCTACAATTGGGATGGCTCAGATGAGGCATTACATGGCGAAGTGCGAACTCCTTTGTATTGGGATGAGGTGGGTGAACATCGAATGTTAGGACCTAAATGACAGATGACTTGTGACAAGGTCGACGTTATTCGAAAACCCCTTTAAAAGCAAATAATCCCACAAAAGAGCTATGCAGACACCCAGAAAAGACATTGAATTTCAGCAGAGAAAAGGTATTTCAAGATCTCCCTACTAAAGGGTTGCAAAGGTTTCACAAAAGGGGGAAGTTGAGCCCAAGATACATTGGACCATTTGAGATCTTAGCCCGGTTGGCTCAAGACCCTCATGCTTGCTCCGCCACCTTCACTGGGATGTTCATAACGATTTCATGTATCCATGTCAGCGAACGCTCATGACCCCTCTCATGTATTACCCGTGGAACTGTAATACCTAGAAGTCGACATGACCTATACAGAAACCGACTGAAATTTTGGACCGAAGGTGAAGACCCTTCGCAACCGCTTCCATTTCCTATGTAAAGGTGCGAGGGTTAATCATTCACTTGAAGAAGCATCTGGGAGAAAGCGGATGAAACCCAAGCCAAGTAACCTCATCTCTTTGAACAATCAGTACGCCAATTTCGAGGACTAAATTTTCGTAAATGGGGGTAAATGTAAAAACCTACTTTAAACCCGGTCCGATTTCACGATTGACCCGGTTTAACTGCAGACCCGAACCGAGAGAGCTAAGCGGTTCTTTATGGACTATGATGGCAAGGGTGATTTTAAACACCCCCGGCCGAAAGTCCGAGCCAAGGCTGTAAGAGACGGAATATTTAAGCCGTGTACATGCACCTATCATAAGGTCATGTACGGATAAAGGTGTATGTAGCCGTATCTTAAGGCGCATACGATATTCCAAGAGTGAGATTCGGGGCCGAGGGCCGACTGTCAAAATCCCACTTGTTGGCCAAGTTTTGGCCTCAGGGGGTGATGTGGGCGATCCACCCACCGAGGACCCACCCATGTGAATTACTTAGTTATTTAAGAAGTATATATAGCATTTATGTTTTTCTTTTTCTTTTCTCATTTATGACACTCGTACGTTGGTGAGAAGAGTAAAGAAGAGAGAGAAAAGAAGGGAAAGAAAAGGAGAAGAGAAGGAAGAGGAAAGAGATGGATTTCAACGGGCCGAGGCTTGATCTTCCCATTCCGCCGGAGGAGTGATCTCCAACACTAGATCTACTTTTAGAGGTGAGCAAAGGTCGGGTTCCTTAAACTTTTACTATACCCAAGTAAAACCCTTGATTTGGGTAGGATTTATTGAGATTTTGTAAACCCCTTTTGAGATGATGAATCTAAGGTTTAATAGATGATCTATGTGTTGATTTTGAAGGATTTGAAGAAGTATTTACAAGGTTGGAGAAGCATTGTTGATTTGAAGTGATTTTGGGGTTTCAAGGAGTTCTGAGCAAAGAAGGTATGATGGCTTCCCATTCTTTAAATCTAACCTAGATCTAGGTTAGAACCATCTTATGAGACCTTGAATGTGTGAAGAATGGGTTTGAAAGCCCCTTGGGATCCCCAAAGGTTGGGGGAAGTTTGGGAAGAAAGAGCTTCCCCAAGACCGGGGTAAACCGGATCCGCCTGGCGACTACCAGAGGGCGGTTTTTTGCCCAACCGATTTCGATCAAGGGCGACTGGTGGGTCGACTTCCCCCGTCCAGACCGGGGGTCCGACGGTGGGTCGACAGGGCAGTCCACCCACCGAGAGGTTCGAACGTGATTTTTACGCTCGATTGGCCCCAAAAACGGACGGTGACCTTTTAGGATTCTAAACATGATCTTGTCATTGATCGCGTTAATCTTGATCCCAAAGTGGTGAAATACTAACCCCGCCACTTATGTTAGGTTCACCAAAGCGACGCCGCGACCGGATCCCCCCGCATCGAACGTGAGTCCTTGTACACTAAGGTAAGTGGGGAGGGACGCTCCTTGTTTCAAGGCATTGTTTGGCATTCATTTAATCGATTCAGTCTAGTCATGCCATCATGAAAATACTATGTAGATTAGTCATCCTCACATTGTTATGCATGGGTGTTGTGTTTATTAAATGCCAAGTAATGATATGCTTATGTGATGAATGTTGACATCATTGTGCATGATGCATTAATAAACTAGATGCGAGTCGGTTGGAAACGAGTGCATTGGTGGCCCATGGTATGGGACGCTGGACTATGTAATCGTATATTGTCATATAGGAGCATGCGGTTTAGGGT
>CM040966.1:61202261-61234316 GCA_022985045.1 Macadamia tetraphylla | reverse complement strand
AGCAAAGGGCGGGGGGGTCCCAAAGGGGTTGTGGGGGGCCTGTAGGGGTTTGGGGGGCAAAAATTGGCTATAAGGGTATGGGTTATGGCTATAGGGGCGGGTCAGGTTATAGGGGCTTAGGCTGGACCAGGGCATGGGTGCACTATAGGAGTGCGATGTGTAGCAGGGCGCAGTTATGGCTGCAGGGGCATGGGCTGGTGCGGGGTGCGAATGGGTGCGTGACGTGCGTAAAACATGATTTTCTAGGGACGATTGTAGGAGATCCAATGGTTTGATTTTGACGATCATATATTGTTGGAATCATAATTCCAATTACTATGCATCTCGGCTGCCATCCCACTCAAATTCCTCCAGATATGAAATGTGAAAATTAGACCCTCTTTTCTCTCGTGTTGGATTTCGTGGTTTTGTAGGCGGGAATGTTTTCGTTTCTTAATCAATCATCTCTGTCAATCGGAAGCAAGAAGTCACGTCCAAGATTCGTAATTCATTATAGTCAAAGGAGGGTGAGAAAATTGGGTGTCTACAGAATGCCCCTCTTTGGCCGAGGCCTGTGCCAATGGCCGAAGAGCAAAGACAAGAATGACCACATTTTGTCACCCGGAGCATGTACTGCCATCATTTTTCTCATTGGCAACGGAGTTGGAAATGCAACAGGTAATATCTCTTGACTACTTTAAAGTTGAGGACTTACCTAGGCTCTCGATTGTTGAAAATAAATTCGTTGCTCTTCCAATCCTACAAAAGGTGTTAGTACTTAAAAAAATGTTCTTCTTAGGCTAGATCCATTCGCCAGTCCGAGGGATTGATCCATCATTTGCCGAGATTTGAACCCTCCCTACAGAATATGTTAGTATAAAAAATGTTCTTCGACTTCCATCCGCTAGTCCTATGGATTGATCTATCATTTGCAGAGATTTGAGCCCTCCCTATAGAAGATGTTAGTGCATGAAAAATTTTCTTCCTAGGCTGGACTTCCATCTGCCCGTCCTAAGGATTAATCCACCATTTGCAGAGATTTGAGCCCTCCCTGTAGAAGATGTTAGTGCATGAAAAATTTTCTTCCTAGGCTGGACTTCCATCCGCAAGTCCTAGGGATTGATCCATCATTTGTTGAGATTTGAGCCCTCCCTGCAAAAGATGTTAGTGCATGAAATATGTTCTTCCTAAGTTGGACTTCCATCCACCAGTCCTAGAGATTGATCCATCATTTGCAAAGGTTTGAGCTCTCCCTACAGAAGATGCATGAAAAATGTTCTTCCTAGGCTGGACTTCCATCTGCCAGTCCTAGGGATTTAGTCTCCAGGCAGGTTCTTTTGAACCGATCTGGACTATTTGGTCTTCCAAGTGGGTTCTTTCAACCGGTGGCTATCCGGATCCAATTATAGGAAAGAAATTCGCTTCTTCAACCAAATAAAAGACATTAATAATTGATTCTTGATTTTGACCTTGATTCTTTAATTCTTCCTAGGATTTGTAATCTTTGGACTTTTGAATTGGAATCTTGAATTTTGACCTTTGATTTTGGATTTTGATCTTTGGTTCTTTGAATTGAAATCTTGAATTTTGACCTTTGAAATAGAATCTTGAGTTTCGACTTTTGAATTGGAATCTTGATTTGCTCTTGATTTGGAATTGATTTGAATTTTGTTTTCCACATAAATTTACTTTCCATTTGAATTTGATTTTCACCTTTCACATGAATGTGATGTAAATTTTACCTACCACATGAAATTTGATTTTGCTCCCCCTTTGATTTTTTACCTTCCACTTTCATGTGATATAATTCCCACCTACCACATGAATATGAGTTTTACCTTCTCTTTGATTTTTACTTTCCATTTTCATAATTTACAATTATCACAAAAATAATTTTGAACTTGGTATTTGGTGGTAAGAATCTTTGATTTGCACCTTGGGATTGGAATCTTAAATTTTTTTTTGGGGGGGAATACAAATTTTTTACCCATAAAATGGTCCCCCCCTTTGTTTATTCCTCATTTTGACTTTTCTGATTGGGGAACGATTCGTGAGTGAGTGGGTTTAGGTTTTGGAATCTTCTCGAAGATCTGAACCATTTTGTATTTTCTCGGGTTTCTTCAAATTTTTCTGAAGATCTTCAGGTTTTTCCTAGAAGTTCTTCATCTTTTTGAAGATATTCATAGTTCTTGAGGAAGGAGCCCTTTGAGAATTTGATATCTTTTGGGCTTTTGTGCAAATTGGGAAACTTCTTGGGCTTTCTTGTGATTTTGGAAAATTTGATCGAAAAGAAAGAGAAAGACTTGTGGAGAAGTCCAATGAGGGTTGTAGCAATCCTTCTCAAAGGGACGAGGGCCTTGCTGATTGGTACTCCGGACAAACTCTTCACAACACTCAGAACTATATCTGTAACTCAGTATGGGGCTCTTGTGTAAGTCTTTACATTTCATTCATTGTTTGTTTATTCATTTTATTTTCTTTCATTATTATTTTTTATTTTTCTTTCCCTTATCATTTATTATTGTTTTTTATTTTTTTTAAATAAAAAGCATAAGCATGATGGGGAAGTACCATCGATCTTGGCTAGATATGGCCATCCAAACACAACTCGAGATGGGTACAGGATGCTCCCCTATAGAGTGAGGGAGATGGTTGATTCATCATACCTGAGTCGATTGGCTTCCATAGAACTAGGAAGTTCAACCTGTTATTGGTAAGGGCCCTGATGGAGTGATGGTGGCGAGCACTCACTCCTTCCATCTTCCTATCGGCAAATCACTATCACACTTTTTGTTTTATGCCCTAATAGGCATACCATTTGGGGAGGCGTCAATCTTCCCGATACTCACAGCTAGGGAATTCACAGATTTGACAGTATAGATATCAAGGCTGATCGACATACATCCGCTTTGGCAGATCAAGGCTCGCGGGTGGAGGATAGTCCGGGGTAAACCCGTAATTTGGGCACAGTGACCTGCTCCTTCCTTTTGTTCATTGTGGGTCTATGTCTCTTTGGTGACCTCCGAGGCGGGATAGATATTTGCATGGTTGTTTTCTTCCGAATCTCCGGACATAGACACCGAGATTGGGGGTGGCTCTTATGCATATTTTCATGGTCTCGGATCTCATATCATATGGAGACCAAGGCCTCTAGGAGTGGGCTACATCCTCCGTAATCTCTTGTTCTTGTACTCCTTTCTTTTCATTTGGTTGCATTCTTTCACTTTGATTTTTCAAATCAGCCCTAGTGTTATGAGCATCCGGAGATTATAGCTCCCAAATTGAAGGATCCTCAAGCATTGCCCCTCCCTGTAGTTGTGAGATGGGGGGATAGCCGAGTATGCGAGTCCGCACTATGCTCCAGGACTACACTGCTTTTTCCCGAACGGCCTTATAGAGGTAACCCATGCTTTGTCATTAAATCTCCTCATATTATGTCCCATAGTTTTTTTTCCCCCTAATCTGTGTTACTTGGAGACCATTCCATCCTCTCACTTTCCCAACCTTAGAAGCTATTTTAGGTTAGATATTTATCGAAACCGGGAAGCCCCATTCAGAGGGATATGGGGCCACCTCGAATTTAGAGAGAGGGTCATCCCAATGGTCTAAAGCTGATACGTTTTCTTTCCTTATCTTCCCCACCAACCATGCATTGTCCGGGTGCATTCCGTGGACTAGATCGAAAAACCCCCTATGGAGTATGGGATGATTCATTCCTTGACTGTGATGGGTGTGAGGGTAGAAAATAAAAAGATGATGATATCTCTTCCTCTTTGGGGGGAGAAAAGGGCTTGCATCGATTCCATCCTCTCCCCCTCTCTCTTTTAGTGAGGGGGGGTGTGTCATGTGTGCTACTAATGGGCCCCGCCCCCCGGACCGCCGGAAAATATGGAGGCCTATTTCAAGAGTGTAAAGTTTGTCATTCTAGACGGGGTTTGATAATGGTTCAATATGGGGATCGAGATCATAAAAAAGGGGTTTATAGTCGCCACAAGGATTAGGGGCCCCAGGCCCTGGGTGGGCCCCCCTGAGAAAAGGGCTCAAAAGTTGGTATGGTCAGAGATTTAGGTGATTGGGTTTAAAGAGTTAAAAGTATTAGGCACCTAACTCCCGGGGTTTAATCGGTTTTCCCACTAGATGCTTAAAATGAACATTTTCCACAATTATTCCTGCTCCACATGTATGGCTAAGTTATCACACATATATATTGACTAAATTTTAAATAAATATGTACATTAAAATAAGGTCTATATAAAGTCTACATGATGACAATTCGTTGAGAAACCAGACGAATTTAAACCCCCTGCTTTGGGTCAAGAGGGTGGGCCTTGATCAGATTACTCGACTGCCTTTCGGATTCTCCTAGTGGGGGAAGATGGTTTTGCCCCCCAACTTTTTTCTTGAAAACATTGACTGTAAATTTATTCTGGGACTTGTTATTTTTGGTTTTGGGTTTTTGACAAAGCTTGGCTAGGAAGGCTATTTCCGGATTTAGATTTGCATGAGTTTTCGATAGAGAAGGCTATTCCCGGGGCTTAGGATGAGATGGCACCCAGAGTTTCCCCGGGGATAGGCAAAGGGAGGGCTGGGCTGGGCATTTTACAGGGGCCACTGGAACACTTTTTTTGGAAAGATTCAAGGCACTTGGACAGGTTTCCCCGGGAATGGCTTTTTTTTAAAAGAAATGGATTGACCAAAAAATAGATTGAAGATCCCCAAACCCCCAAGAACACTTGAAAGATCCGAATAGAACTTTGGATCTCAATAAAGATCTCTTCAGGGGGACCCAAGAAACCTCAAAGGGGGGTTTTATTTCGAAAGGACCAAGAACACCAAAGGGGGAGGCTAAGAACATACTATTTTTGGAAAAAATGGATTGGGTTAAAACTTGATAGAAGATCTTAAAAGTCCCAAGAACACTTCAAGATCGAACAAGATTTTTGGATCTTGACGAAGATCGCCCAAGACCTAGAGAAAATCAAAGGTGTAGGGGAGGAGGAGAGGATTTTCACTACTATGGAGGGGGGGGGTTGTTTGTGTAAAATCTAAAGGAGGAGGGGTATTTATGGGTTTTTCCCGTGCCAATGGGGAGGAGGGAAAATCTTTAACCACTTTGAAAAAGGGGGGTTTTGGATTAAAATGGGTAAATGGGAGTTTTTAACCAATGGGTAAAAGAGGTTTTTTGGGACTAAAGTGGGTGAATGGGGTTTTTTAACCAATGGGAAAAAAATGGGTTTTTGGTAGAGAAATTTTAGCCAAAAATGGGTTTCTGTTCATGGGTGAAGGGGAAAAAGTTTTCCCTTCACCTCCCGGGGCCAATGGAATGGGTTTGGTAGGGCTTTGGGGTGGGGCACATGGCACATGAAAGATGGTCGATGGCACACGACGTGGGGGGTAGCAGGGATGGGCCCGGTAGCAACAAGGTGGGAGAGGCTTTTAGTGGCTGTATGGGTAGTATGCACATGGGCATTTGGCAACAACAGAAGGGGAAAGGCTACACCCAGCATGCACATGGGCTGGGTTATGGGGGCACGGTGAGAGGTCAGAAGGGGGGTTTGGGGGTCCGCAAGGAGACACGAAAGGTGGTAGGGGGGATGAAGGCCATGCTATTGAGGAGAGACCGAGGTGGTAGGTTGGCCTGAGGAGAGATCGAGGTGGCAGGTTAGCCTGAGGAGAGACAGAGGTTATAGGTCGGTAGGCCAAGACCGCAAAGATGCTAATGGCTGGCTCGCAAAAGAGGGGTGCAAATTATGGAATTTTTCGATGAATTGCAGGAGACCCGGGTAACCAATTTTAACGCCTATATCATTAAAATTTGTATTTCAGTACTATTCATCCAGGTCATCTTGACAAGATTCCTTTGTATATAAGAAGTCAAATTTGGACCCTCTTCTCTCATGTGGGGAGATTTGGTGCTTAAGGTGGGGGGGAATGTTTCGGTTTTCCGTTAATCATCATCTCTGATCGAAAGTTAGAAGTTGCCCCAAAATCCACATTTCATCATAGAGGAGGAGGTGAAAAAATTTGGGGTGTCTGAATCCCTTTTTTTAGCCGGGGCCCCGTGCTAAGGGCCCAAAAGGGCAAACAAAAAAACCCACCACATTTTGTAAAGGAGCATATATTGCCATCATCTTGCTCATTAATGACGGAGTTGAACAATGCAACAAATAATATCTCTCAACTACTTTAGAGTTTTGGGACTAATTAATTTGATTGTAAAAGAAATTTTTTGCTCTTCCAATCCTACAAAAGATGTTAGTACTTTGATCTTTAACTTTTCCTTAGCGGGGTTTTTACATGTGCCCCCGGGGAATTTTTCCGTGTTGATTTTTTCAACCAATTTGGACTATCTGGGACCAATGGTTAAAAGGGGAGGAATTCGTTTTTTCAAATTTTTGTAACAAAAAAACCTTTTGATTCTTGGATTTTCTTAGGGGGCTTCACATATGCCAATTCGGGATTTGGCTCCGTGTTGGGTCTTTAAACCCAACTGACTATCGGGGACCGATGGTTACAAGAGAGAAATTCGCTACTCTTCTAATCTTGCAACAATTAAAAATAGTTGATTTTTAGATTTTCCTTAGTGGGCTTCAGGGTGCCAACTCAGAATTTTGAGTCTCCAGTGAGTCTTTCAAACCGTTTTGGACTATTTGAGACCGGTGGTTTCAAGAGAGGAATTCACCGCTTCTTCCAATCTTGCAACAGGCCAAAACATTTGATTCTTGTTTTTCCCTTTAACTAAGCTTCGCATGTGCCGCTTTAGGGATTTTGGGTTTTTGAGAGGGTCACTCCCCGATAAAAGAGTTTGGGCCCCCCGGGGGCCCAGTCTATGAGGCCGCTAATGAGATTGGCCCCCCCGGGCTGGTTAATGAAATTGGGCCACCGGGGCGGGTTTCAATGAAATTGGGCCAGGGGGCCTTTGGCTAATGGGGTTTGGGGGAGTTCAGATTGGGATCCTAGGTCTAGGGCCCTTTCCGTGAGGATGATGCTAAGAGGGCCCTTGATGATGACTTTGCCCCATAGGGATTTGTTTCATTTTGTAAACACAAATTTTTGCTTTTCTTTTTCCCTCCCTATTGTTTGTTCATCATTTTATTTTGTCATCTTATGAATGAAGATTTATTTTAGCAAAAAAATTTTTTTTTTTTTGAATTTTTTTTTGGTTGGCAAATCAATTCCACAACTCAAGTCTTCACTAGAATAATCGGATAACATGAAAATCTAAATATTTCCTCATTCTACTACCAAGTGAATTGCATGGGAAGGAGAACAACTTTCCTACTATAGACAAGATAAGTAAGAACAAGGGGGGGAGAAAACCCTTTTGGGGGTGGGTGAAAGTTTCCCAAAGTCCTCTTGGACTATTACCCCGAGCCCATATTGTCGATCGATGTACATAGGCAAAAAAAAGGATGTGAGTCAACCCCATCAACCCGACGTAATTGTAGCTAGTGGTCTTCATCAAAAAGTCTTCTTGTGGTCTTCCGGCTTTCCCCATACAAATCTCACACAGTCCTTTCCGGGTTTTTCTCCCCCCAAAGGGATAAGGTTGAATTCGAACTTCCCTCTTATCCCGATAGAAAAAGAGCTTCAAGCGAGCCTCCTTTTAATGGCTTGGTTAACTTAGCCAAGAAGCTAAATCTGAAAAATAATAGGACTCCCTTGATATTGATCTAGCCCCAATCTATGGCTATGGCTCATGTCATCGAACCTTTGAATGTTTTTGCAAGAACGAGGGATGATGTCACATCCTTTCTTCAACTGCTTTACCCCCTCAACCAAAAGGGGTGGTGCACCACGCCTAAGTTCGAGAACATAGCGAGTTATCATGCAAAGTAGAAAGCATTTTTGGATATCTCGTGGATGGATTCTCCCATTAGTAGATATTGACAAAGACCCGGGCCCCCTTCGTAATGTCAATCTTCCCAAAAGATATTGCTTCATTTCCTCTTCTTTCCACCCCAAGAAGTCCCAATTTTCCCTTAAATAATCTTTTTCAAAGGGGGTTTGGGAAAACAACATGCCCTTGGGTGGAGATAACATAAAACTCGAATTTTTTCGAGAGTTGGGCACATCTTACTAATCCAAACTGAAATGCATCCATTGGCAAACAATGTTGAGCTACCTCCCGAGTAATTGGTGATGCAATTTCACACCCCCCATCTAACCGAGAAATGACACATTCATGGTTTCCCAAAGAATCTGGTGTCCTCATGTTCATATCCAAGGTCCTTTTCCCTCAACGCCCCATCTAACAAGCTCATGACTTTTCCAAACCATCACAAACAAAAGAGTTTGATGATTTATCAAAGCATTACTCATTAGCTAATGACTCAAACAAGTTTTTCCCAAATTTATATCGCTTTTTTTTTTCCGCCCAACCCAAGGGATGGAGAGTAAATCGACCTTCATAAATTAGTGCCGAGTGATGATTTTCTTTTAGGGATGGAATTTGGATAAGAGTTTGATGGACCATAGGTGAATAAAGATACCTAATGGCCTTGCATGCCAAATGGCGATTTTAGGGATGGAATCGATAAGAATTAACGGAATAGTGGAATGAGATACCTAATGGCCTTCCATGCCCAATGGCATTCTTGGGGACAAAAACTATGATGATCTTTAAGATACTTCGATTATTAATTTAGGAGCCAATACCTTTAGATGGTTGAGACCGCACTTAATGTCAAGTTCCCCACGACCCCTCGAATGGAATCAGTTTCCGACGTAGTTCGTGACATTCACCCTTTGAAACATAATATTTTGAGTTGATCCATGTTTACACCGGGTATTTCTTTTGCCAGGGTCTATGAGTATCAAAACTTTCCCTGGGTAGAATTTCTTTGATAGTGAATAGGCCACCCAGCTTAGGGCCTGAATTTTCCTTTTTGGGTCATGAATTGAGGTTCTTTGTTCTTGTAGAACAAGTTCCCCCTCTTTATTTTGGGGGCTTCATAGCCTCTTTAAAAGGGCCCCCGCCATTCTCAATTGATTTTTTTTTGATTATCCATGGATTTCATACGCCTTTCATAGAAAAAATTTAAATTTTTCGCCATGTCCGCCTTCACCCACTCTCCTTTAGGTAGTGATATCAAGAAGCACCCTCAAGGATGGTAATAGGATTTCCACTTGTAGAACTACCTCAACCCCATATACCAAAGAGAAAGGTTGCCCCATTGAGGATCAAGGTAAGCCCGGGTATGCCCATAAGGAAAGGGGGCTAATTTATTAGCCCAACCTTGTGTGTTTCCACCATTTTCCCGCAAGATGACTTTGATGTTTTTGTTGGCTATTTTATCCCCCCATTGGTCTGCGGGCCCACAAAGGGTAGAGCGATGTTTTGATCCCGAACTTTATGCATATTTTTTGGTCTTGCCCCAAAAATGGGATCCTTAATCGATATCAATTTTGAGATACCCAAAAAGAAATGATATTTTCTTGAATAAATTTTGGGCTACCTTATATGTGAGGACCTCATATAACTAAGCTTCCACCCACTTGGTGAAACAATCAATGGCTACTAAGATGAACTCATGACCATTGGATGCTTTGAGTTGATCTTTCCAATGATATCGATGCCCCAAGTGGAGAATGGCCAAGGTGAATCGAGCAAATGCAACCCCTAGGGGAAATGTATGATATTAGTAAATATCTAACACTTGTGGCATTTCTTAACAAAGTCCACGAAACCGCCCATTATTTTCCCAAAAGAATACCCCACTGGGATCTTCTTAGAAAAACATTTTGGGCATTCTGGGGCCCCACAAAGACCTTGATAAATTTTCCCTCCATTATAGTTGTAGCTTTTTCCCTCATTCACACAACAACAAGTTTCCCTTCATAGGATTTTTTAAGAGATCCTCTTGAAGAATAAACGGGTGGCATATCTTTTAGAAATTTTTTTCTTTGTCAATTGTTTCAACGGGTTTTTTTCCCCTCTCCTCGATGAAATCCACTATATGAGCAACCAAGATCCCCCATCTATAGTGAGGGGTTCCCCAAATTTTCGAAAAGGGGCCCCGTTTTTGTTCTACCAAGAATGGTCGGATCCAAGCCATAGGGTTGCACTCATTATGGAAGCCGTGGTTGAAAGGGGCCCCTTTAAAACTTGTTGTTATCTCTAGAAGTATTCGAATGAGATCTTCTCAAAGTGTTCAATCACCTCTTCCAAATGTGCTTGATATGGCTTCAACTTTTCATCTCTAGTTTCTATTTTCCCTGTTTGGCAAATGATGATGGATGAATCATCATAAACCTTGATCCTTTTCACCCAATAGTCACAGAGTTTCGAGCCCCAAAGCACAAAGCACAAGCTTCATTTTTGGCAATATTGTTGGCAGGGGAAAATCGAGGTGGACCGATGAAGGAAAATAAAGGTCATAGGAGGACAAGCAATATTCTCCCCCACATCCCTTCCGTTTGGGGCTGCTCCATCAAAGAATAACTGCCATTCATTAACTACGCCTTCTTCCTCTATTGTGGTGATTCCTTCATCGAGAAAGGTATCATCCAAGGATTTTCCCTTTTTGGGGGGTGCCAAATGTTTTATGGCCCCTTTTTGATAGATTTTTGAGTTACATAGGTGATGTCAAACCCATAGTAAAAGTAACCAACGGGCCATCCTTCCTATTAGGGCGGGTTTTTCTAAGAGGTATTTGAGGGGATCCACCCTTTGAAATCAAGTAACCGGATAAGAAACCATGCAATGTCACAACCTTTTGCTTTCAACAAAAAAGACAAGTTTTTTCCAAAGATGTATACCGGGGTCTCATATTTGGAACTTTTTATCGAGGTAATATATAGCATGCTCCCCCCCTTTTCTCCTCCTTTGTGCTAGCAATGAGCCCATGGAATATTCTTCCACGCATGTATACAACCAAGTGGTTCCCCTTCCTCCATCGGGGGGTGTCAAGATCGGTGGATTCATGAGGTATCTTTGATTTTGTCAAAAGTTTGTTGGCATTGGTCATTCCATTCCGTCTAATTTTCTTCAAAGAATTTGAAATTAGTTCATAGATTGTAGTCAATCGAGCTATAAATCAAATAATATCCCGGGATGTGACCTAAAACCTCGTATTTACTTCTCTTCCGAGGTGGGGCATTTATTGAATTCCCTTTTGATCTTGATAGGGTCGATTTCAATGCCTTTTTTCCCACTAAAAATTTTTAAAAATTTTCTGCTATTGCCCCAAATACACCCCTTCCCAGGATTCAACTTTAGGATACCTTGATTCTTTCAAAGAATCCCCTTTAACGGGGGAATGTCCCCCGCCAATCTTTTTGACTTCACTATCATGTCACCCAAATAGCCCCTCCACATCTTTGTTCATTATGTCCCAATAGGGCCCGAGCTACCGATAAGTTGCCCCATGTTTTTTAAAAAAAAAGGCATCACCTTGTAACAATAAGTTTCCCATGGAGTGGTGAAGGCCATCTTCTCATGATCCTCTAGATGCATGCTTATTTGGTTGTATCCCAGAATCCATCCATAAATGATAACAAAGCATGCCCCGCTGCATTATCCACCAATACATCGATGGAGGTAATGGAAGTCATTTTTGGGCTCACTTTTTAAGATCTCGGAAGCAATTCGATTTTGCCATCTTTCTTGGGAAACGGTACAATGTTGGCCAACCATTAGGGTATTTCACCACTTGTAAAAACCCCCGCATTCCATCGCTTCACAACTTCTTCTTTATCTTTTCACTTCATTCTGATGCATTCGTCAAGCTTCGTTTTTATCGATTCGTTTTTGGGGTAAGTCGGCAATCGATGCCGCACGATGTTGGGGTTTATACCAGATATCTCATAAGACCAAGCAAAGACATCGGGAATTTTTAGAAGACTAATTAATCATATGTTTTGCTTCTTTGTCATCAAGGGAAAAGGTAATTTTACCTCTCAAGGCATTGGTCATTTTAGATTAATAACGTAGTATCCCCACGGATGGGTTGGGGTTTTTTGGTTTGCATTGTTTTATTGATTTTTAATATTTATTAAGATCATCAACGTAAAAGGAGGCAAGTCATAGGGGGAATCGAAATTTCATTCATGAAAGAAGGAGTAAAAAACTCAACATACAAAGACTCGAATCTCCTAAAGGGGGGAAGGCCGACATGAAATCATAAACAATGACTGATTACAGACTTAAAAACCCCTGGCTTGATGTTTTTTGCCGGGGGTATTAAAAGGGTTAACTCAATAGCATGAGCAAACTTGAAGTTTTCCCAATGCTTGTGGGGGCCTGGGAGGGGTTCAACGAATGGATGAGGAGGGGGGCAATTTTTTCTTCTCCTTCTAAGAAAGATATTGCTATTTCTTTAGTGGCACAATGGTTTTTTTGGATAGGTGCCTTTTTTCTTCATTTAATACCATTTCAATCTCTCTCTCGAAAGCCAAACTTTTTGAGGGGTAAAAATTGGTGGAGCCCCTCAACCTCTTCTATAAAGTCCATTTTTTTCAACCCCGTTGAGGGATGCCATCCCTGCCTCGATCACATCTTTGACCACATTCACGGACCTTCCTGCTGCAGCTTGATTCGGGCAGGGACGCCATCACCTTGTGCTCCCCTTTTTCTTTGCATATGCACTTATTCCTTTGAAAGGATTAGGCTTGAGCTCATGTAGCTCTTAGGCTCTTGGTTCTTGTAGGAGGGAGCAAATGAAGTTTCCCAAATCAATGGGAAGAAACTGCCCCGTGAGCCTCATTTTCTTTTCCCATTCTTTTTTAGGAGGACTCTAGGACTAGGTGCTTCCTTCGTTTGGGATCAATGTTGTAGGGTCACCAAAGGAAGACCTAATCTTAATTAGTGAAATTTTACTATCCCGTGATGCAACTATCTTGATCACTTTCCTTGACTAGAATTTTATGTTGTTCCACTTATGACTCACCTAGTCGAACTCATCTTGGAAAAATACTTCAAACCTGGTTGCATTTTTGTAGCAGCTTCATAAAACCATGGCTCCACATTACACGTAAAAGGAAATCCTCTCATTTTCAAAGTACCCATTTGGAGTAGGGTAGTAAGAGACGAGATCTTCCTAGTCATTTAGTTCTATCTCCCCCTTTGGTGGTCAAAGGAGTGTACCCGAGACCATTCTTTCCTTTGTTCATTGCCAAACTGGGCTTTGGGGAAACCCCTTGATGACTTTTCCCCTAGCCCCATGCTAGGAAAATATTGTATATTCTTCATCATCTAATTTGTTCGGACCCTAGATGGCCTCATAGTTAGCTGAGATTTCCCCTTTTTGGGAACTTCCTTGGCAATGGTTACACAAGTTGTATCTTTTTTAAAAACCACTTAGCTAAACCCCCCGGGGTCTTGTTCTTCCCTATTTTCAATATTGGGCAAGGTGTTAACTACCTTGGGATTTTTGGGCAAGGGATTTTTCCTTCATGAATGAACTTCACTTTTGATGGAGACTAGAGGACACCCCCTTTGCATGATGAAACCCAAAGGGCCTTCACAAGAGCATGTTAAAACTACCGTATATCAATGACTTAGAAATCAATATCAAACTTCACCAGCCAATCTTTACGGAAAGGGTAAGGATGCCAAGGATTTTCTCTTGGTATTGTCATATGCCCGTATGGTTTGGGTAGTCGGCCTCATTTCTTCCGGGTTGATGCCAATACTCTTTATCGATCTCAATGGTAGCACATTTAAAGTGGGCCCTTGGTCAATAAGAACCTAGGGAACCACCTTATCAAGACATTCTACCATGATGTGGAGAGCTTGATTGTCCCGGGACCCCTTTGGGAAGCCCCTAACTGAGAACATCAAGGATTGCACCGCATATTTACCTCTACTATATGGGGGAGATGTGTCAAATTTATCTCATCGGCACCGACGGTGAGAGACTTAAAAACGTTTCAGGGGGGGCCAAACAATCCCCAAATTGAGATATTAGCCTCATTTTGGAGTTAAGCCAAGCCCGGTTCTCTAGTTTTTTCTTCAAGCTTTGGTTCCGCCTCATGGGTCCTTAATCGCCCAACCCTAGAGCCTTGCCCTTGTAGTCTTCCACTTCTAGTTTCCATCATGTTAAAGTTTCTTCACAATAATCTTTTGGGATAACAATCTTCATCATCACTATTAGTTATGGTGATTTTTCCCTACCAGGGGATCATCCTCTTTTTCCCTTTTCCCCTCCCTCGCTTAGGGTGGGAAATCGAGGTCCTCCACAAATGTTGAGGGCCCGCTTGAAAACTTCTTGACCACATTAGAAAACCCTTTAGAATGCGTGTCTACCCCCTTTATGAATCTTTCATCTAGCCCTATTTCCTCTAGATCATTTAGCTACTCACTATAGTAATGATCACCATAGTTACTTCACCCAACATGCTATCAATTTCTTCTACTCTCTTGCATCCTCACTATGTTAGAGTACACTTACACAACTTTTCTTCCAACTCAAATGTGGAGTACTGTTTTCTATAAAACTTGTGTTGGCTCTCTAGATTTCTTTCATTTTCTAAATCTGATGTAGAATCATCCCCCCCATACGAGGGAAGGGTAAATGCCACCGTCGGATCAACTATTAGGTCATCACCACCGATGGCAAAAACCCGAGAAACATGTTTGGTGATCCGTGAGTAATTTTCCCACTCATCATCATTATCATTGTCCCAAGGCCCTTGGTAGTCACCCCAATTTGGGGTACTCATCATCCCCTTTGAGAATCAGAGTCATCTCCATCCTTCCCTTTGCTCTCATCTTTGTCATCATCCTTTGTATAGCTCTTTGATTTGTTCTCCCATCGACAATGCTATTCCCGCCTCAAGAGGTCATCGTGACTTCTTCAATGTTCTTCGTTATCCTCTTGAGGCAAGGGGGATGAATTAGAGAAGGGATCACCATCCGGTTTTCTCCTAAAATTCATTGATCCCATTGATGAAGTCATCTTTGGGGAGTCTAGTAGTGCAAGCATATCCTTCCAATCATACCCCCCCTCCATCCTTCATTTGGGTTATAAAACAACCTTGAGAATGGGATTGATATGAGGGTGATGAGGGATACAATGGGATGGTATGAAGATGATGTAGTGGAGAGGTAGGATATGAAGTTTGGGGGGTGATAGGATGGGGAAAATTTCCCTTTTTTCTTCATGGTGGGGTGAAGGTTGATGGTATGATGGAGGTTGGTGATATGGTCCCTGGATTCTTCTATTGATGAGGAAGGATGAATGGGGGAGCCCGGGTTTTGATTCTTCTTCCGATGATTCTCTTTTTTGGGAGTCCTCATAACTCTACCCCTTTGACTCATGAGTTTCCTATAAGTGGGGCATTCTTTGATTCTTTCAAGCTCTAGGTACAATGAGTTGAGTGGGGTCACTTTACGGATTCTTCATTTAAATTGTTCACAAAATTGGGAAGTGGATTGGTGTTGATATTGGGAGGTTGTTTCACCTTGACCTCAATGGTTCCATTGTTTACCAAGCCCCGGATCACATGTTGCAAACCCATGCATCTTTTGGTGTTGTCCCCCTTCCCGAGGGGATAAGCAAATATTCATGATCCCTATACCAAGTCGGAGGAGGGTTACTGATCGAAAATTACCTTCTTGGATGAGGGCCTTCGGGAGGGGATCCCCCGTATTATGAATGGCGAAGAAGTGGTGGTGAGACCGACCCGACCGCACTCACCACCTTAGTTTTCAATTTTCCGTCCAACTTTAGTGTTCTTACTTGCATCTTGGGATGATCCTTGAAAACCGATTCTCTCGTAATTCTATTTTCCACGCATGTGTGGTGGCTATCAAGGATCAAAAGTCTCAGATGTTGGTAGTAAAGAACATCATAATAAGGCTTTGATAAGTTCTCTATTAACATCTCCACTTGTTTTTTCAAGGCCGACCCGCCATCTTGGGGGCCTTATCCCTAAACCTCATTAAGAAGGAAAAGGAATCCTTTCTAGGTTGTTGCCTCAAAGTCTCAAGCTCGCCGCTTCACATCCACTTTGGTGTTGTATGAGTACTGCGGGGGAAGGCTTTCACCATTGTTGCCCAATTTTGAGTTTGGGGTGACTCCAACCACGGGAGCCACCTTAGCACTAGTCCCGATAGGGTTAATATGAAGGCTTGCCCCATTTGGTTATTTGCAAGTTCCCAAAGACTTCGATGCCGAAAAAAACTTTGAGGTGAGCCTTGGGGTCTCCCGACCCATCAAACCGCTCCCTTTTCCATTAAATTTTTTGGGGAAATTTCCCGGGAAAGAAACTCATTTCCCCCAATCCACCGTATGGCCTTCCAAGCTTTTTCCCACCAATCATTTCTCCAATTTCTAATTGCTCTCATAGTTTCCTTTTTTTTCCCCTTTCTGGGAGGCTAAAGGGATATGTGCTACAAATTCCTCTTCCTCATCTTCAATCATTACCCTAGGAGGAGGGACCGAGTAGGTTCCCATTGACTACTTTGACGAGTGGGTGAGGCCCTTCCGGCTGTTTGGCCTAACTTGCTGGGGTTCTAAAGTCAACCCATGAAGAGTTCCCATGATAACCTGAGCTCCATTCTATTCCAAATCTCTCGACCCGGGTGTCGGCTCAGCCTGGATTAGCTTTGGGGGGGTTTTAAAAAGGGCATGCAATATCTCGTATACCCCTCTTTGACTTCAGCCATTTCTATTTGTAAGGTCTCTATAGGATGGACCCATGCTTGCTCGGGTGATTCAGGTTGTGGGGATCCATGCTAATTGGATTGTAATCATTCGATGGTAGATAACTCGAGGAGATGACGGAGGTGATGCGGGACTTGGGCGAGTCAATCGACACCCGACGGTCCAAAGGGACCGGAGAATACTTGAAGTGTGGAATTGTCCCCAACCAAAAGTGGCTTATTTTGGGTTTCCCCAAACCCCCTTGTTCACACATTCACTAGATTAACAACTGATGATCCATCCAAAGTTTTTTTGATGATAGGGAGTGGATAGGGTTGATGCCCCTAGTCCACTCAATGTCAAAAGGGTGAGATTCATACTTTGGCTTGTCGAGAATATTCTCATAAGACATTCCTTGTAATAAAGTCATGTTTTCCCTTGCTCTTTTTCCCACTAGGTGTCCTTCCTACTAATTTTCTTAGGATTTTGGGTACTTTATGTGACTTTGACGGGATTGCCCCGAGTCACATATTTGGACTTTTTTCCCCAAGGAGGAGGGACACCTTCATCCAAATCCACTTAGGAAAGCAATTTTTATGACGGAAATATAATGTAGGAACATTCCTCTTCAAGATCGAAAAACAAGTTCTACGTTTAGTTTGTGGCACTCTTAGCTTCTTCATTTTTTACATGATGCGAGCTTTGGGTGGATGCTATAGGATTAAAAATTTTCCTTGACAGATCTATATACGCAAGGTATGTGATCCTTTGATATACCCATGGGTACGAGATCAAGGGGGATTTCTTTTACTCGGACTACACACGAGGTTGCAACCGCCAAAGGGTGGTGGAACCGTGAGTGATTGTTTGCAATAGTGTAATGTGGGAATACCATTATCCAATATCAGAATTTCATAATTGCACGGCCCCCAACGGGGGCCGGGCACAATTATGAACATCCCCCCTTCAATACCCCACCCCCTTTTGTAGGAAGGGGGTATCATTTGCTCTGGGAGTATTCTCCATAACATATCCCTGACCCCCCCGAGGGTGTGGGCATGGGAGCCCTCATCAAATGATTTCATTTTGAGCACAATGCATGATGCGCTTAGTGAATAAAATTACAAACATGGGGTTAGCCAAACACGCTTCCAAATGAATGTGGTGGAAAATGTTCTTGCATTTAAAGGTAGCATCTAGTATCAAAAGCTTGACATTTACCCCGGAGTCGCCACTATGAGGGTAGGGCGAATGAGATATATCTTTTCCCCCTTTGGGGGGGAAAGGATTTGCATCCCATCCTCCCCCCTCTTTCTCTTTCATGGGGGGGGGTGTGTCGTGTGTACCTGGCCCTTTTCCCCAAAGATTGTTTTTTGGAAAACATGGAGGCCTATTTCGAAGAGTGGCTTCCCCATTCTAGACGGGGTTTGATGATGGTCCAATATGAGGATCGGGATCATAAAAAAGGGTTTGGAGTCACCACCTAGGATTATGAGCCTGGGCCCGGGGCCCCCAAAATTTAAAAAGGGGGCCCCCCAAAGTTCCCCCGCCCGTAGATTTAGGTAAGTTTTCAATTACGTAAAAGGTGTTGGGCACCCAACCCCTTGGGGTCAATTGGTTTTCCCTACCTATGCTTAAGAACTAACATTTTCCAAATTATTCCTATTCCGCATGTATGGCAAGTTATCACATATATACATTGTTTAATTTAAATAACTATGTACACTAAAACAAATTTATATAAAGTCTACATTGTCCCGATTCTATTGAGAAATTATACCGAGCTTGACCCCTTTGGGGTCAAGGGGGTGGATCCCTAGTTGATGCTAGTACAAATTTTTTTCCCCGGGATTCTTCACTGGGGAAGATGGTCTTGACCACCAACTTTTTCTAGAGATGCTGATTGTGATGATTTTTGGGAAGAGTTTCGCAGGAAGGGTTTTTTTTTTGGATTTTGGCCGGGTGGCACCGAAGTTCCTGGGTAGGCTGGGGGAGGGCTAGGCTGAGGTGGCCCCCAAAGAGAGCTCGCTAGGGATAGGCTGGGGGAGGTCTAGGCTAAGGTGGTTTTTGACAGAGTGAGGGTAGAGGGGAGAAGAATTATGCATCCCCCCCCCTCTCTCTCTCTTTTCCCCCTTTTTATGTGAGGGGGGGGTTCGATATGTGTGCTTTTTTATGGGCCCCCGCACTCCGACCGCTTAGAGATATATGGAGGCCTATTTAAAAGATTTAAAATTCATCATTTGGGGGGGGGGTTTTTGATGATGGTCCAATTTGGGGGTCGAGATCATAAATGGGGTTTGAGTTGCCACCTAGGGTTGTGGGCCCGGGGACCCGGGTGGGCCTGATTCTAGAAAAGGGCCCAAAAATTTTGGGTCCGGTAAGAGATTTAGGTAAGTGTGAAAATAAAGTTGGGAAGGTGAACACTCAATCCCCCGCTAAACCCGGGCTTCTTGCTAGATGTTTGAGAACAAAAATTTTTCCCCAGGTTTTTACTATTTCACATGTAGGGGTGTTATCACAAAAAATACATTAATTGAATTCAAACTTTTAAAACACTAAAGCAAGGCTTATTAGATATCTACATTATGCTTAAATGAGGAGAGAGATTATACCTAAATTTGCCCCCTATTTAAGGTTAAGAGGGGGGCCCCGATTGGTACCAACTTAGATGTTTTTCGTTTCCCCCCTTTTTGGGGAAGATGGTTTTCCCCCTTTGTTTTTTTTCTTGAGAGATGGTGATTGTGATGGTATCCGACGGGTTCGCTAGAACGGCCTTTTAATTTTGGGGATTCGGGGGGGTTTTCCCCTAGGGAATGCTATTTGGGGGCTTGGGATGAAGTGGCCCCGAGAGTTTTTAGGGATAGGCAAAGGGGAGGGTTATGAGGTGGCACTTAAGGGAGCTCAGGGAGTGGCTATTTCAAAAAATATTCCAGGACACAAAAAGGGGTTGGGCTAGGAAAGGCTATTTCAAAAGAAACGAGGACCTAAAATGGATTGAAGAACCCCAAAGTCCCAAAGAACACTTTTAAGATCCAACAAAGTTTTAGATCTTAACGAAGATCTCTTAAAAACCCAAGAACCTAAAAAGGGGGTTTCTATCTCAAGAACGCAAAAAACACTCTAGAACACTCAAGGAGGTGGCTCAAGAACATACTTTTTTTGGATAAAACTGGATCTAACTAAGAATTTGATTGAAGATCTTCAAGATCCCAAGAACACTTTTAAGATCTGAATGAGTTTTATCTTGACGAAGATTTTTTCAAAGATCAAAAGAAAATCAAAAGGGGAGGGGGGAAAAATTTTCCCCCAAAGGGGTTTTTTTGGTGTGTTAGTGTGTTGTTTCTAAGGGGGGGGTTTTTTATATTTTTTTCACCCAAAAGGGGGAGGGGGAATCCTTTCCAAAGGGACTAAAGGGGGCTCTTGCTTAAAGTGAGGAGATTTTTTTTTTTGTCCAATGGGTGGGGTTTAAAGGCAAAATGGGTGGGGAGGGTTTTGTCCAAAGGTAAAAGAGGGTTTTAAAAAAAAAGGGGGAGAAAATTTTAGCTAGAAAAAGTTGATTTTAAAATGGAGGAGAGAGAAAGTTTGAAAAATGTAGTTTTCAAAAACGGGGAGGAGAAAAGCTAGAAAAGGAAATTTTAAAAAAAGGGGAGAAGTGAGAAAGTTTAGCCAAAAAGTTAGTTTTAAAAGTCGAGGAGAAAGTTTAACCTAAAAGGTAGTTTTTGAAAAAGGAGGGGAGAGAGATTTTAGGAGGGGTGGAAATCACGGGTCCAAAATTTTTTTGGGGGGCGGGGGCATAGGGTGCATGCACGCAGGGGGGGGTAATGTGCATGGTGCAGAATGTACACGGCCAGGGGCAAGGTGTGCAGGGCAGCGGGGCACGACATCATGCGCAGGGGCAGGGGGGGGGGGCAGGGACAAGAGGAAGGTTGAAAAAAAAATTTTGGGGCACACATGCCGGCGACGGGGCACAAAACCCCGGCGGGGTGCAAAAATAGGGGTGTGTAGGGTTGTGCAAGGGTGATGGCATGGGAAACCCCGGTTAGCGAGAATGGCAGGGGCCCGGGCCCTTAGGCGCAGGACACGCAAATATGGGTTTTTTGATGATGATAACAGAGATCCGCCTTTTTATTTTAGCATATCATATATCCCCAATCTTTTTTTTGAGCACTATTCATCTGTATGGTCATCTTGATCGGATTCCTTCATATAAAAAAAAAAAAAATGGGCCCCCTTCCCCCTAGGGGGGGATTTCTAGGTTTTAGCCCTTAGAGTGTTTCAGGTTATCTCGGTAGGTAGGAAAAAAAATTTTTGGGGTGTTTAGGTTAGGTGAGAGATTTTCTAGGTTTCCAATGGAACTTTCCGAAAAAAGGGGATGTGGGGAGGCATAATTTTAGGATGATTGTCGGAGATCCGCCCCAATTTTGATTTTTAAATATCTTCAAATTATTTTTTTGAGCACTATTTATCCAGACGTCATCTTGACTAGATTCTTTCATATATGAAAAGTCAAAATTAGCCCTTTTTTTTTCTCGCTGAGGATTTGTGGTTTTGGGGGGGGTTTCCATTAGCACCTTTTTAGTGGGAAGTCAAGTCACGCTCAAGATCCAAATTTCATCATAGCCGAGGAGGGTGACAAAATTGTGTCTACAAATGCCATTTTTTGGTCAAAAAGCCAATGGTAAGGGCAAAGAAAAGAATGACCACATTTTGTCACTGAGATATACTACCGCATCTTGCTCGCCAAGGGTTTTTTAAAAAAATCAAAAGATAATATCTCTAAAGTTTTGGGACTTACTGGCTGCCAATTTGGGGAAAGGAATCACCGCTTCTAATCCCGAAAAAATGTTAGTACTTTGATCCCGATTCTTCCTTAGTGGCATTGTATGTGCCCCAGGAAATGTGGTCTCCAAGTGGGTTTTTCGAGCCAATTGACTTTTCGATCGATGGTTACAAAAGAGGAATTCCCCGCCTTCCAATCTTGCAACAAGTAAAAAATGTTTGATGCTTGAACTTTCCTTTTGGGCTTCACATGTGGTTTTTCAAGGATTTGGTCTATGAGATTGGGCCACTCGAACCGACAAAAAAAAAGGGGCCCCCGGGCCTCTAAAACATTGAACCAACGGGCCAGATAAAGTGATTGCCTAGGGCCGAGTAAATGCAATTGGGCCAATTGGGGGAGTAAAAGAGATTGGACTTGGGGCCAGTAAATGAGATTGGGCCCCCCCTGGGTAAATTATGTCTCTCTTGATTTTTCCTTGATTCTTAATTTTGGTTTAGAATTGATTCTTGATGTTGATTTGGAATCTTTTGATTCTTGATGCTTCCCCCGGGAATCTTAAATTATTTTTTTTTTTTTATTATTTTTTTTTTATTATTATTATTATTATTATTATTATTATTATTATTGTTGTTATTTTTTTTATCAAATGGGTCCCTCCCTGCTCATTCTTCATTCTAACTTTTCCGAGTGAAGTGAGTTCCTAAAACCCCCCGGGGGTTTTTTTTTTGAAGTTTTTCCTCTTGTTCTTGGTGTTCTTCATTTTGCTCTTGGAGTTCACGAAGATATTCATCTTGTTCTTGAGGGAGGAGCTATTTGGAGAATTTGACATTCTCGGGTTTTATGCAAATTGAAAATTTTTTTTAGGGCTTATTGCAATTAGGAAAGTTTCAGACTTTTGCAATTTAAGAAAGTTTTTGGGGTTTTTTTGAAATTTTAAAAAAAAGGGGGCCCCAAAAAGGGGGAAAGGGGGAAAACCAGGAGAGGTCTAGCTTGAGAGTTGCAGCAGTCCTTCCCAGGGAGGGGGGCCCCCCAAAACCCGGTTTTTCCCCGGAAAACCCCTTAAAAAACCCGAATCCCCCCCCAACTCCATATGGGGTTCCTGGTAAGTCTTTACATTTCATTCATTATTTTGATCATCTTTATTCCTTTTTGTTTTTTTTTTGCTTTTTCTCGCTTTCTTCTTTATTATTTATTTATTATTTCTATTAGCAGGGGGAAAGGGGAAACCCCCCCCCTTTTGGCCTTCTATGGCCATCTAACATGGTTCCCCCATAGGATGCCCTCATAGTGTGAAGGAGATGGTTGATGATACCTATCTGTGAAACCCCCCTTGTAGAGCCCCCAAAGTTTAATCCGCATTAGTGGGGCCCTGATGGAGGGGGGGGAGTACTCACATTTTCCCCCCTTTTCCCCGGGGCAGACACCATTACACCTATTTTTTATGCCTTGACAGCATTTTTTTTGGGGGGGTAGAACCATGACCCTACCCCAGGATTCTCGACCGCCAGGAGTTAAAAATTTGACCTATATCACCATTAAAGGCCCCGTGCATCCACCTAGGGAGATTAGCCCGGATGGTTAAATTTTTGGGGCCCGGGGAGAACCCGCAACCTCTTCGGACCAAAAAGGGGGGGAGAAAAACCCGGGTGTTCTTCCTCAAAGATTTTCCCACAGAGATACCTAGTATCGGGCGAGGCCACCTATGCATATCTCCCGGCCCCCGGCCCTTTTTCCTATGGGGGGGGGGCCTTAAGGGGCAAGCTACATCATCCGGTAACTTTCCTTCTCTTATCTTTTTTTTTTCACCATTTGGTCCCATTTTTTACTTTGATTTCTTGAAACCCCCCCGGTGTTTTGAGCATAAAAACCATAGCCCCTAAACCAGGGATCCTAAGACATTTTTTTTCCCCCGGGGCCACAAAATGGGAGATAACCGGGTGGTCCAGTCGACGCCATCCTCGGGGACCACCGCCGTCTCTTTAACAATCCATTAAGGTATGCCATGTCCACACTAAAATTCTATTTTCCCGATGCAATTACCCTTCCTTGGTTTTGTGTTGCTTGGAGACCATTCTATTTTTTGTGTTTCTTTTTTCCCCGAGAGTCGACGGGTTCATCAATTGTCCGAGAACCGCCCCCTTTTTTCTAAGGCCTTTGGGGCCATGCCGACGAGGAGAGAGGGTAGAAACCCTGGTCGACATCGACCCAAACCCCCTTTTCCTCCGGCTTCCCCACCCACCATCATTGCCCAGGACTTTTTCTTGATCCTTAGGGACAAAACCCCCTTTCCCCCGGAGGGGGAAAAAGGGCCCCCCTCCCCACCCCACCGTCCAAGGGTATCTTGCCCATTCTTGAGTATTTCCAGAATCTTCCTTGTTCTAGTCTTGACTGATATTCTTTAGAGGAGAATGAGTTTTTTTCCTTTTCCGCTTTTGGGGTTTGCGCTGCTACCAATCTTTCAAAGGGGCCCCTCTACCAAAGGCCGGGGGTCTCTAAGGGTTGCAACCCCCCCTTTCGGGCTTCCTTGCTCAGACCTACCCCAAAAAATTTAATCCGCCTCCTCTTTTTCCCGGGGAGCCAACAGATGCGACGCCGGGGGGTTGCCTATTCCTTATGATTATGTGAGTATCTAATCATTTTCCAATTAACTTTGACTTCCTTTGGCTGATATGCTCTTTCTTAAGGCCCCTTTGAGGTCTATGCTAAGATTAGGAGGATGCACGGGGGCCCCGGGCAAGGTGATTGTTACCAAGGCCCCGGAGATTGCTCGGGTGCATTGATTAAGGACTTGACCCAGCCTAAAAAAAAGGTTGGAGCAGATCTAGGGGCCCGGGTTTTTTATGAAGATGGTTCAGACGGTTTAGATGATGGTTTCCCACCCATAGGGATTTGTTTTTTTTTTCCCCGCAAACACAAATACATGGATATTTTCTTTTTTTTTTTTTTTTCCTCCCGTTGTTTGTTCATTATTTTATTTTAGCATCTTATGAAAACTTACTTTTGGCACCAATAAGATTTTTTTTTCTTTTTTTTTTGTTTTTTACAATGCTTAGGCACAAGCAATTCCATAACTCAAGTTATAATTAGAAAAACCCATAACACGAAAATCCACATACTTCCACATTCCATTACCAAGTGAATTACATAAAAAGGGGGGGCCACTTTCCTACCACAGATGGGATAGGTGAATAACAAGGTGGGGAGACAACTCTTGAGGTGGGTGAAAGTTCACTAATTTTTTCCGGTCCCCTCTTGAGCCCTGATTGTCCCCGACGATATAGGCAAATAAAAGGACGGTGAGTCAATCCCATCAATTTGACATAGTTGTGGCCAGGGTCTTCATCAATTCACCACGAGGCTTGCTTCCCATCTAAGAGTGCTCAAATTGGCACCGGATCAGATGCTTAATATGCTTGCACGAGATTTTCCATTGGGTGGATTTATCAAAACCATATGTCAAGCAAAAATGATCAAGGTTCCCCAAAAAGTTACGCAATGCAAAAAGTGGCAAAGATAGTTTTTTTCTCAAGATCTCATGAGATCTAATTTAAACCAGATTTGAAGATCTCAATCCAAGGGCTACGAGCTACCTATACTTTATGAGACATAGCCAAAACCCTCCATGAATCGGCCGATCTAACTAATAGGATGTCGAAAAGTTTCCCGATCGGACACAATGTTGACCGCCACGCATCATGACATCATATGATCCTAGATTTATGGTTCATGTTCACTATCCGCATGGGAATCCAACGCTCATATTATTAGATACTCTTTGATGAGATTTATGACCGAATTGCCCCCCCCTTTCCCCCCGGGAAAACCCACGCCCCCCCCCATGAAGATTCCTTTTTTGGGTATCTCATTGCTCTAACTTCAAATGGTCATATCTCCCAAAATTTTAAAAACGGATTTGGGTGAACCAAGTTGCTACTTTTTTTTTTTAAGACCTACACTATGGAAGCAAGAAAATGAGTTTTGAATAAAGTAAGGCTATGGTTTTTAAAAAGTTTTCCCTCTTTGTTGGTCCTTGAATGAACATGAATACTTGATAAATGTTCTTAGACCATTAAAGGAGGTAAAAGAGGTGGTTGAGGTGTGTTAATGATACATTAACTTAAAGCCAAGGAGGAAGAGAAGAAATCAAGGATGTGTTTGGTTTGAAGAGCAAGAAGCCAAGGAGAGAGAAGGTGAGCACCAAACTTGTCAAGACAAGTTTTCCCATCCTGTAATTGGTTGTAAAATTTCTAACCTTTGATTTATATTATATGCATGTATGTATGTTAGGTTAGTTAGGGAAAAGTATACATGCTAGGTTAGTTGTGTATAAATTTTAAGCATACTAGCTAGTTGTGGATGTATATGCTAGCGAGCTTGAATGTAGGGCATTGATATAAGCTCAAATTTACTATATTCTTTATTGAGTGCTTAGTGGGTACTAACACCAAGAGGGGGGCTCTAAAAGTGGGTGCTACACATTGTACTGGGCATCTAAAAGGGGCCCTCTCATTTGATTTGAAAAAAATTTGGGGTGCCCCCCCCCGGAACCCCAAAAATAGTATATTAAGTAGGAAACGGTTTACAGCACTACCCCGGGGGAGGTAAATTTTGAACCTAAAACCCTATATTATGGGTGCTTGTTGTTTGCATTTTATATTGAAGTCCGTTGAATGTGGAATGGGGGTCACTTGGAAGTGCCTATGAGAGGTGAGTTAACGCGTGCAAACAGGGTATATCAGATTTTCTTGGTCGAAAAAGATAGGTTTATGGGGATTTTTGATCGATCGATTCACCCCCCCTCAAGGATCCCGGATTACAATAATTGGTATCGAGTGATATAAAAGGATGTTTTGATCAAAAAAGAGTGATCCGAGGCAAAAAAGGGTAAAAGATGGTAGGTGAAGGCTATTTGGGGTATGCATCAAAGTTTGATGGATCTGATTTTATCTTATAGAAGAGGAGTTTTCCATACCTAGGTTCACTAGGTTATGATGTTTAGCATCGTTTTTATTGAGTACAAGGAACCTAAAGGAGGTCCTTTAACAATGATGCTAAGAAGGCTTATTTTTAAAACAAAAGGGGGGAAAAGCAATATTCTAGATTGGATAAGAGTGTGATGGCTAAGATAATGGATTGTGACTCACCAAGTATATAGGGGGGAAAATCAAGAGTATTTATAAAGGAGATGAAAAGATAAGGAAAGAAAAGCTTTGACCTTCAAAGGCTAGTTTGAAAGTCTACTAATGCAAGAGGGAGAGAATATTGACACCTATATGATCGTGGTAAATGAAGTGGTCAACTCTATTAGGGTCCGGGGGCCAATCTAGAGGATTTTGTTTGTCGAAAATCCCAGATCTTTGTTGCCCAAGTATGACTCCAAAGTGTTAGCTATTGAAGAGGCAAAGGACCTAGAAATATCACTCTTGATCAAGTGCATGACACTTTCACACCCCCTTTTTTAAATGAGATGGAAAAGGGCAAGTCCCCCGACAAACAAGGTCCTTTCAAGGTAAAAAAAAATTTAAAAAAACAAGGAGAAGAAGAAGAAGTGGAGGATATCGATGAGAGGGGGTGAGGTTACAACTCATTTCACCGTAAAGTTGAAAAAGGAACAGAAAAAAAGGACAAGTTGCCTTTCAAATGCTTCAACGTGGAAGGGTTGAACATTTTGCAGCCAAGTGTCCTAACCAAGGAAAAATAGAAAGTGATGAAGATAAAAGTGAAAAGAAAAGTCATTTCAAGGGAAAGAAGAAGTTCTTCTCAAAAGATACAAGAAAGGCAAGGACAAGAAGAAAAGTTTGGTTTCTAAGAAATGAAAAGGACATCCGATGAAGAGTCCAAGAATCATTTAATGATGAAGATAATAAGGCTATGTTTATAGTCTCAATAGATGTGGAAGAAAACAAAGAAGATTCTTCTAGCAAGGAAGATTCCATAGAAGAAGAAGAGGAAGATGAAAATCACATCTAGAGGCTGAACTCACAGTTTTCCCTAAGAGCTTAAAAGAGAAAGGAAGAAAGTGAAAAGGTCACTCAAGACCTTAAGGGTAAGAACAAATAGTTCTTGAGTTGAGAGATCAAGCCAATAAGTTGAGGAAGACCTTAGATGATCTTGAGTATCAACTCACAGGGGACCATTAACTATAACCCCCTTTAGTTAGAGAAAGTGGCTTTGAAAGCACAACTAGAGGAGCAATATGAGTTTTTCCCCAATTTGATGGTTATAGATGAGCTAGCCTTATTAAAGGCTAAGGTTGAAGACTATGGAAAAGGGGGTTGAGAGAGAAGACTTAGAAAATGAAGATGTTGAAGATGACTCTACTCCAAAAGAGCATCCAAAGAAGAAGCTTAATGACATCATCAATGTTCAAAGACCAACTCACATCAAGTTTGGGCTTGGATTTGTTGGGAAATCTTTAAAAAAAACCCAAAGGGGGAAAAGGTAAGGAATAGTACATAATCCTATCAAAGTCAATGAAAATGCTCAAAGAGGAAAGGCACATGTTGCTCCCACCCCAAAGTCAAGAGAGCAAGACAAAAGATAGAGTGTAGATCGTCCAATCAAGGGGAAAAACCATCTATATTCCATAAGACTAACCATGCTAGACAACCAAGTTTTGGGAAGGCCAAGAAGGAGCCCAAAAAGCTATGGATCCCCAAAGGGCCTCAACAGAGACCTAGAGCATTTGACAACTTCGGGGCCCCTTTTTCAGATGGCGATGGAACCTGGATGCAGAGGCACACCTTTCAAGGTTATTATTAAAATGCAACATTTTTTGGGCATAAGATCTCGCAAGTTCAACATTGGTCCAAGGATTTTGTGGATAGAAATCATTTTGCATCCCTTATAGAAAAAAATAATTGAATGTGACAAATGCAACAACTTTGGACATATTGTAAGAAATTGTAAAACCCTGTTTCCACAAAAAAAGGAGAACAGAGGTTAGAGAGAGTTTTAGAAACAGAATATGATGAGATGGAGAGATAGTTCTCAAGACAAAAAGTAAAGAAATCTCAATCACAAGAAAGTCTAGGTTCGATAAAAGAGAGTAGAAGATGAAGAAGATCCCCAAAATTTGTTATTCATAGAGGTTTTAAAGCTCAAGGAGACTTACCCCCATGGGTTACTCAAGCCACATGACAGAGATAAGGAAAAGTTTGAACAATTACATGACTTTGAAGGTGGATCTGAAGTTTGGAACAAAATGGTGCCAAAATTATAGGAAGGGGTCCATAAGCCCCGAACCAAAAAAGGGGAAATCCCTTGATGTCTTGTATGTTGAAGGGCTTAAACACAATATTCTCAAAGATCGGGAAATTTGTGACAAAGGGTATGAAGTAACTTTCACTAGAAAAGGGGGGTGAGATAAGAAGATCAAGAAAAAGGGAAAAATTGTAGCACGGGGGAAAAAAATTGAACCTATACACCTTGAAAAAAATTAGAGAAAGATTTTTTCATGGTTAGCATAGATGAGGAGACATGGTTGTGGCACAAAAGACTTGGGCATATTGGTTTCAAGAACCTTACCAAGATTTCTTCAAAGAAGGCAAGAGAGATGTTCCGTTGAAGAAGCTCCAATCCTATATTTCATCTTGTCAAGGATAAGCAAACCGAATCTCCTACAAGTCTAAGGTGTACTACCAGCCACCATTAGAGTTGATTCACATAGCCCCATGTGGCCCTTTTAGGACACCTAGCCCCCGGGAGAGAGATAAACATTTTTTTGTTGATGATCATTCAAGAATTGTGTGGGTGATGTTCTTGAAACATAAGTCGGGCTTTAGAAATATTTAAGGTCTTTAAGAAGCAATTTGAGAATCGAGAGGAAAGAAGAAAAGTGTTTGAGACCCCATGAGGAGGTGAACTAGGATGATTTTGAAGAATATTGCTATAAGCATGGTATGGGAAACAAACTTCAGCTCTAAGAACACCCCAATAATGGTGTTGGAGAGAAAGAATAGAACAATGGACATGGCTAGAACAATGATGGCAAGAATGACATGGAAAAAAGTTCGAAGGAGGCGCTCTAATCCGGTTGTAAAAACCCGCTCACACCGAACCGAGCGGTGAAAAAAGTTAACCCCTGTTAACCCAAACTGCCAGATCATCGACATCAGATTCCACCACAAAGATACACTCTAACATAAGTTCATCGACGAAGACTAAGTTTTACCGGAAAAACCCCCCATATACTTGATAATTCAATGGTGAAAAAAATTATGTACTTTTGGGGCCCCAAGGCATGATATATACACAAAAAGAATAAAATTCAAATATAAAGTATATACAGAAATCATCAAACCATCGAGAAAAACCCCTTCAAGGGGGAGCCCCCCCAAAGGGGCCCGGGCCCCTGCATCATATAGAAGAGCTCACTGCCTCGTTGGAGCTCAAAGGCCTCAAACTTTTATCCCAAAAGAAAACCCACACAGCAAGGGCCCCGTGTTTAACCCCCTGGGGTCCACCCCCTTTTTCGAAACTCTTTGGGCCCCCCCCCATGCTCCTCATGTACCCCCTAAAAAATCATCTAAAAGGTGTATTGGGATGAGTCACTAGTTTCAAGAGTAGAAAGATGGACCACACAACCCCAAAATCACAACACATCATATGCACTACATGCCATGCTATACATTTTAAATCACATCCACCTAAGCAACATTACTAAGTCTTTGGTTTTAGTGCTACTATAACCACAAGGCGATACTCCGGAAGCCGGGAATCCCTCCCGGAAAACCCCCATAGGGCTATCGGAGAAGGCCCACCGTGAGTACTGAAAAGTAAAGACAATGCCCCCAAAGGGCCTCAAAAAATGTAAATGATCGAAAATAAAGGTGCCGACTCAAAGAATTTAAAAGCAAGACGATTGGCCCTCTTGAATGTCCCCCCCCGGGGTTGGGATGTCCTACATGACTCGTTCGGGGAATCCCCAACCCCCCGGTCCCCAAAACCGCTTTTCCCTAAATGGCAACCCAACACCTTAACCCCGGGGGGGAAAAGGGGCGAGAAAAGGATGGTGAAAACCCTTTTCCGATGCCCCCGACAATAACGACAAGATAGTGCCTCCTGTCCCATTCCACACCACCAATGCATTCTTTAAAGACCACGATCTAGTCTATCAATGCATTATGCACCATGATGTCCACATTCAACATATAATCATCTCATTCAATTGGCATTTGAAAAGTAAACATAGCACATATGCACATCAATGTGTGGAATGACTAATCTATATAGCATATTCATGATGACATGACTAGATTAGATATAATTAAATAAACCCCCAAAAACAAATGCCTTGAACAAGGCCAAACGCCCTTCCCCACTTCCCTAAAAAGGGGCATAATTTTTCCCCCGTCGACGGGGGGACCCCCGGGGAAATCGGATAGGAGGTGAACCTAACATAATTGAGGGTTAGTACTTCACCATTTTAGAATCAAAATTAATGAAACCGGTCAAAATCGTTTAGAACGAAAAAGAAGGTCACACGTCCGAGGGTTCGAGGGAATAAGGATCACCTTGGGCCACGGGGGGGGGACGGGGGTGCCCCCCCCCGTCCCCCCCAAGGGTTTGGCCCGGGGGGGTAGGAGCCCGGTAGTCCCCCCGGGGAAAATGGTTTGGGGGCCCCAAAGGGCCCCCCCGCTTCTTAGGTGGGTCCCCACAAGTGGTAGGAGCCCACCTTGTACCCCCCGTCTTGGGAAAAGACACGCTTTTTCCCATTTTTCCTTTTTGGGGGGAAACAAATGGGCCTTTCCCCACCCATTCTTCACACCTTCAAGGTCCTATAGGATGGTTCTAACCTAGATCTAGGTTAGATTCAAGTGGGGGGAAAACCATCTTACCTTCTTTGCTCAAAAACCCCCTTCAAACCCTCCAATCACTTCAAACCCACAATGTTCCTTCCACCTTGTCAATATCTCTTCAAACCCTTTCCCAAGATCAACACATAAATCATCTATTAAACCTTAGATTCATCATTTCAAAGGGGTTTCAAGATCTCAAGAAACCATACTAATCAAGGGTTTAAAGCTTGGGTATGGTGAATGTTCACAAACCCAACTTTTCTTCCCCCCAAAGATCTAGAGTTGAAGATCATTTCCCGGGCACCGAATGGAAGACCGAGCTCGCCCGCTAAAACCCCCCTTTCTTCCTCTTCCTTTCTTCCTTTTTTCCCCCTTTTTTTTCCCCTTTTTTTCTTTTCTCACCAACGACGAGGGTAATAAATGGAAAGAAAAGAAAATCATAAAGCCTTATAACCATTCCTAATTATGAATAGTGCACTTGGAGGGGTCACTGTGGGGGGACCCACCCCCTACCCACCGAGACCCAAAAAATTAGGATTTTGACCGTTGGGACCTCGGGTGAACCCCCCCCCCAAACATACGATGTAGCATGATATCCCCTTAAAAAAGGGTATAATACCTGTTTTATTTGTACATAGCCTTTTGGTAGGTGCACGACACGGTTTGGGCCCCCCCCCTTTTTCCCCGGGGACGTCGACTTGTGGGGAAAGGGGTTTAAGGTCACCCGTGCATCATAGCCTAAAGGAAACCCCCCAATTTCCCCGCTGGGGTTTTTGCATGGTTAAACCGTTCAACCGAAATCAGACTGGTTTAAAAAGGGGGATTACATTCCCCCCTTTAAAAAAATTTTACCCCCAAAATTTTGGGCGGGGTTTATCAAAAGATGAGGGTACTTGACTGCATTTCT
>CM040966.1:61166662-61202161 GCA_022985045.1 Macadamia tetraphylla | reverse complement strand
GTTTGTTTGGGTGTGGTTGAACCCCCCCCTAAACCGAGCAAGTTGGAAAGCTTACCCCACATATACACATTTTTTAGATGATGCATGGTTGTCCCCATGGATAGTGTTTTCTATCCTCCATACACGAGTAGGGAGGAGCGATGGGTGGATGCCACGGAGGAGTGGTTAAGGACGGGAGGAGCATAGCTGGGACTGGTTTTGTGACTTCTATGCATACCCCATCGTGAGGTGTTTGGCATATTTTTATTATATTGATACGGTTTATGGATATTATGTTTTAAACTTGATATTTGTAAGTCTTGAAGGATTGTAACCGAATAATTGGTTATTGATATTATGTTTATCATTAGATAATTTTCCCATTTTATTTATGATTCCACTACTATACCCTAATTGCTACTTTTGGTGGGTTTGTGAGGGAGATTGTGAAATGTTAAGGTATTGCTATCAAAGATCCTGTAGGTTTGTAAGACGTAGGTCTTACTCACACCGCCAATATTCCTAATGGTAAGTTGGGCCCTAAGGGGGGGGATAGCTATGGTAAAAAAGTGTGAAGCTCTACCTTAACTCAAAATCTCGACCAAACCATACTTGGGAAAATTAGGATATAAATAAAATCTCAAGACAACAATAATAGAATTGCACAATTGGGAGACAAGCATAGGTGTTAAAGCCTTTTCATTATAATAGAGAACTTGAATACATAGCTTACATTCTTCATAAGAAAATAAAGAACTGAAAGGGAAATCCTAACTAGCCTAAGTCTAAGAAATTAAACAACTAAGCAAATGAAAAAAGTAAAATGTTTAACTAAAACCTAAAACATCAAACTTAAATAAAGAATGAAGGAAACCTAAAAAATACTAAAAAGGGCAAACATGACACTACTCTTGGTCACGGTGGTGGCCCTCCCTCCCCAGCCGGTTCGCACTATGCTTTGGAGGAGGCACCAAAATACCAAGATGGAAGACCATCACTTGCATTTGTCCCTCTAGGGAGGCCACTCTATTGTCCATAAGAAAATAGGCCCCGTTATGCTGCGAGGTGGCCATCTATGCTCCTCATTAGTGATGTGGTAATGTCCGATGGGCCATAACATCATTGAGACCAAAGCCTCACCCCTAGTGCCCCAAATGTAGAAGTAGCCATAGAACGATAGCCTAGGGGTGTGGTGGGACACCACCAACCTCGCAGCCTCCCCCCTTCCCACCACCCTTTGGATGCCTCCACCAACATCACTAGCACCTCCACCAACATCACCGACACTATCCCCCTCTACCTCTATAGGTTGCTCACCCCCCTTTGGATCTTTCACCTCCTCATGTTTAGGGTCATCTTCCTTAGGGAGTCTTGTTGAAATCGTGACCACCTCGCCCAAACCCCCGCCTCCAAATCAGCCCCAAAACGAAGGAAGATGTCTCAAGATCCTCCCATAGCATAGGTTCTCGACTAGATCTTGTCCCTGACCAATTACCATGGTCCACATCAGAGGAAAGGGAAGACATGTCTACACCCCCATGTACATGAAAGAAGTCACATAGACATGCAATGTGGATACCTTATCGTAGTGCCCGTGGGGAGAACGTCAACCGAACCGCACGACGAAAACCCTTTTGGGAGTGGCAAAGGTTAACTAGCGATCCCATCCCTTAGCCTCCTATATCAATATGTCGTTTATCTCCCGAAGGTGTCGGGACTCTGGGTCATAAGCTCGAGTCCAGGTGGGCAATACCCCGGTCACCGCATTGTCAACCATCGAATGTTGGCCAACCGCCCTATGTCAAAGGAGATCTCAACCCCTTCAAGTAGGAGGCGATCCGCATCTCTTTGGTACCTCGGTTCACGATTGCGTTGGAGTAGAAAAACCCCCATTGTAGGGTAGTAGTACTTATTGGGTTTCAAGATACGATACCACCCGATTGCCTAAAAGCGTTGAAGGAACGGAATGCACAGAAGTCACTTGTCCTCACATAAATTCTGGGTCCACATTGTCGTGCTCAAGAGTTCCCAATGATCTTGTTCAGCCATAGAGTGGAATAGGTTTGGGGAACGAGGGGGGCTTTCCTCTTGTTCAACGATCGGTAGCACACGCCTGCCGACATCGTTGTAAGATGATTCCTAAGGATTCAAGAGTGAGAACCTAGTTCAATGGCTGAAAGTAAAGCTCACGTAAAAGAAATCTCAAAACTAGGTTAAAGAGAGGAGAAACATATTCGGGTGGCCCGATCGATTGAGAAATAGCAAGAGGAAAGGGGGGAATGGGTTGAAAGACTCTCCTTGGCCTTTTCCCACACCTCCTCCACAAGTTAGATTAGGTTTTGTAAATAGAATTCAAACTGAGTTATTTATATTTTTGGAACCACCAAGAACAAGCCACCGGATCCACGGACCTATGGTGCCTATTTCGTGAATTGAAAAGTCCCATTTTTCCTTTTGTTCATGAAAATAACACCGATTTTTCCCATGAACAAACCATATTTCGTGAAAACACCCTATTTTCGATCGATTATTTTAGAAATAAAATATATTTTTTATTTTTCAAATCTTATTATTATTGTTTCCTCATAGTGCCCCTTCGGGATATGCATGCATCGATCCAAATATGTGTGGACCTCATTATGTATGCCCTAACCCTAACTTTGCCTATTGTATACATGGGGGACCCCTTGTATGCATTTTCCAATTACATGCAACCTTGTATATGCATGTGAACTAATCAAATTCCTCCACAGAGTCTTTCAGCGAACCCCGGGTCCCGACCCCCCAAATGCCCATCACCTCCGCTTCCCACGTGGAATGGGTAGACCGCAATGCACCCTCGGCTCCATCGATACTTACTGCACATGATGTGGCCTCCATCATGGATAATATGATGTGGGAAGTTGAGGAAAGGCAAAACCAGCTTATGGCAGGGATCGATAATAGGATCCAAGTGACAATGGAAGCCTATAATGCACCGCCCGCACCTCCTACTCCACTGGCACCCATTCAAATACCCGTTGGATCGACTACCCTTCAAACGTCTAATGGGGCACAAGTGCATGGGCAAGGGCATCAAAATGTGCATGGTCAGGTGCAAGACCTGATACCAAATCAAGCCCAGGCCCATGTAGAGGGCTAGACAGACTTGATAAAGATGGTGGAGAAATTCCAACGGCTTAGGACCCATGTTTCTCCAAGGTGGACCAAGATCCATTATACCTATCAAGATTAATTGGTGGTATGAAAAAGGTGTTCAGGCTAATGGGCTACACCAAAGAGCAGAAGATTTTGTGTGCGGGCTATCAGCTACAAAATGAGGCTGATGATTGGTGGAGTGCTCCTGAGCCTATTTTGAGGGCTAGTAACCCGAACCCTACTTGCAGACTTCAAAGGGCCTCTTTGAGAACTATTTTCTAGAAAGCTTTTGGGATGGGAGAGAGAAGTTCTCCTTGGTTCAAGGTTCCCGATTTGTGCTCGAGTATTAGCAACGTTTTTGAGGAGCTTTCCATTTTGCTCCGAGCATCTCGTAGGTGATAGAGCCAAAGCAAAGAAGTAGGCTAGGTATTGGGTCAACCATTATTGGGTTGAAACTACGCACTTATACCGAGGTGGTCCAAGTGGCTAAGTCTATTGAAGACCGCATAGAGATAATTTTCAACCTAGCAGGAACGGAAAGAGGCCAATGGGGTCTACTAATCCGTGGGAGGTAGCAAATCCTTCGAGTGCCCGATATCAACCCCAACTCCAAAGGTAATTCGGAAGCCCGCTAGTCGCCTCCGATCTAGTGATGTATCTCGCCACGGATCAAGCCGAGGTGCTTTTATTGTGATCAACCAGGCTATATGGTGAGGAAATGCCCCATCGGAGGCCAGGTTATGCACCATACAAGATGCCACCTAGGCCCCAAAAAAAGATGACCCTAGACCAGATAGCCCCATAAGGCCGAGAACAGGGGCAATATTTGCTATGACCGTAGAAGATTAGGTGCACCCGTAGTGATAGGTACATTATTGATATCATTGTTGCCACACATGTGTTATTTGACCTCAGAGCCTGATTTGTTTGTGTCACGAGCATTTACAAAGAAGATGAGAATTCCACCCAAGGGACTAACTCAATGTTTGGCATGAGCACCCTAAGAAGTGTAGTAAGTCCGAACTATATGTATGTTCTTGTCCAAGGACCATAGGTGGACATGAGTTGAATGCTCACTTGATCGAGTTGGATATGACCGACTTTGATATGATTTTTGGAATGGACTGGTTATCCGTATATAGAGCTAGTGTGCTATGTGCAGAGAAGACTATCATTTTCAGACCTCATGATGATGATGAGTTTATGTTCCAAGGGGATAAGCCCAAGAAACCCAAGAAGGTTATTATATCTGCACTCCAGATGAAGAAGCTACTAGATAAGGGATGTCAACGCTACTTAGCATCTGTGATGGATACTGAGATAGAGACTAGGCCATTGATCGAGCTAGATGTGGTAAGGGAATTTCCCTACATATTTTCATATGATTTGACAAGTTTTCCCCCGGATCGAGAAACAAAGTTTACTATAGACCTACTCCCCAGCTCGACACCAGTGTCAAAGGCCCCTTACCGCATGGCCCCCATAGGTGCAACTTCAGGACTTCAGAAGAAGGGATTCATTAGACCTAGTGTGTCTCCATGGGGAGCACCAGTATTGTTCGTCAAGAAAAAAGACAGGAGTATGAGATTGTGCATCGATGACCGGGAGCTTAATAAGCTAACCATTAAGAACCGATATCCTTTGCCAATGATAGATGATCTATTTGATCAGTGGCAGGGTGCCAAGGTATTCTTCAAGATTGACCTTAGATTGGGCTACCACCAACTTAGGATCAAGGATAGTGATGTCAGTAAGACAGCCTTCAGATCAATGTATGGACATTATAAGTTCTTGGTGATGTCATTTGGGTTGACCAATGCACCGGCTGCATTTAGGGATTTGATGAATCGGGTATTCCAAGATGTTTTGGATAAATTTGTAATTGTGTTCATTGATGACATCTTGGTTTACTCCAAGAGTGCAGAGGAACATGCTGTTCATCTAAAATTAGTACTACAACGCCTGAGAGAGAAGCAACTCTATGCCAAATTCAACAAGTGCGAGTTTTGGTTGTCATAGGTGGTATTCCTAGGCCATATTGTTTTAGACAAGGGTATAGAGGTTGACCCAAGCAAGGTGAAGGTAGTTCTAGAGTGGGAGACTCCAAGAGTGTAGCGGATGTAACGTAGTTTTCTGTGATTGGCCATTACTACAGGAGGTTTATTGAGAACATCAGACATACCCCGATGACTCGAATCACACGAAAGGGTGTGAAATTTGAGTGGTCTGATGCTTGTGAAAAGAGCTTCAAGGAACTAAGGCAAAGGTCAATATCAGCTCTAGTTGTGACTATTTTGACCGGTATAGGTGGTATGGTTGTGTATAGCGATGCCTCTAAGTTGGGATTAGGTTGTGTATTGATGTAGAACGAGAAGGTCATTGCTTATGCATCTGCCAGTTGAAAGATTATGAGAAGAACTACCCCACCCATGATTTGGAATTGGCAGCTGTGATTTTTGCACTGAAAATCTGAAGACACTACCTGTATGGCGAGAAGAGTGAGACCTTCAGTGACCATAAGAGCCTCAAGTACTTCTTCACCCAAATGGAGCTTAACATGAGGCAGAGGCATTGGTTGGAATTGATGAAGGACTACGATTGCACTATCCACTATCAACTGTGGAAGGCCAATGTCGAGCTGATGCCTTAGTTAAAATCTCAGCTATTAATCTTGCATCATCGACCACCAATGAGCATCTCATAGAGGAGGCCAGGAAGCTAGACTTGGAGCTATTAGTGGAAGGTGTCATATTGTCACTATCGGCATTGGTGGTAAAACCTAGTCTTTGTAATTGAAAGTGGGATTCTCAAGTTCAAAGGGAGGCTGTGTGTGCCTAGTGATGGTGAATTGAGAGACACAGTTTTGAGAGAGGCACATAGCTCTCCATACTCCATTCACCTCGCAGCACTAAAATGTACAGGACCTCAAAGGCTATTCCGTGGAATGGGATGAAGAATGATGCGGCCATGCATGTGTCTAGATGCCTCACATGCCAGAAGTCAAGGGAGAGACAAAGGCCCCATGGGTTATTACAGTCCCTACCTATCCCAGAGTGGAAATGGGAGAATATTACCATGGACTTTGTTACGGCCTACCCCACACATGTAAGGGCATGGATGACATTTGGGTAGTTGTAGACCACTTGACCAAGATAGCTCACTTTATCCCAATCATGATCACATTTTCCATGGACAAGTTGGCTGTTGTATGTTGATAACATAACCTGATTGCATGGTGTGCTAGTTAGTATCATCTCCGATCGAGATCCTGTGTTCACTTCCAAGTTTTAGACATGTGTGCGTAGGCTATGGGTACATAGTTGAATTTCAAAGCTTTCACCTCGACATCGATGGTCGCTAGAAAGGACTATTCAAACATTAGAGGACCTACTCGAGCATGTGCCTTGGATATGAGTTATAGTTGGGATGAGAGCATTTCCTTATTGAGTTCTCCTACAACAACAGTTATCAAGCCACTATCGGAATGTCCCCATTCGAAGCAGAGTCTGGCAGAAAGTGCCAAACTCCACTCTATTGGGATGAGGTTGGTGAACGGCATATTTTGGGTCCAGACTTGATACAGGCTACTAGTGATAAGGTGAATGTGATTAGAGAAAGGACTAAGGCAACTCAATCCAGGAAAAAAAGCTATGCAGATGTCAGGAGAAAGCATCTGGAATTTGGAGTTGGAGATAAGGTGTTCTTGTGGATCTCCCTAGTTAAAGAGGTGATGTAGTTAGGCAAGAAGGGAAAGCTTAGTCCGAGGTTTATGGGACCGTACGATGTACTAGAAAGGATTGGATTGGTAGCTTATCAGATAGCTTTACCACCAGAGTTGGAGGGTACACATGATGTCTTCTATGTATCCATGTTGAGGAAGTACATCCCTAACCCCACTCATATCCTGACTTACATACCTCGTGAGTTGGATGAGGATTTTGCCTACGTGGAGTATCCAGAGAAGATTGTTGATTGAAAAGAGCATATTCTCCATAACCACATTGTTTCCTTTGTCAAGATGAAATGGATGAATCAGCCCGAGTAGGAAGTATCTTGGGAGCGAGAAGTTGAGATGATGAAGTAGTATCCTGGATTTTAAGGATGAAATTCTTGTAAGGTGGGGGGAATGTTACACCCGTGTCTAATTCGTCTAATCTAAACTGTTGTGATAGGTTTTGGCTTGTGGTCGCCCATTCCCAAAAGGGGGGAAAGATGACCCCAAGTGTTCGTGCATCGCGTCAATCTAACTAGAGGGCATTCGCACTTTCATCCTGCATTTATAAGTGACCCTACCTCAACATAAATCCCCAAGACGCACGTTACCGAAGACCATGAGCAGGGCCAAGGGCAACCACCCATGCAAGACCAGCTGTAGGACAACAAGCAATCTAGATAACTTGCTCTCTTAACCACTATAAATAAGCCACCGGATCCACTAGGTCTGAATCCGGTGGGCTGTTTTCGGAGGCAACAAAGTTGCTATCAAAGTTCCGATACCCATGGGTTCTGCCACTCGCATCGTAGGTAGTCTCAAATGATCCCAAATCATTCTCCACATCTTTCTTATGACGTGAGCACATTGCGGACCTAAGTAGTCGAGTTCTCAGGCTCCGAAAGTCGTATTAACCAGATCGGTCCAAATAGAGTTCAACCAAACGGACCATAAGGCCCAACTTAACTCATAAGTTAGAAATGTGGAATTCATTTCCTCATTTCCCATTGTGTGCAAATGTAGGAGAGGAAAGGAGAGAAGAGGGAGAAGAAGAAGAAGAGGAAGAGGAAGAGGAAGACGAAGAGGAAGAGGAAGAAGAAGGAGGGAAGAGTTTACCTTGGTCCCAGCTGCCACATCGTTGCCGAAAATCCCTTCCGGAGGTGAATACAACCTCCCATACAACTCTCTCTCTTCATTTTGACCTAGATTAAGCTAGGTTTTGGATGGAATCTTAGTTTATAAACCATGTTGAGGTTGTAAATGCGATTCTACCTTCCTGTGTTGTCGAGCTCAAACCTAGCCCGTGAGCTTCGCAACAAGTAGTGCCAAATGACTAACTAGGGTTTCTATCATTCGATTGATGTATCTCCCAAATGGCTGTGGAATTGGGATTTTATTAGCTTAGAATGATGTTTGGAACATTCTCACAAACTCCATGGAACAAATCCTCGTGATCCGCCCGAATCAAAAGCCCCAATTCAATGGATACAGACGCCACCGGAAGCAAGCCATCGGATCCATTGGGCCTTGGTGGGTTGTTTTAGTGAACCACAAAGCTCAATGATCTCTCGTCACCACCCCCGGGAAAATTTCTGGTGGAAATACCCTGTTGTGGTGTTTCCTGACATTCCCCCACGGGAAACCTTGTCTGTTCCTTTTGGCGGTGACCCAAGAGGGCCTCTCCTGATTTTTCTGACATGTACTGATGTACGATTACCCGTATATCTAGTACAGTGACGTGCATGTGCCCTGAGATCAAAATTGAGTGGATTAATCGGTGCCTTATCTCAACCCTAACACAAGGTAGATCAATAAGGTGACGGATGGTTGCTTTATTTTTGGATTATTTTATTATTATAGAACTACTCACATGTGTAAGATTGTACATGATTATTTTAATTGTTCAAGTATGATGATGACATGCCATATGTTATATTTGTTTTTACAATGATGATATGATTTGTTATGGATATGTATGATGGGATCCGGTGTGGCCGAGGTGGTACCATCACCGTGATCATCGTGTGTTTGGTTGTATGTATGAGATGGAATTCGGTATGGCCGAGGTGGTACTGGTGCCATGATTTCTGAATATATGTTGCATTCATGCATTGATTATATGCATTAGAGTTAGTTGTAGTCACATATTACACTTTGTGGCCAACGGGTGACAGGTATCGTGTGCTCCAGCACTACATTTGGAAATGGATACGCTTTTATGGCCGATTTATTGGTACCCGTGTTGCATAGTCTATACTCAACCGTGATATGCATGCTAGATTAGGTAAACAGCCTCGGATTCACTTTGTGGCTGAAGTGCTACCGTAACGGTACCGTGGATCTGATTTGGAGATAGATTATACTTTGTGGCTGAGGTCTTGCCAATATCGTAATTCATACTAATCGTCATTATGAAGGCATGTAGCATATATGTGGTTAGGTATCACTCCCTATGCTACTTAACCCTTTCCAATAGGGGTAAAGGTGTTGATAACCCATTGTTGTATGTTCGATGTGCTTTCGAATGCCACTCCTCGGTATGATGTGATTGTTGGCGGAGGCAAGAACTTGTCGTGCATGGCCGATGATTGGTATTGGTGCCATGACAGTGAGGGGATTATCGGTTTTTTGGGTGATCCATGGATGCATACGGACGGACAGGCTTCTATTCATAGCTTGGGTTTGTATCCTTACATAGTCGATGGCGATTCTGAGATGAGGGATACAACCTAATGTGCCATAGTAGCATTTACCCGACTTAGTTGTATTGGTAGGTGGATATTAAAATAAATGAATTGCATCACGAGCATCATGGACTATGTGTTTAATTTCTATTATCATGCATCATAAATTATTACTGTGATTGTTTGCTTGGGTGTGCTTGAACCCCACCCCTCATTGAGCAAGTTGGAAAGCTCACCCCACGTATACACACTTTTTAGATGATGATGCAGGTACGGTTGTGCCCATGGCTAGTGATTCGCTATCCTCTGGACCGGAGTATGGAGTGAGCGACTGGTGGATGCCGGACGCGGAGGCGCATAGCCAGGACTATGCTTATGACTTTTATGCATACGTGGCACCGTATGGTGTTCGGCATAATTTTTATTATGCTGATACAAGTCTGTGGATATTATGTTTTAAACTTGATATATGTAAGTCTTGAAGGATTGTAACAGAATAACTCAATTATTGATATTATGTTTATCATTAGATAATTTCCCTATTTTATTGATGATTCCGCTACTATACTCTGATTCCACTACTTTTGGTCAGTTTGTGATGTGAGATTGTGAAATGTTAAGGTACTGCTATCAGAGATCGTGGTAGGTTTATAAGACAGGTACGTGTCTTTCTCACACCGTTGGTATTCCTAATGGTAAGTTGGGTCTACTGGAAGTGGGGTGTGACACTTTGCCCCTGAGGCGGGGAGAATTATTAAAAATTTTATTATTATTATCGGTTGTTTCATGGAAATATTAGATCTTGATTTTATTTGTGTGCATGATACATACCTCATCTCCGCATTCATTACTTTTTGTGTTCACCACATAAAATAACGAATTTACTTATCATTTCATGTATTAATTTATTCTTTTGTACATTAATTATAGTCTACTTCAGCATCCTATGTGTTATTATATGTGTTCACATAACAATCATAATCATCATTTCAAAAGGCATCGCACATTTATATAGATAAGTTAGTTACATATTCTGTCATTTTATGTTATATCATTTTATGTGATTTTAATATAGATTATATATTATTCTATGTAATGTTCTAATAGTTTTTTGTAATCATTTCATACAATTATATACATGTGTTATATTATCTCGCAGATAAAGCTTCCATGTCGGCTTAGGCTATTAAAATTCTCGGGGAGAATATTCAAATCCAAGCATCTGTAGAAAGACGAAATTTTGAGTGAGATGGGTGCCTAACACCTTCCCACACTCATAACCCTACTGCACCTCATCTTTGGAATGACTAAAATATGAAGTCAAATTTGGGGGTTCTCCTTTCATAGGAATTTAACCCCTACTTGAGCTTGATCCTCAATTAGAATTGGGCTCCATAATGGGGTTCTAGGCCCCAATCCTAGATGGAAACTCCAAAATCAAGCTTTCCCCATCCCCACAGCTGCTAGACATGTTTGGAGACTTCACCGCAAGGCAGATAGGTGAGAGGAAATAAGTGGGAAAAAGACGACAAGAAATATTCCACAGAAAATCCCTAAAAGGGAGTGAAGGAGAAAAGGGGGTAGGATTAATCCTCACTCTCTCTTCATCCGATCCCAAACTGCTTTTCCCTTACAAGGGCAACTCCACTGAATGTGTAACTGATTATGCATCGTGTTCAAAGTGAAATCACTTGATAAGGGTACTCCTTGTCATGCCCGCACCCTCAAGGAAGTCAGTGCACGATATACTAAATACTTTGTGATCAAATGATGTCTACTTCCTATATAAGAGTGCTCGAAGTGAAATTGGTTGATGAGGATTGCCGTCGATAGTTTAAAACCATCCAGGGTAGTAGAATGTATCTTGCCGTTCTGAGATCAACTAATGGCCACTTTCTGTACTACACTTGAGCACACAATCACTTATGGATACACCTATCTCTATGGTTAGCTAACTAAACCCATGTAATGTCATGGACATCACCGGCAGCCACACCCCTTGAAACAAGACTCATCTAGCATATCAAAGGAACCATGTATCCATTATTCACTTTTAGAGATAGGTATTTGGTTCCGCCAAGGGTGGCCTTGTTCGTCTTATAGCCTTACCCATTGCATTGCATCATATAGGAACTAGACCATTGAACAACTAAGGTACACCACAAACTAACTCAAGAATTGTTTGTGGTTCAAGTTCGAATCCTCTAGCCTCTTTCATCTAGGATGAGATTTTCCTATATAAGTTTAAACCTAGTATGTTCTTTGACAATTGGGAATTGGGAAATGCAACTATATCAGTTTTGGTTCACACAACCGTGTACGTGGTGATTCCTACTTCACCACATTATATTAGCATGTGTTCCAAACTGATAATGTTCCACATAACCAATCAAGAGTCAAGAATGTTTAGGTATTTTCATGTTATGGGGAGAAACAAAATATATATATGAAATCAGCTATGAGCTATTCTTACATGATCCAACTTGTTTGTTTTATCACACCATAATTTGTACCTAACTTGGGCCCTCCCAGTAAAAGAAAAAGGTGTGTGAATATATCGACTAAAGGTTGGGCCAAAATTAAACACTTATTATAGTGCAGAGTAATTTTGTTTGTGCATCATTCAGAAAAAAAAAACAAAAAACATAATAAAACAAAAAATCTACAAAAAAAAATTAAATTCTTTTGTTTGGGCAGGCATGATTTTGTGTCAAAAAAATTCCCCACTTTCTGTGTGGACCCGTTAAGATAACCATTTGTCCGAGTCAGCCTGAGAGATCCTTACCAACCGAGGAACTTATTGTTCAACTCACTCTACCAAGTTCACCTAGTTCAGTATCATCTAAACAATTGGTGAGTATGGATCCAGCTAGTGGAAGTCAACCAGTTGCCCAAGAGAAACGAAGAATGGATATGATGTAATTAGAGTTGGAAGAATTGCTTCATTTATTCAACCATTTTACCAGTGCAAAGCAGCCTCAGTAACAGTTTGAACCTATTTCAACTCTAGGAGAACAGATCGACCAAGATGGAGTCTAATACAACTCGTGACATACCAAGACTCATGGTCGATGATAATGAAGGAGAAATCCGACCAGATCTTCCAATTGAACCCCCTGAAACTGAAAAGGAGAGAAAGATGAGGGAAAAATTAGAAAGACTTGAAAAGTTGCTTTAGACACCTAGACCACAGAAACTGATGAAATGGTCCTCTTTCCAGGACCTTGAATTTCAGAGAAATTTAAATGAAACACTGATAAGTTTGACGGTAAAGGTGACTCAAGGGTACACTTGAAGGTTTTCATTAATTTTTCCAGATCATGGGGATTTACTGAAGAACAAATGGGGCAAGCATTTTTGCTTACTCTTTTAGGCCCAACTCTTCATTGGTTAACTCAGTTAGAACCTTCCCAGACTCAGATTTGGTTAACAATTATGAAGGCATTCACTAGCAAGATTTTATAACATCGAATCGGATATTACTCGACAAGAGTTAGAAACTGTCGATGTGCTCCGTGTGATGGTTTCACCGAAGCTCCTAAGATTTCGAGATAAGGCAGGAATGATGACATCTTGACTTATTGAAAAAGAACAAGTTGAAATGATCCTAAATAGCTTGGTAAATCCCTATTATGATGTGTTATAGAGTCAACACATTGAAACATTCTCAGTGTTGCTAGCAACTAGAAAGAGGGTTGAAAACCGTATATTCAGAGAATCACAACATCGTGGTACTTCTCAAAGTCATCCTAAACAAGGAAAAGACCAAGGCCGCACAAGACCAAGGTTCAGGGCTAAATTTGGCAGGCCAGAATCAGCAACCTCACATAGCTCAAGTCACAACATCTCCTCCAACTATGATACAACCCAGCTCATCATCAAGACAAGCTTCGAAGCCTCAACGGAAAATCACCGATTTGGGCATAGCTAGTCGCTAGTATATGCTGAATTGAAGAAGGAAGGAATTTTGGGAATAGTACATTCCCACCAATAAAAATCCCTTGCCAAAGTGGCATGATCAAAATCAATTATGTGACTATCACACCCAAGAAGGGCACCTCACTAATGAGTGCATTGCACTCGACGCAGGATACAGATCCTTGGACGATGGAAGGCTTGAACTAAATAGTTGAGCAGAATTAGATGGGGTAATGATGTTTGAACAACTAAAAAAGAAACAAAACGAACAAGCACATCAGATCATGAATAAAAGCATGCTAGGTTTAGAGAGAGATTTTTCTTTCGCTTTCTTTCTAATTTAAGATGTAGGAATCTTGTTTCATATAAATAAAGTTCTACTTTCATTTCAACTTCATTTCTATCTTCTTTCACTCTTTCATTATGACCAAGAGTGTCAAAGTCTTCATGATAAAGTTCTTGAGCTTTTCATACATTTGATGCTTTTCCAACGAGCATGGAGCCTAAAGGAATATTTATCTTGGTAAGTCTACCAAGGAGGCCATCTTTGGCCGCCAATTATCCAAAAAGAAAAAAACTAGGAAAAAGATACCCCCGCCTCCTCAAGCTTAGCCTTTTCTTTGAAAAGCCTATCTCAGCCCACCTATAAATCATCACCCCGAAACTCTTCCTGTTCTACATGTCCCTTATCTTCTAGGGCCTAATCATGAAATATCATGTCACCGAGGCACCACAAAAAAATTTCCCCTAGAAAAGAAAAGGAAATCTAGAATTCCAAGTTGGAATAATGCCTAAATTTGGGCCATCTCTAAAGTAACAGTTCAAAAAAAAAAAAAAATCCAAAAAAAAAAAAAAATGAGAATGTACGATAGCCCAAAGTTGGGGTCTTTCCAAATTGAGACAAAAAAGTTGATTTCAGGAATCAAAATCCAGTGATCTAAGAAAAATTAGAAGCTTGTGGATTACCTACTTGATATATGAAAGAAGTCATCAAAGATTAGCTTGGGCCCTGGAAGCATTTTGAGCTTTTTTCCATCCTTTGGAACCCGGTCCTAAACCCCATTTACAACCTACTAAAGTCCTCTTCGATTGACTGATGATAAAGATTCTCATCGACATCTCCGAGCTCATCCGGCTATGATGGAACTTAATTATCGAGCTTTGGCATCGAGTCATTAGTCTGAACTATGATAGGTCTAATCCACATTTGAGGTACGTAGGAAACTTACCCACAAAAATGCTAAAGTGCGACCACCCATTACTCAACATTCAATATTTATATCTTTGTATCCATCCTGAACTACGTTTGACCTGATCCCTACTCTAGGGTACGTAGGCATCTTGATGAAATAATAATCAAGTTCGGTCCTCTCACTCTCACATTTTTTCAATATCTCTCTCTACATTGGTCTCTCAAAAGAATCGATGATGCAAGAAAGAATGGAAAGAAGTTCATGATCAAAGAAATTTACTGCTCACGATAGTATAATCTTGATAACTGCTCACTCCTATGGATAATAATAATAATAATAATAATAATAATAATAAACGTTCACACACACACATGTTTGCTACGTGGGCATTTCTATTCTAAAAATGAGGCAGAAGATTTGTTGTCGGGGAAATCACGATTCATGGGCACGCAATCCATGAGGATCGTCAACATCGGAAGGGCCTAGCCCGAGAAGTGGAGCAATTATTGTAAAAGTGAAAAGGCTAATACAATCGGGGCAAATGCCATGGCTATTTCACAAGTGTCTCACAGAAGAATGACTCACCATCCTTTTGTTCGTAACGGGCTTAGTCATTAGCCCACATCATCCAATACCATTTATATCCATTCGGCCAGTTCACCAAAATACTTGTCAAGCCCACTAAGATGATGGAGATATGGATAATGCGAATTGTGCCTTGCCAATTTAAAAATGTGAATAATCACAAATTTTCAAATTCACCAATAAAATTTCAAAATTTCAAAATTGCATAAGCATTTCATTTCTTGACCTTGAATGGACAATTGATCATAAAGTTATAATCATCCTTTCTTCACCAAAGGTTGATGGCAACAACATCACACTTGATGTTATCATGCGATAATCAATTGTGTGCTAACCATTTTATAAGAATATGTGTTGTTCAAGTGTAGAAGCAAGAAAATGGAGATTCTCCGAAAACATTTTTAATTTTAATAAGATTCCATTCAACCCTCTCATATGCATGGGATTATGTTTCCTAAGCATTTGATTTCATCCTAATCTCATGATCACCATTGTACCTGTGTACTCCAATCTCGTGATCACCATCATACTGTACTTTCTAATAATCTCAACCTCTCAAGATCACCATCGACATGTGTACTTTCAATCATTCTGATCTCGTGGTCACCATTGTACCCGTGTACTTCCAATAACGCCATCTCGGATCACCATCGCACTCATGTACTATCCCATAATCTCAACCTCTCAAGATCACCATTGTACATGTGTACTTTCAATCATTCAGGTCTCATGATCACCATTGTACATGTGTGCTTTCAATCATTCCGATCTCGTGATCACTATCGCACTTTGTACTCCATCATTCTGATCTCGTGATCACTATTGTACCCATGTGCTTTAATCATCCCGATCTCATGACCTCATTGTACATGATCTCGTGATCACTATCATACCCATGCACTTTCAATTATCCCGATCTTGTGATCACCACATACCCATGTACTTTCAATCATACCGATCTCGATTATACCCATGTACTTTCAATCATTCCGATCTCGTGATCACCATCGATCCCATGTACTTTCAATCATTTTGATCTCGTATCATACCCGTGTACTTTAATCATTTTGATCTCGTGATCACCATTGTACCCATGTACTTTTAATTATCTCGATCTTATGATCACCATTGTACGCATGTACTCTTAATCATCTCAATCTCTTGATCACTATTGTACTCTTGTACTCCTGATCACTCCAAACTCTTAATTTCTCATGTGCCCATGCAATCATCAATTTCACGATCATGTAAACTTCGTAATGCATGTGCCTCAATTTTGTACTTGCAATCCCAAAACAAATTGCTAAGTTCATAAGAGAAGAATTATGGAAAACCGCTTCCCATAAATTTTAGTGAAGGTTGAGATGCCATAATAAGAATGTCATTTCCACAATAGCACCAAAAGTGCCAATTTAGTGCCGAAATACATAATAAGAATGTTGTTTTTGCAACAACACCAGAAAGTGTCGATTCCAGTGCCAAAATGTTATTACAAGAATGACATTTTCGCAATGGCACCAAAAAGTGTTGATTCCATTTTCGAGATGCCTTTACAAGGATGACATTTCCCCAATAGTGCCATAAGTGTAACTCCAAAGATGTATGTGGCTAAAAGAGTGTCGCTTCCATAAAACAAAGACCGAAAAGTGCCAATTTCAATATTGAGACAAGAGCCTCATTTTCATAACAACATTGAAAAGTATTAATCTTAGTGTCGATTTTCATGTCAAGATATCAATTTGATCAGAAGTATCAAAAAATGTTGCAAGGACATCATTTTGATATGAGTCTGATCATAAGAGCTGAGGTACGTTAAAAGAGCGATATCCTTGCAATTTCTCCAGTGAGTTGTCTCTCAGGTATGTATTTTCTTCCTCATTAGGATTTAATTGTACTTTGTAATAATTTCATCATACTTGAACTTTCATCCAAGTCCGAAACATTTCATGTATGATCCAGTTCTAGTGGTATGGTATACTGATACTAGTCAATTGGATATACCGTCATATTAATTTATGTTTTCATCAAATTTTACCATCATGGTTTAATCACTTGCCTTTTGCATTGCACCTCCGCTATTCCTGAGTAGACTATCGATAGTACATGCTCTAGGCTGACAAAATTTTGTTATTGTATTCTTTGCCCTTTGGTTGTTGCACAGTCTCGGCCAAAGAGAGGCATTCTATCGACACCAAATTTTGTCCACCCTTATCAATAATGAATTATGGGCAATGAAGAAACATGTATTCTCTCTTCCAAAAAGAATTATAATTTTTGGCACAAGTCCAGACTATCCTAGCTATCCCAACCTAAAGCCTTTATGCAAGAACTTATGGAGTACAATTAGCATAAGACCGTTAGAGTTCAACCCGATATTTTTAAATGATGCAAGAAGGGTGACCAAAAGTGATCATTGATACCTTTTGCTAGAATATGACAATTGAGCCTAGCATGTGCTTGATTCCTATCATTGAAAGTATTTAGAAACACGGTCCCATTGATATCTTGTATGGAAAAATGGATACCCAAATGTGTTGTATCGCCTACCTAAACTTTGAACCAATTAAACCAAACCAAACCAGAATAAACCCCAACTGCATCAAACCCGAACCAAATTAGACCTACCCGACCAAACCGATCAGCTTGAACCAAACCGTAATAAACCCAAACCGCACAAACTCAACCATTAAACCGCACTCAGCTTGAACCAAACCGAACCAACCAAACCACCTATTTTCCCTCGCTTGATAACAATCAACTGGACGCTTAAACTCGTCACACCCCATTTCTAGTGGACCCAACTTACCATTAGGAATACCAGGGTGAGTAAGACATATACCTATCTTACAAGCTACCGTGATCTTTGATCACAAGACTAACACATCACAATCTCACATCACAAACCAACCAAAATTAGCGGAATCATCAATACAATGGGGAATTATCTAATGATAATATAATATCCATAACCAAGTTATTCTATTACAATTATTCAAGGCTTATAAACATTAATCCCAAAATATACAATCCACTATCGATATCAAAAGGATCAAAAGTATGCTGCTCGGCTCACAGTGTGGCATAAGCATAGTGGTCATAAGCACAGTCTTGATCATGCTCCTCTGCTTCTGGTATCCACCAATTGCTCACACCGTACTCTGACCCAGAGGATACTGGGTCATACACCATCGGCACCACAGTACCTGCATCATCATCTAAAAAGAGGTGTATACGTGGGGTGAGCTTTCCAACTCGCTCAGTGAGGGGTGGGGTTCATACACATCCAAGCATAGTATTCACATAAGTAAATATGATGCATGATTACAAAAATTAAACACAAAGTCCATGATGCTCATGATGCAATTCATTTATTTTATTATCCACCTATAAATACAACTATGTCTGATAAATGCTACTACGGCTCATTAGGTTGTATCCCTCGTCTCAGAACCGCCATCGACTACATAGGGATACAAACCCTAGCCATAAATAGAAGCCTTTCGGTCCCTGTATACGACTATAGGTCACCCAAAAAACCCCTGATAATCCCCTCCTGGCTGTCACGGCACTGGTACCAATCATTGGCCACACCGGACAAGTTCCCACCTCCAACAACAATCACATCGTACCACAGGTGTGGCATTTTGAAAAAGTACATCGAACATACCACAAACAGGTTATCCAACACCTTAACCCCTATTGGCAAGGGTTCGTAGCATAGGGAGTGATACCTAACCATAAATATTCTACATGCCTTCATAACGATACAGTTAGTATGAATTACACGATACCGGTAACACATCAGCCACAAAGTGTAATCCATAACTGTTTACCTAATCTAGCATGCATATAACAGTTGAGTATGGACTACGCAACACCGATATGAATCATCAGCCACGAAGCGTATCTATTTCCAAATGCAGTCCTGGAGTACATGATACCAATAACATGTCAGCCACAAGTGTGTAATCCATGACTACAACTAACTCTAATGCACATTATCAATGCATGAATGCATCAAACATATGAAAATCATGGTATCGATACCACCTCGGCTACACTGGATCCCGCTTGATGTGGTGAAAATTGACCAATCGATCTTTTTTGCAGTTCCTGATGCTCTAACAGATCTGCACAGAAGAGAAGACAAGGGAGAGCCGGGCTAACCCGATGGGGGACTCTCCGATGCCTAAGTTAGATCTTTCTATAGCAGATACTCAAGAGAGTTTTCTAGTAAAGAAGTGATCGATCCCCATGATGGAGGCTTACCTTGATATTTATAGGCTGCTGATGGAGAGAGGAAGGGAGACATTTTTAGAGAGTCCGGCTAGGTATGGACTCCTTGAGGAGAATGGCTCTATGATTCTGGGAATATTCCAGGTTCCAGGGAGTATTTTGGGAATACTCCTCTCTTATCCTGAAGGCCCAAGTCTTGAGAAAGGTGGACACTTCAGACGATGTGAGTGGATTGAGTGGACGTGTAGGAGTGGATGTGTTTACATTTCTAGGTGCCATACTTGATTGTCCTGAGCCGAGGTGACAAGTCAACATGAGGAAGGGCTGAGGTGGTAGGTCAGCCTGAGGAGGAACCGAGGTGGCAGGTCGGCCTGTTGGGAGGTTGAGGCAGTAGGTCGGCTTGTGGAGGGGCCGAGGTGGCAGGTCGGCCTTTGGAGAGGCCAAGGTGGTAGGTCAGCCTGTGTAGAGGCCGAGGTGGTAGGTCGGCCTAAGGAGAGACTAAGGTGGCAGGTCAACCTGTGGAAAGACCGAGGTGGCAAGTCGGCCTGAGAGATCGAGGTGGCAGATTTGCCTAAGGAGAGGCCGAGGCGGTAGGTCAGCCTGAGGAGAATCCGATGTGGTAGGTCAGCCATACGTAGTGTAAACATGCTTCAACTGTGCTAAGGATGGGGATATATTTGGCCTCATCACCAGTCCCCCACTCTAGTAGTTCGGATTAGACTGCTAGAGCATTTAATGTGACCTTCACTTCCATAAGTTGTGCACCATCCGCTTAACGTGAAATGCACTACTTCTTTCACGTGATGCCCTGCCTTTATTTCTCCTCGGGCAGGCGAAGAGACCGCTCTAGGAAACCATTGATTTCAACCAAATCTAGCCATTCATTCTACGCTAATGTTTCTTATAAATAGGAAACTCTTCTACCCAGAAGACTTTGTGTTTGTTTCGAGAGATCAAGTCAGTTCACCTCGCTCCTTGCTTCAGCGTGGTCTTCCTCGTCGTAGATTAGGTCGGCCTCATGTCTTCAACCAGCTCATCTCCAACCAGCTCATCTTTAACCAGTAAGTAGTTTCCATATTATAGTCCTGACTCATCGTTCTTCTTCTGCTCAACCCTTCGTGCTTCCTAGTGTTGGACCCAAAGGAAAATGGCGATGTCCGTGATTCTGACTCGCCCAACCAAACTCTCTTGACGGTTGTAAGGCTCGGTGAGAACCACCTGGAGTGCCCTATCTCTGACGGTTCATCCTCTAGCGATGATACTTCAAGCGGTTTATGCTCTGATAGTAGCTCAGGCTCAAGTAGTAGCTCGGCTACTGATTCTGTTGAGGTGGTCTCACCAGTGACCAACCTGACCAGGGTTGATCCTGGCTCGGGGGCCCCAGCTCAGCCCCCTAGTGCTGTGGTGGTAGGTACTTTGACAGCTGAGCCATCTGGTACTAGAGGTTCAAAAGGAGGCCCAGTACAGTCTGAGGGGGAAGGTTCGGCCACTTCCTCTGGTGGAAAAAAGACCGCTGCCAACACAAGGAGTATACTCATGCCCAAGGTCCTAGACCTGATTTGGGCTAGGTATAGCATCCCCGATTATGTGGTGATGTGCGTCTCCGATGAAGAAGAGAGCGTAGATACTTCTGGGGACAAGGTGGCCCTCTATGATGTCGCCTCCGAGCAAAGCCTTAGGATTCCAAAGGCTCAAACCGGGTCACTCGGATCTAGAGTACTGGGGCCTCACCCCGAGCTAAATTACCCCAAATTCCTAGTGCATTCTCCTCCGCTTTGAGGTGTTCGTCTCGAAGCTGGGCCAAACTACCACACTAGATGTCTCGTAAGCTGTTCTTAGTGAAAAGGCACAACTTGGGGTGGTACTACTTTACCAAGAGGGATAGGGATGGTCCCTACAGCAAGCTAATGATGTTTACCCACATGCCTTCCTGTGAAGAAATAGAAGGAGAGGTACTTCTATATGGCATGGAGGGGAACCCCTTCAAGAGCAGCTAGGCAAAGCCCACTTTGTCAAAGCTGAACCGAGCTCCAAAGTTATCCGTGGCCAACCTCTAAACCTTACAAATGTGTTTGGGTGGGGAGGCTATGGGCATTCATATGTTGCAGACGATGACTTCCTCCAGGAGTGGGAGCTGCGTGAGGTCCCTGGTGAGGGTCTAATCAAGTCCGGTCACTTTATATTCAGCACGATCCTTTTACTAATTCAGCTCACTTATCTTTGTTTTGTAGTGGTGAACGCCAATGTGGACAACAGGCACTTGCCGCAGGGTCAGAGGTGAGGAAGAAGGAGGCGCCTCAAGAAGAATACGAGAAGGGTAGGCCCGAGCCCAAGCCTCGTGGAAAGATCATTCGCCCATTGGTGCAAGTCATAAGGCCTCACTGACATCATTGGGGCAAGCTAAAGGGATGCCCGCCATCTAGTATATAGCTCAGCACGGGACTCTAGGCTCGGCTAAAGACAATAAGCCAGTGGGTCCTTCAGGAGGCAAAGGCCCTGGGCAGACTGATAAGCCAGACCAGGCTGCTGGGGGCCAGGAGGGCTAGAAGAGAAAGTGTTCTCCTGATGAAGAGGCATAGCTTAGAACTAAGCCCAAGGTTGCTCAGCCCACGAAGAGGTCTGGGGCCTCACTGGAGGAGTTGATTGAGAATGGCACTATACTGGATCCCAACAACGCCGAGGCAGTGTCCTCGAGCCACCAAAAGAGTGACATTGCTCATGTGAAGAAGCTATCAAACATTGACTTTGCAGACCTGATGTACACTCAAATCAGTGATGTAAGTTTCCACAAGCTCTATCTTGTAAGGTTCCAAATTTTGGATATTTCTAACAGCTTTATTGGATCTTTGTAGGGCTTTAACTTCTCTATTGATGCGGCTAATAGCTTTGAGGAGATGGCCATTGATTTTTTGAGGGTGGACGTTGAGGTCAAATGCCTCCAAGGGAAGTTGCACATAACCATGGGCCAACGGGAGGCCAAGAAGAAGAAGGCCCGTTCCTAGGGGGTCCGTGCCGATGATGCCGAGCTGAGGACTGGTGAGCTAGAGCGCGAGGTTGCCAAGCAGCTCAAGGCTGATAGTGACCTAATTAAGGAGAAGGATATCCTCCACAGCGAGTTGGCTGAGGCCCAAGATGCTAATTAAAGGAAGGAGGTAGAGCAGGCAGCCTAGATTGCTAAGTTGGAAGAAAAACATCGGGCCGAGATGGCAACGAACGACGAGACCACTGCTGAGAGGTGGCTGGACTCCACAGTGGGTCAGCAATGGTTGGTTGATGTCAACATCACTTCCTTCAACACTGGCTCAGACAATTCCATTAAGTTCGCCCCGAGCAAGATGCTGACACAACTGTTGGACTATGAGCAAGGTGCTCCTACCCGCTCCTTCAAGTCGCCGATGGTCAGTCGACGCGGTGAAGAGGTGAGCCAAGCTGACCCCAAGGACTCAGCCAAGTGAAGACCCAAGCCTGTGGACCAACCAGCTCCCCCTAAACTAGCCCCCCAAGCCTTGTAATCTTGTTGTTATTTTCTTCCCTTTTTTCTCTTATCTCTTTTTCTTTTGATGTAAATGTTTCCTTCATGAGTGATGTACTTTGAGGGTTTTTACCCTCTTTCATTAATGAAGAATGTTATCTTTGATGTCTATGCTTCTCGTAACTTTTGTACTTCCTTGTTTTCTGTACTTCAAGTGCTCCTTTGAGAGTTTTTTTTTTATACTGTCTAAGGAATAAGGATTCACCTAGCCATCGGAGTGATGCTCCGTCACTTGGCTGAGTTCGGAATTGGCCTCATACATATATCTTATGAGCTCTTAAAGTGTTATGCCTAGGCTGGGCCCTGGTAGTGCCGAGCTAGGGCTTGGACTTGGAAGATGCCGAGCTAGGGCTCGATCTTGGAGATTGCCGAGCTGGGGCTCGGTCTTAGATATTGCTGAGCTGGGGCTCAGTCTTGGTGCCTTAGGTACTAAGGTCTTGAGGTGCCAAACCTGGATTTGGTCTTTGTAGTGCCGGCCTGGGGCTTAATTTTAGAGGATGCCGAGCTAGGGCTCGGTCTTGGAGATTGTCGAGTTGGGGCAAGGTCATGGATATTCCCCAGATGGGGCTCAGTCTTGATGCCTTAGGTGCTAAGGTCTTGAGGTGCCAAACCTGGGTTTGGTCTTCATAGTGCCTAGTGGGGCTCGGTCTTATGAGGGTGTCAAGCTAGGGCTCAATCTTATGAGGATGTCGAGATAGGGCTTCTTATTATTAGGTGGCATGCACTTGTAATAGATACATTGCTTAAATAGAATCAAATCCACTCCATGAGTGAAATTGAATAATGTAATGTGAAAACTAAGGTACTAAAAGCATAAAATCTATAAGACTAACAATCTTAACGCAGTGACTTCAATGTGATCTACTGATAAAATTTTTTGAGATTCTTGACATTCCATATGCCCTTGGTATAGCTTTACCCCCCTGAGTTTACAAGTGGGTAAGTACCGGGGTGAACTACTTTTGAGACTATGTAAGGGCCCTTCAGTTTGCACTTAACTTGCCTTCATTTCTCAGGTCTACTGCCATTGCCTTCCTGAGGACTAGGTCACCTACTATAAATCCTCACGACCGAACCTTTTGGTTGTGATACTGCCACACCTTTTGCTTGTAGGCTTCATTTCGCATTATTGCCTCTTTTCAGACCTTGTCTATAAAGTTGATGTTTGCTTGAAGTCCTGCCTCGTTCTGTGATGCATCAAATACCATCGATCAAAATGAAGCTTAGGTCATCTCCACAGGGGCTAAGGCTTCAGTCCTATATGCTAGCGAAAAGGTGTTTCCTTTGTGGGGGTCTGAGCTGAGGTACGATAGGCCTAGAGCACACTGAGCAGTTGGTTAGCCCAATTTTTCTTCTCCCAATCCAGCCTTTTCTTGATTCCATCCAGAAGTATGTGGTTGGCCTTTTTTTCCTGACCATTTTACTATAGATGTGCAACTGCAGTGTTTCAAAAATCAATGAAATTGCTGCAGAAGACCCTGAATTTCCAATTGTCAAATTGTCACCCATTGTCAGTTACTAGCACTTTTGGGACACCATAGCAGTATATGACATTGTCTCTTACGAACTTTTCCACCGCCTGCTCGATGATCCTTGCTAGAGGACGTACTTCCACCCACTTCGGAAAGTAGTCTATGGCCACCATCAAGAATTGGACACCACCCTTACCTTTCTTAAACTGTCCGAGGATATTCATCCCCTACATTGTGAATGGAATCGGGCAGATTATGGAGCTAAGTTCTGTGGCCGGGACATGAGGTATCGGGGCATGCACTTGACATTTAAAGCATCGCTAGACGAACTTCATTGCATCTTGCTGGATCTTGGGCCAATAGAATCCTTGGCGCAATACCTTGTAGGCCAGTGCCCTTTCTCCCATGTGACCTCCATAAATTCCTTCATGGACCTCTCAGAGTGTCTCTTCAGCTCGGCTCGGTGTGAGGCACTTTAGCAGGGGCCATGATATTGCACTTTTATACAGTACTCCTCCTTAGAGGGTGTAGTTGGCCACTCTTCTCTTAACTGCTCTTGCCTCTGTCTAATCTCCCAGGAGGTGCCCATCTCGTAAGTAATCCACAATACTAGCTTGGCTTGGCTGGTTGTGTATCATTCTTGCAAATAATTTCTTACTCATAAGTCAGCCTTTCAAGCACTTCAAAATATACTGAGCTTGCACAGTCATTGAGTTCCGCTGTGGCCAGTTTAGAGAAGGCATCTGCCACAGCATTTTCTTCTCGTGGAACTTATACCATTTCAAATGTATTGAAGCTGAATGATCAGGCAATGAGCTTCCTTTAGGTACTTGATCATTCTCTCTTCCTTAGCCTCATAGTGCCCATTAAACTGGTTCACAATCAGTTGGGAGTCATTATTAGCAACGAGGTCATATGCCATTATTGCCTTTGCCAACTTAATTCCCACTATCAGGGCTTCATACTGCGCTTCATTGTTTGTTGTAGAAAATGCAAACCTGGGGGAATACTGTATTGTGAATGCCTCTAGACTTTGCAACACAAGTCCTGCACTGCTCCTTGTTGAGGTGCTGGATCCATCAACAAAGAGCTTCCACTTCCTGTTCAGCTTAGCCTCTACTCCTGATTCCTCCTCTGACTGTGTGCATTCAACCAGAAAATCTGCCAATGCCTGGCTTTTGATTGCACTCTTGGGCTAAAATTCTATATCATACTTGCTTAACTCAATAGCCTAACTCACCATCCACCCAGCTACACTAGGGTTGTGGAGTGAGTTCCTCAGTGGCTGATCCGTAGTACGACTATGGTGTGTGCTTGGAAGTAAGGCCTCAATTTTCTGGCTGCCATGACCAATGCCAACGCAGACCTTTCAATCCTTGGGTACCATGTCTTTGTGTCGAGGAGCACATAACTTACGTAGTAGACAGGCTTTTGGAATTTTCCTTCTTCTCTTATGAGGACTGCACTAACGACCACCAGGGATGCAGCGAGATATAATTGGAGCACCTCTCCTGGATTGGGTCGGCTTAGCAGAGGGGGCCTGGTCAGGCAGGCTTTGACTTCCTCAAATGCTGCTTCACATTCATCCATCCAAAGAATTGCTGGTGTCCTTTTCCTCCTTTTATCAGCTTGAAAAAGGGAAGACGCTTGTCTCCAGCTCGGGACAAAAACCTATTCAGCATAGCCAGGCACCCTATCAACTTCTGGACTTCACCAATGTTTATCGGCGAGCGCATCTCTTGAATGGCTTCAATTTTGGAAGGGTTTGACTCTATTCCCCTTTGTGATACCAGGAAGCACAAGAACTTCCTAGAGGTCACTCCAAATGCACACTTGGTAGGGTTTAACCTCATCTGGTTTTGCCACAGAACATCAAAGGCTTCCCTCAGTCCAAAGACATGATTTCTTCCTTCGCTTTTGACCAACATGTCATCAATGTAGACTTCTATATTTCTTCTGATCTGGCTTTGAAACATAGTGTTAACCATTCTCTAGTATGTGGCTCCTACATTCTTGAGGCCAAAGGGCATTGCAATGTAGCAATAGTTACCTTGAGTGGTGAGAAACACTGTCTTCTCCTCATCTTCAGCTTTCATCTTTATCTAGTTATAGCCAGAGTATGCATCCATGAAGGTCAACATCTCATGGCCTGCCGTTGAGTCTATGAGGGAGTCGATTGTGGGCAAGGGATAATAGTCCTTGGGACAGGCTTTATTCAGATTAGTGTAGTCTATGCAAATCCTGCACCTTCCATTGGACTTTGGGACCATGACAAAATTAGCCAGTCAGGTTGGGTATTTTACTTCTCTCATGAACCCCACGGCTAGGAGATTTTCAACTTCTTCGTTGATGATTGTGTTTTGCTTAGCTATAAAGTTCCTTTGCTTCTGTTAAAAAGGCTTGAAGCTAGGATTAACATCTTGAATGTGCTCACCACGTCCCTCGGGATACCTGGCATATCAGAAGCCTTCCATGCAAAGATACCAGAGTTTTCATCGAGGAAGTTCAGGATTTCATCACAATGTTGGGAGCTCAGTAATGCCCCAACTAGATAGTCTTTGTCAGGTCAACCTCTATCAGAGGGACAATGAGCAATTGTTCCATGTGCTCGGCCGCTTTAGAAGGCTTTATCACGGTAATTGACGATTTCTACCATGTATGCTAGGCTAGAGCATAGTTTCTTGATGGACTTTATAAAGTTGGCATAGCACTCTTGAGATTCCTTCTAACTAGACCTGCATTCCCTGATTTCATTACTGGTGGGAAACTTGACCTTCATATGCTTAGTGGACACAACCGCTCCAAGGCCAATAAGACCAAGTCGGCCAAGGATTATATTGTAGGGTGAGGCTATCTTGGCGACCATGAATGTGACAATGGTGGTGGCCGTTTGAGTTCCCTGGCCAATGGTTACTGGCAGATCGACTAATCCTTCCAGCCCTGTAGGTGTGCCTGAAAAGCCCTACAGAGGCCCAGGGGCGGGCTTTAAGGATCTGGTGCCAAGCCCTAATTTCAGGAAGGGTTTATAGGACATAAGGTCCACTGATGCTCCCGTGTCTACTAGCACCCTATAGAAGGGGTGGTTGGCCACCACCAACTGGATTACGATAGCATCATTATAAGGCCAATTTAGGTCTTTCAGGTCCTTGGCTGAGAATTTGATGGGAGGATCTGTCTTGAGGGTCTTGACGGGTTGTTCTATGATGCACACGAACCATGCGTGAGCTTTATATTTTCTTACCAACTCCATGGTGGGTCCTCCCATAATGGTCAGGATTTCTAGACCCACAGGTTGGTTATCATATATGCCAGCTCGATCTATGTTTGGCTCTTTGAGTGGCTCCCCTGCCTTGCTTGGCCTGGCCTCGTCTCTCCTCAGCTCGGGCTAGTCTCCACCATATTTTTGCTTCAAGTACTTGTTAAGGTACCCTGCCTTAATGAGCTCATCAATCTCCTTTCAGAGGCTTGTAATCTTTATTGTCATATCCATGATCCCGTGGCATCGACAGTACCATTTGGGGTTCCTCTCCTCTGGCTTAGTTGTCATTGGTCTAGGCTAGTGGAAGTATTTCTGATCTTGGATCTCTAGAAGTAAATTTTTCCGTGAGTAATCGAGCTCATACAGTTCAGGCTCGGCTACGTCATGCGGTCGACCTATCCTGTTCTTCTTTGTCTTACGAGAGTCATCCCTTGGCCTTGCTAGTCTCTTTTTTTCTTTCTCTGGCAGCTCATTGCTTTCGACTATCCCCCTAGCGGCCAGGACCTCTTCCATGTTGGAAAACCGGTTGCACCTTCTTAGCAGCTCAGGCATTGTATCTGGCAAATCCAAGGCTAGAGATCAGACCAAATCGGGGTAGGTAATCCCATTGCACAACGAGCTATTTGCCACTCCTGGAAGATTTTTCACCTCCAGTGTCACCTTGGTAAATTGAGCAAGGAAATCCCTTATAGTCTCCCCAAACCTCTGTCTTATATTTATCACATTCTTTAAGATCTGCTTCTACTTCATACTAGTTTGGAAACGCATGAGGAACGTCCTCGTCAGTTCTTCATAGTTGTGGATGGATGGGGCTCAGGTTTGACATCCACACCAGCATGGCACCCTTCAGTGAAGCTGTAAAAGCTCAACAGAGAGTTGCATCCGATCTCCCATGGACCGTCATGGCTGAACTGTAGTACAGAAGATGATCATAGGAGTCTGTGGTGCTATCCTATGTGTTAAAGACAGGCACAACAAAATTTGGGGGTAACTCGGCATCTATCAACTCATCGAATAGTGCATTATGGGCTAGGGTCACCGTTATGGCAAGCGGATGCCTCGTCGATTCCTTCTATCCGCCAAGGAGACATTGGATGCTCCATTCTAGATCATCACTTCTCTCCTTGGCTCGACGGCTTGAGGAGCGACATTTGTGTTCAGCTCACCTGGGGCTTTTTCCATGATCCTGGCTCCAATCCGATTGGTCTTGTCTGTGATGACGCTCAGCCCTAACTGGCCTATGTGGGAAGTCCCGACGTTCCCCTACCCTCGGTAGAGACCTATGGGCATCTCATCTCTTGGGGCTCCGATCTCAAGTTAAATGACGTGTCCTCCCATTTTGGGTAGGTGAAGGCCCTCACTTACGTCTCTCGGTGGGAGACTAAGGTGGTGGCACTGAGTGAACTATTCGTGATGTCCTAACAGACCCCCTCCTTGCTATCAATTGAGGGGTGACACTGTTATCAGGTGTTTCATCTCGAGGTTGCCTGTCCGGAGCTGGCCTGGGTAGCTGAGCAGAGCCTGTGTAGGGGACAGGAAGTGCTGAGCCGAACTGGCATATCAAGTCCCGCACCAGGTTGTTAGTTGCCAACACCTGCAACTGCAAACTTTGGATCTATTCTTCTATGATCAGGTCGGTCATCCGTGGTAAAGGTCCTTGACAAGATTGCTGAGGGTTTCTATTGCACTGCCCTCCCTATACTGGAGAAACCCCTATATCGGCTTGAACTTGTGAAGGTCTCGTAAGGGCCCTCTACTATTGGGGCATTCTCGATCAGCCAATTGAGGTGGGTAAGGTTCTTCTACTTGTTCAGTAGTAAACCACGAGATGATCTTACTCGCATTGAAAAGGTGAGACGACTTTCTCACTTCTTAGTTGCATTAGTACGAGTAGTTTTCAGACGGTTTCCCAGATGCCACCAATCTAATGCGATAAAAATTACCAATCGATCTTCCTTGTAGTTCCTGATGCTCTAGCAGATCTGCACAGAAGAGAAGACAGGGGAGAGCCGACCTGATCTGACGGGGGACACTCTGATGCCTAAGTCAGATCTTTCCACATCAGATACTCAAGAGAGTTTTCCAGTAAAGAAGTGATCAATCTCCATGATGGAGGCTTACCTTGGTATTTATAGGCTGCTGATGGAGAGAGGAAGGGAGACATTTGTGGATAGCCCGGTTAGGCATGGAGTCCTTGAGGAGAATGGCTCTATGACTCTGGGAATATTCTAGGTTTCAGGGAATATTCCTCTCTTATCCTGAAGGCCCAAGTAGTGAGAAAAGTTGACACTTCAGACGATGTGAGTGGATTGAGTCTTGCCCCTATAATCAGGGGTCACGTTCCTTGAATGTAAGAGTGGACATCTGTACGTTTTTGGGTGCCATACTTAATTGTGCCGAGTCGAGGTGATGGATCAGCATGAGGAGGGGTCGAGGCAGCAGGTCAGCCTGAGGAGGGACGGAGGTGGCAAGTCGACCTGTGGAGAGGCTAAGGCAATAGGTCAGCCTGTGGAGAGGTTGAGGTGGCAGGTTGGCCTGAGGAGAGACCGAGGTGGTAGGTCGGCCTGAGGGGAGGCTAAGGCGGCAAGTCGGCCTGTGGAGGGGCCAAGGTGGTAGGTCAACCATACACAGTGCAAACATGCTTCAACTGTCCTGAGGACAGGGACATATTTGGCCTGATCACCGCCATACATATCCATAAACATTTCATATCATAATCATAAAATGTAACATGAGATAGAACATCATCATCATGTGAACAATATAATTAAACATGTAATTCTGTACATGTGAGCAATTCTAAATAAATAAACATGCCAAAATAAAAGCAACTTGTGAGGGTAGCGGCCAAAAACGAATGTTCTCTATTCCCCTTTGGGGGGAAAGGACATCCCATCCTCTCTCCTCTCTATCTCTTTCATGAGGGAGGGGTGTGTCGTGTGTGCTTACCCCACGGGCCCCACACCATCGTATCGCCGCTCAGAAATATGTGGACGCCTATTTAACAAGAGTAAAATTCATCTTTCTAGATGGGGATTTGATGATGGTCCAATATGGGGATCAGATCATACAAAAGGAGTTTTGAGTCGCCACCTAGGATTATGGGCCTAGACCTGTGGATGAGCCCAATTCCTAAGAAAAGGGCCCAAAGTTGGTCTGATCTAGAGATTTTAGGGTAAGTGTCAGGTTGTAGAATTGGGAAGGTGTTAGGCACCCAATCTACTTGGTTCAACCGGTCATCCTACTAGATGTTTAAGAACGAACATTTTCCATAATTATTCTTATTCCACATGCATGGCTAAGTTATCACACGTATATACATTGGCTTATTGGTCCAAAAAAATTATCTTTCACCCCATTAGCAATTGAAATTACCCTCTACCCCATTGGTCCAAAATTTCTTACTTTCATGCCATTGGTTTAGAAAATTTTCTTTTTACTACCATTGGTTAAGGAATTTTCTTTCTCCTCCCTATTAGTCCGAAAATTCTAAAAATGCCTCCCCCTCCCTTTGATTTTACACTCCAAGATTCACCACAAAAACCCATAGTAGAGAAGCTCTACCCTCTCTCCTCCCCTCCCCCTTTGAAGTTTTCCAAGTCTTTGGAGAGATCTTCAAAAGATCCGAAGTGTTCTTCGGGCCTTTGGGACTCTTCAATCCTTTGCTTTCTTTAAGTGAGATTTTAGGAAAAGTTTCCTCCTAGCCCTCGCATAGCCTATCCCTAGCGGAAGCTCTGTCCGAGTGCTACCTCAGCCTAGCCCTCCCATAGCCTATCCCTAGTGGAAGCTCTGTCCAAGTGACACCTCAGCCAAAACCTAGAAGTAGCCCATCCCTAGTGGAAGCTCATCAAATACCACCTTAGTCAAGTCTAAAATAGCTTTCCTAGTCAAGCTCCGTCAATTCAAATCTAAAAGTAACTGTTCCTAGCCGAAACTCTGTCCGAATATCATCGCAGTCAGCATCTCTCAAGGAAGGAAGTTGGAGGTCAAGACCATCTTCCTCTAAGCCGGGAGAATCCACAAGGAAGTTCGTACTAGCATCAACCAGGGGATCCACCCCTCTTGACCCAAAACAGGGGTCAAGCTCAATGTATATACATGTGATAACTTAGCCATGCATGTGGAATAGGAATAATTATGGAAAATGTTCGTTCTTAAGCATCTAGTAGGAAGACCGGTTGAACCGGGCAAATTGGGTGCCTAACTCCTTCCCAACTCTAGAACCTGACACTTACCCCAAATCTCTGGACCAGATCAATTTTTTGGGCCCTTTTCTCCAGAATTGGGCCCACCCTTGGGTCATAGGCTCATAATCCTAGGTGGCGACTCCAAGCTCTTTTGTATGATCCTGATCCCCTTATTGGACCATCATCAAACCCCCATCTAGAATGATGAACTTTACACTCTTACGAAATAGGCCTCCACGTATCTCTGAGCGGTGATATAGTGGTGTGGGGCCTGCAAGCAAAGCACACATAACACACCCCTCCCCAATGAAAGAGAAAGAGAGGAGAGAGGATTGAATGGATGCAAGTCCTTTTTCCCCCCAGGAGAAGAGAGACATCTCATCATTCTTCAGCTGCTACCCTCACAGTGGTGACTCCACTAGGGTCAAATGTCAAGCTTCCAACACTAGATGCTACCATTAAATGCAAGAACATTTTTTCCACCACTTTTGTTTGAAAAAATGTTCGGCTAACCCCTTTTTGTACTCGCTAACCGCATCATGCATTATGCTTGAAGTGAAATCATTTGGCGAGGGACTCCCTGTCATGCCCGCACCTTCGAGGAGGTCAATGTATGCCATGGAGAGTACTCTGAGAGCAAATGGTAGCCACTCCCTGTACAAGGGTGTGGGGTATTGTTAAACGATGAGGATGTTCATAATTGTGCCAGCACTCTCGGGGAGGTCCATGCAATTTATGACATTCAAAGATCTAATAATGATATCCCCATATTATACTTTTGTACACAATCACTCATGGTTCCACCACCCCATGGCCAGTTGCTTAACCTCGTGTGTAGTCACGAGTAATGGGCAAGGAAGTCACCCCTTGATCTCGTACCTACGGGTATATCAAAAGGATCACATATCTTATGTATATAGATCCTATCAAGGAAGCCTTATCCGCCCTATTGCATCCATCGATACTTGCACCATGTAGGAAATAGATGGAGAACGCTACGAGTGCCACAAGTTAATCAGAGAACTTGTTTGGTCATGAAAAGGAATGTTCCTACATTATATTCCCGTCATAAAGAATTGCTTTCCTAAGTGGGTTTCGGATAGAAGGTGTCCCTCCTTCTTAAGAAAAATATCACAATATGTGATTCTAGGGCAATCCCGTCAGAGTCACATAAAGTCCTAAGAAGTTTTGAGAAAATCAGGAGGAAGGACACCTAGTGGGAAAAAGTGCAAGGAAAGCATGACTTTATTACACGGAATGTCTTACGGGAATATTCTCAACAAGCCATTTGTATGAATCTCTCGCTTATGACATTGAGTGGATTGGTGGGGGCATCAAACCCTATCTACCCCTTATCATTAAGTAGACTAACTTTGGATGGATCATTGGTTGTTAATCTAGTGAATGTGTGAACAAGGGGTTGGAAATTCAAGAATCCTAATATAAACCACTTTTGGTTCAGGCACAATTCCACACCTCATGTATTTTCTGTGGTCCCTTTGGACACGTCAAGGTAATCGATTGACTCGCCTAAGTCCAAAGATCACCTCCGCATTGTCTACCACCGAGTGATTGCAGTCTAGTTAGCATGGATCCTCATAACCCCGAATCACCTGAGCAAGCATGGGTTCATCTCGTAGAGACCTTACAAACATAAATGGCTGAAGTCAAGAGAGGGATAGATCAAATATTGCATGCACTTCAAAACCCTCCCAAAGCCAGTTAGGCCAACCAGAGCTACAGGTTATCATGGGAACTCTTCACGAGTTGACTCAGGAGAACTAGAGCAAGTTAGGCCAACCGGCCAGAGAGGAGCCTCGCCTACCCATCCAAATAGTCAATGGGGAAACTACTCCAGGGTCCCTCCTCCTAGTGTAATGATTAAATATGAGGAAGAGGAATTTGCAGCACATGTCTATATAGAGCCTCCAAGGATGGAGAAAGAAATGAAACTTAGAGAGAAATTAGAGAAGTTGGAGAAAACAATTCGAGTGGGAAAATGCTTGGAAGGCCAAAAAGTGGATTCAGAGGGAATGAGTTTCTTCTCTGGGGCAAGAATTCCCAAAAAAATCAAATGGCAGACTGACAGGTTTGATGGGTCAGGAGACCCTAAGGCTTACCTCAAAATTTTTCTTAGCATCGCCAAGTTGTGGCAACTTGCAGATAACCAGATGGGGTAAGCCTTCATATTAACCCTATAGGGCCTATCGACCAACACTAAGGTGGTCACACAGTTGAGTCATCCCAAACTCAAAATTGGGTGACACTAGTGAAAGTCTTCACCAAATAGTACTCATACAACAATCAAGTGGATGAAGCTTATTAGAGCTTGAGACTTTGTGGTAACAGCCTAGAGAAGGATTCATCACCTTCTTGATGAGGTTTAGAGATAAAGACACCAAGACGATAGATTGGCCTTCAGAAGCAGAGCAAGTGGAGACGTTGATAGAGAAATATCAAAGCCTTATTATGATGTTCTTTATTACCAACATCTACAGACTTTGATGTCTTGATAGCCACCGGCACACGCATGAAAAATAGAATTCTGAGAGAGGATCAGTATCAAGGATCATCTCAAGATGTAAGAAAAAACACTAGAGTTGGATGAGGAAAGGGCTCAAACTAATGTGAGAGTGCATTTAGCAACAAGATCACCAAAGAATTCTTTATAGCCATTTGTAATACAAGCAGATGCACCCTTTTAAGGCCCCTCGTCCAAGAAGGCAGTTTTTTGATTTAGGGATGCCCGTTACAGTAATGTCTAAGAAATTAAAGAAGCAAGGATTGCTAGGGACAAGGGCTCCAAGAGTAATCAGAACCCCTCCAGCTTGGTATAGGGATCATGAATATTGTGCTTACCTACACTCAAAAGGGCATAACACCAATGATACTTGGGTTTGCATCAGACTTGGTGGACAATGGAACCATTAAAGTCAAGGTAAAGCAACCTCCCAATATCAACACCAATCCACTCCCGATCATGTGAACAATCTAGATGAAGAAGCCATAGAGAGTGACCTTACTCAACTCATTGTATCTCGAGCTTAAAGGAATCCCATGAATGCCCATAGGAAAATCATGAGTTAAAGGGCCACACCATGAGGACTCCTAAAAGGAAAGAGTCATTAAAAGAAGAATTAGAAGATCGGACTCCTGCCGCTCATCCTTCCTTATCAACAGAAGAGTCCACCATACCATATTACTAGCCCCCACCATACCTCCCACCTTCACCTTATTACCAGCCTCCGCCATACCATCAACCTTCACTCCACCATCAAGAAGAAGAAATTTGCCATCACCCCCAACTTTTATATCTTACCTCTCACATTACATCATCTTTATACCATCCCACTTTGTATCCCTCATCACCCTCATATCAATCCCATTCTCAAGGTTCAGTATATAACCCAAAAGAAGGATCAAAGGACGGGTATGATTGGAAGGATATGCTTGCACTACCAGATTCCCAAAGATGACTTCATCAAAGGGATCAACGAATGCTTCAGGAGAAGACTAGGATGGTGATCCCACTTCTAATTTAGCAAACCGCATCAAGAGGATAACCCAGAAACATTGAAGGAGTCACAAATGACCTCCCAAAAAA
>CM040966.1:61138019-61166562 GCA_022985045.1 Macadamia tetraphylla | reverse complement strand
GGGTGGGAATGTACTTCCTCAACATAGAAACATGGAAGACATCATTTTACCTTCCAACTCTGGCGGTAAAGCTATCCGGTGGGCTACGGTTTTGATCCTCCCCGGTACATCATACGGTCCCATAAACCTTAGACTATGCTTTCCTTCTTGTCGAACCGCATCACCCCTTTAAACGGGGGGATCCGTAAGAAGACCTTGTCTCCAACACCAAACTTCAAATTTTTTCCTCCTAACATCTGCGTAGCTTTCCTGGGGGAGCTACCTTGATCCTTTCTCGTTACATTCACCTTCTCACTAGCGATGTATCAAGTCGGACCCAAAATATACCACTCCCCTCCTCATCCCAATAGAGTGGAGCTCAACACTTCCTACCATCTTTTCCTCGAATGGGGGCATTCGTGGTGGGGTAACTATTGTTGTAGGAGAACTCAATAAGGGAAAAGTGCTCATCCTAACTATAACTCATATCCAAGGCACATGCTCGATGGTCCTCCAATTCGAATAGTCCTCTCCGATTGACCATCGTCGAGGGTGGCTCGGCCCTTGTGCCCCGTTGCACATTGCCGAACTTGGGAAATGAACACGGATCTCGATCAAAATGAATAACGGTACACCATGCAACTTTTATGATGTAATCAATATAAAACGGGTAACTTATCCATAGAAAATGTAATCATGATTGGGATAAAGTGGTGCCCTTTGGGCAAACGGTCCAACTACCCAAATGGCATCCATACCCATACGTATGGGGTAGGCCTATGGGAAATCCATGGTAATATTCTCCCATTTCCATTCAATCTGAAGGTGTAATAACCGTGAGGCCTCTTTTCTTAGACTTGACTTGCGGCATGTGGGCATCTAGACACATGCATGGCCACATCATTCTTCATTCCTTTCCACGGGAAAGGGGCTTTTGAGGACCTTGTACATTTTAGTTGGGGTGAATGGAGTATGGAGAGCTATGTGCCTCTCTCAAGTGTCTCTCAATTCACCATCACTAGGCACACACAACCTTCCTTTGAACTTGAGAATTTGGTTTTAATTCGAGAGAAATCCGGGCCTTTGGGTTTCTTCTGGCATTCTACTATAAGCACGCAACTCTTCCCATTTTGGGCGGGATCTGTCCACTAGACTAGCTTATACCACCAATGCCAATAGTGAAAATGACACCCTCTACTAATAGCTCCAAGTCTAGCTTCCCAGCCTCCTCTAGGAGATACTCATTGGTGGTCGATGATGCCAAAGTTAGTTTTGGAATTTTCAACTAAGTTCATCGGCTACCACATTGGCCTTTCCTGGCGATAGTGGATAGTACAATTATAATCCTTCATTAGCTCCAACCAACGCCTCTTTTCATGTTGAGCTCTTTTGGGTGAATAAGTACTTGAGGCTCTTATGGTCCTTGAAGATCTCCTCTTCTCACTAGACAAGTAGTGTCTCTAGATTTTCAATGCAAAATCACGGGCCAACTCCAAATCATGGGTGGGGTAGTTCTTCCCCTAATCCTTCAAGACGGGATGCAAAAGCAATGACTTTCCCTCTTGCATCAATACACAACCCAATCCCTTGGGGGCATCACTATAAAAATAGTCAAGCTGGGCTGATACCAACTTTGCTTTAGCTCCTGAAGCTTTTCTCACAAGCATCAAACCCCAAATTTTACACCCTTTCGTGCAAGTCGGGTCATCGATGCAATGCGGGAGGTTCTCGATAAACCTCCTATAGTTCCCAATCCTAGAAAACTACGTATATCTACCACACTCTTGGAGTCTCCCATTCGAACGCCTTCACCTTGCTTGGGTCATCCTCTATACCCTTGGCTGAAACAATGTGGCCTAGGAATGCCACCTGTGACAACCAAAACTCACACTTTCTGAATTTGGCATAGAGTTGCTTCTCCCTCAGCCGTTGCAGTACTAACCTCGAGTGAACAGCATGTTCCTCTGCACTCTTAGAGTAGACCAAAATGTCATCAATGAATACTATCACAAACTTATCCAAGACATCCTAGAATACTTGATTCATCAAATCCATAAATGCATCCGGTGCATTGGTCCTTAAGCGACATTACCAGAATTTATAATGTCCATACCTTGATCTGAAGGCTATCTTCTTGACATCACTATCCTTGATCCTAAGTGATGGTAGCCGATCTAAGGTTGATCTTGGAGAACACCTTGGCACCCTACAACTAATCAAATAAATCGTTTGTCCATGGCAAAGGATATCGGTTCTTGATGGTTAGCTTATTAAGCTCCCGGTAATCAATGCACAATCTCATACTTTCTTCTTTCTTTTTGATGAATAATACCGGTGCTCCCCATGGAGACACACTAGGTCTAATGATTCCCTTCTTGAGAAGGTCTTGAAGTTCACCTATAATTCCTTCAACTCTGTGGGGCCATGTAGTAGGGGGCCCTTTTACCTTTTGCCGAGCAGGGGGGTAGATCTATAGCAAACTTTGTCTCTCAATGCAGGGAGACTTGTCAAGTCATCAGGGAATACGTTAGAAAATTCACTCACCACATCTAGCTCGGTCAATGGCAATCTCCACCTCGGTATCCATCATAGATGCTAAGTAGCCTTGACATCCCTTATCCGATGGGTTCTTCATCGAAGTGCGGATATGATAACTTTCTTGGGTTTCTTGGGCTTATCCTTGGAACACAAACTCATCATCATCAAGGTCTGAAAATGATAACCTTCTCGCACCTTTGCGGCTCTATATGGGACAACCATTCCATTCCTAAAATCACATCAAGTCATATCAACTTGATCAAGTGAGCATTCAATTCATGATCACCTATGGTCCTTTGGACAAGGCTTATAAACATAGTTCAAACCCATCACACTTCACATAGGGGTGCTCACACCAAACATTAAATCAGGTCCCTTAGGTGGAATTCTCATCTTCCCCAAAAAGCTAATGATATGAGCGAATGAGGCTTACAGTTAAATAACACATTTCGAGCAATAATGATCTCAATAATGTCGTGTCATTACACGGTGCAGTCTCGGCATCTTCTGATCAAAGCAAACACTACGCACTGCTTTTGGCCTGTGGGGATGTGCTGATCTAGGGTTGAATATATACTGTAGGGCCTAGGTGGCATAGTTTAGGGTGCATCACACGGCCTTTGGTGAGGGCATGTCCCGCCATGTGGCCCGGCCATCACAATAAGCATCTCGGGCTCAATCTCGAAGGCGAGATCTGACACTAGACCGGAGGGCTAGGAAGTCGACTAGCAGCGAGGCCTCCCAAATTGCATTAGAGTTGGGTTGGCATAAGGCACTCGGAAGGTTTGTTGCCTCCCCCAGAATCGATGATCCCATTGGCCTCTTTCTAGTCCCTTCTTTAGCTGTGTAGTTATCCCTATGCGGTCTTCAATACACTTGGCCACATAGACCACCTCGTTATAGGTTTTCGTTTCAACCCCATAATGGTTGACCCAATACCTGGCCTCAACTCTTTTCAAACTTCTTTGCCTTAGCTCTATCACCTCTAAGATCCTCGAGGGCAAAATGGAATAGCTCCTCGAAGCATTGTCGATACTCGAGCACAAACCGGAACCTTAAACCAATTGAAAACTCACTCTCTCTCTATCCCGGAAGATTTCTAGAAAATAGTTCTCAAGAAGGCCCTTTGAAGTCGCCCAAGTGGGGTTCGGGTTACTAGGCCTCGAGAATAGGCTCGGTGGTACTCCACAAATCATCCGCTTCATTCTATAACTAATAGCCCACACAAAATTTTGTGCTCATCAATGCAGCCCATCGGTCAAAACCTTCTCCATTCCACCATTCCATCTTGATAGATACAGCGAGTCTTGGCCCACCTTTGAGAAGCATGGGGGCCTAAGCCCTTAAACTTCTCCATCACTTTTGTCAAGTGCATCCCAGCCCTCTATATGGGCTTGAGCTTGTTCGACATCGGATCTTGCACATGCACTTGTGCCCCACCGGATGTTTGATGGGTAGCCGATCCAATGGGTATTGGAACGGGTGCCAGTGGAGTAGGAGGTGTGGGCGGTGCATTACAAGCTTCCATTGCCGCTTGGATCCTATCATCAATCCCAGCCATAAACTGCTTTTGCCTTTCCTCAACTTCCCGCATCATGTTATTCATGATAGATGCCACATCCTAGGCTGTAATTACGAGCAAAACGGAGGTGCATTGCGAGGTCAACCCACATTACGTGTGGGAAGCGGGAGGCAATGGTGCGTGGTAGGATAAAGATCAGTGTTCGGCATGACATGATTCTGTGAAGGAATCCGATAAACAATGCATAAACAAAGGGTTTCATATAAATGGAAAACATGTATACATAGTGGGTCCCACACATATCTGATTGGCAAAATTAAGGTTAGGGCATGCATAAGTGGGGTCCACGTATTAAAATCCGATCACGCACATATCCCAAAGAGGCACACCATTAAAGGAACCAAAATAAAATCTTAGATTGGAAAAATAAATGACTACTTTTCCAAAAGAGTTCACTGGAAACAAGGGGTCAAATCACAGAAAATACGGTTTAATCCACCAGAAATATCAGTGGTATTTCCAGTGGGTAAAATAGAGGGCAAAAATCAATTTTTTTACTTCACCGAAAACAGACACCAGATTCATGCCCAGTGTTTCTGGTGAGTTGTTTCCGGTGGATTCAACATGTATATATATAGGCTCGAGTCTATTTGCTCTTGTGGGAAAGGTGTGGAAACGGCCAAGGAGTATTTTGCTACCCATTCCCTGCCTTCCTCGCTATTTCAAAATCGATCATGCCGCATTCGCATCCAAGGTATGTTTCTCCTCTCTGTAACCTAGTTTTGTGATTTTCTTCTCTGTGAGTTTTGCATTTAGCCATTTAATTAGGTTTCCATTCCAAATCCTTAGGAATCATCTTACAATTATGTCTAAATGTCGTTTATGTACCCAATGTACACTTATACAAGAGAAGCAAGATGCCGCTGATCAGTTCAACCCAATCCTGTTCTGCTCTGTGGTTAAGCGAGATAGTTAGGAATTCTTTGAGCACCGTAACGTGGCCGGGGTCTATATAAGGACCAACAACTTCCACGCATTCCCTCTTTGTCAGCGGTTTGAAGAGATTGGGTGGTACCGCATCTGAAACCCAGCAGATACTACTACACCATATTGGTGAGGCTATTCTACTCCAACATGGAATCGTGAACCGGGTGAAAAATCTGGATTACCTCTTATGTAAAGGGGTGGAAATCTCCTTGACATGGGGCAGTGGGTTTAAAATTTTGATGATGACAATCCATTTTATCTAGTGTCTGAGCCACCTAGGACTCCGACCTATAACTTCTCGGTCCGATACCCTTCAAGAGGTAGACAATATCTTTACTAAGGAGGCCCGGGGGATGGGATCGCATAGTTAACTACCTTACCCCTCGAAGGTTATCTGTCAGGCAGTCAAGCTGAGCGTCCTCCCCTGGGCACTACGATGAGGTATCATGTTGCATGCCTATGTGACTTACTACGTATAAATGGGGTGCGGATCGTTTACCTTACCTCCTAATGTGGGCAATGGTAATTTGGTTGAGGGCAAGATCACCCAGTAGGGAACCTATGCTCTAGGAGGATATTGTGACATCTTCGTTTCTTTGGGGTGACTTGGAGGGTGAGGCCTTGTGAAGAGGTCCTGGACTTCACCAAGACCCTCTGAGGAAGATGACCATAGATCTCTGAGGGTGACTCCTATTCTTGGAGAGGTTGACCTATGGAGGTAGAGGAGGGCAGTGCCGTGATGTTGGTGGTGCAGGAGGAGAAGTTGCTGGGGTTGGTGGGGTTCCACCACCTGATCCCTAGGCGATGGGTTCTTTGGCGGCTTCTACATCTCAGAGTACTAGGGGTGCTAGGCCTTACGGTCTCAATGATGTTATGGCCCATCTAGATACCACTATATCACTGATGAGGAGCATAGATGGCACAGATGTAGGCGATGGTCTTCCATCTCGGTATTCCAGTGCCTCCTCGATTTTTAGGTGAACCGGCTCGAGGCCAAGTATAGAACCGATGTGATGGACAAAAGTAGTGGCACATTTTCCAATTTAGATTTTAGGATTTCCCTTGTCATGTTTTTATTTGAGTTTGATGTTTTAGGTTTAGTTGAACTTTTATATTATGTCATTTGCTTCAGTTGTCTAATTTCCTAAACTTAGGCTAGTTAGGATTTCCTATTTTCAGTACTTTATTTTTCTTATGAAAGTGTAAGTTGTATTCAAATTCTCAATTATAACTAAAAGGCTGTACCATATATACTTGTCTCCTAATTGTGTAAATTTCTATTATTATTGTCATGAGATTTTTATTAAATCCTAATTTCCCCAAAATTGTGGTTCGACTGCGATTGTGAGTTAAGGAGCATTGCTCTGATACCATAGTTCACACCCATTTCGATGAACCCAACTTACCATTAGGAATACCGGGATTAAGTAAGACACGTACCTGTCTTACAAACCTACCAGGATCTCTGATAGCAGTACCTTAACATTTTCACAATCCCACATCACAAACCAACATAAGCAGCGGAATCAGAGTATACTAGCGGAATCATAAATAAGATGGAAACATCTAATGATAATATTATAGCAATAACGAGTTATTCTATTACATTCATCCTTGGCATAATAAAATCTCAAAATATATAATCACATTATACCCAAAAGTATCAAGTATGATATACGATCTCACGGCGACATAAGCACATGGTTGCAAGCACGATCTGATCGTGCTCCTCCTCGGCATCCACCGATCGCTCACACCATACTCCGACCGGGAAATCTTTGGGTCACCGCCATCACCATGGTACTTGAATCATCATCTAAAATCGGGTGTATACATGGGGTGAGATTTCCAACTATTCGATGAGGCGGGGTCAAGCACATCAAGCAAGTCAATAGCGGATAATAATTTATGATGCATGATTGCGAAAAAACACATAGTCTATGATGCTCGTGATGCGGGTTTATTTATTTTTTATCCACCTAACAATACAAACTAAGTCGATAAATGCTACTATAGCGCACTAGGTTGTATTCCTCGTCTCGGAAACGACATCGACTACGCAGCTATACAAACCCTAGCTGTGATTAGAAGCTTTTCGGTCCCAGTATGCATCCATGGGTCACCCAGCAAACCCCTGATATCCCCCTCCTAGTAGTTATGGCACCGGTAATATATCTGCCACGCCGGACAGGTTCCTGCCTCGGCAACAATCACATCGTACTGTGGGGGTGGTACTTTAGTAAGGCACATCAAATATACCACAATGGGTTATCCAACACCTCAACCCCTGTTGGCATGGGTGCGTAGCATAGGGAATGATACCTAACCACAAATATACTATATGTCTTCATAATGATACAGTTAGTATGGATTACACGATACTAGAGAGACCTCGGCCACAAAGTGTAATCCATCTCCAAATATAGTCCCAGGTACACGATACCAAAGTGGCCTTGGCCACAAAGTGAAACCCGAGACCGTTTACCTAATCTAGCATGCAAATAGCGTTGAGTATGGACTATGCAACTCCAGCAAGACCTCGACCATGAGCGTATCCATTTCAAATGCAGGTCCGGTGTACACAATACCGGTGAGACCTTGGCCAAAGTGTAACCCACGACTACAACTAACTCTAATGCACATAATCAATGCATGAATGCAATATACATATGGCAATCACAGCATCGGTACCACCTCGGCCACCCTGGATTTCGTCTCACACACACAACCAAACACACGACGATCACGGTACCGGTACCACCTCGGCCGCATCGGATCCCATCATACATCTCCATGCAATTCCTATCATGATTGTAAAATGACAATTTCAATTAAACATATAATTCTAAGTATGTGAGCAATTTAATAAATAATAAACATTTCCAAAAATAAACATAGTCCATCTCTCACCTTGTTGATCTCTGTTTGTTTAAGGGTTCAAGAAAGGCCACCGATCAATTCAATTAATTCCAAATTCGAGGCACGTGTGCATCACTGTCCTAGACATAAAGGAATCATACATCCGTACACATTGGGAAAATCAGGAGGGACCTACACAAATCACCCCCAAAATGTACAGACACTGTCTCCTAATGATTGTAATGTCACCGGAAATAACCACGGAAGCAGGTATTTCACGGGAAAAATCGGACCTATTTACGGTGGTGGTGATAGAAACACATAAGGCTCCATGTCCACCAGAAACAGACCCAGTGGATCTGGTGGGCTATTTTCGGTGGTGGTTCAGGTCAGTCCAACTAATTTAGGGCTTTCTAGCTCGGGCCGATCATGGGATTTGTTCCATGGAATTTGTAGGGATGTTCCTAGCATCATTCTAAGCTAGGAAAATTGTAATTCCACCAAGTGTTTGGGAGATCGTTAATCAAGCGATCAAAACCCTAGTTTATCTTTTGGCATTACATGTTGCGGAGCTCCTTGGGCTTAGTTAGAGGCTACAACAACACGAAGAGTAGAACACCCATCCTACAGCCTTAACATGGTGTGTACACCAGATTCCATCCATACATAGATTTTTCTAGGTCGAAATGAAGAGAAAGAGTGGCATGGGAGGTTGTACTTACCTCCGACAATGATTCCGGCAACAAGGCGGCAGTCGGCACCCAGGTAGGCCTTCAACCTTCTCCCTCTTCTTCTTCTTCTTCCTTCCTCTCCTCTTTCTCTCCTCTCCTACGTTGGGCATAAGGGAAATGAGAAATGAATCCTCATTTCTCAACTTATAACAAAATGGGCCTTAGGTTTTTTGGTTTGGGCCTTTTTGAACCAATCGAGGTTAAAATGAGTTTTAGGCCATGAGAACCCACACATTTAGGTCCATAAGGTGTCACATCAAGAGGAAGGTGTGGTGGATGATTTGGGATCATTGAACCATTTACGATGCAAGTGGCGGGAACCACGGCATGGAACCTCAACGACAACTTCAACCCACGGAAATAGGCATGGATCAAGCCGGCTACTCCGGTGCTTGTTTCAGTGGTCAAGACGACTTCTGTCCCATGGTTGGGCTCGCCGCGGTGGTTACCCTCGGACATGCCCAAAGCTTTTTGATAATTACGATCGTCTGGAAATCAAGTGTGGGAGTCGGTTCACTTACCGTTTGGGATTGGAAGACATGAATCCTCTAGTTAGATAGGCGCGATGCCGAACATGTGGGGTCATCTCTACTCTTTGACAATCTTGTCGTGAGCCAAAACCCAGTTGTACTTTCGATCTACGATCTAAGGCTGTCATAATAGTTCAAATTTGACCAGATTGGGGCACGGGTGTCACAGAATGGACATCCTAGGCCAATTTTTGAAAGGAAAAGGAGGAGTAAAATTTTTAGTAGTCGGTATCGACTACTTTACCAAATGGGTAGAAGCAAAGCCCTTGGTCAACATAACAGAGGCAGTTGTCAAAAAAATCTTCAGTGACGACATCATATATAGATTTGGGATCCCAAGGGTCATGCTAATCAACAACAGGAAACAATTTGATAACCCGATCTTCAAAGGTTTGCAGCAAGTACCACATCAATTTCAGAATGACATCAATTGCACATTCGCGGTCTAGTGGTCATATAGAAAACCAATCAAACACTTCTAGATGGCATAAAAAGAAGGATTGACCAAGCAAAAGGAGCATGGGTGGATGAATTACTAAGCGTCTATGGTCCTATTAAACCCGGCGAGAACCTCAGCGGGTGAGACCACATTTGACTTATAAGGCATTGAGTATTGATTCCCATAGAGGTAGTCAGGTCATCCTTGAGCAGTGGAATTCAATGTAAAAAGAAATAAGGAAGGACAAAGAGCAAACCTAGACTTCATTGAAGAAATACGAGAAGGCCCTAATGCTAAATGAAGCATATAAGTAGCAGTGGCATAGTTCTTCAACAAAAAAGTCCATAGCAGAAATTTACGAGTGGAATTTAGTGCTCTAGAAAGTAAGCATATCGAGACCCCAAAACATGGGGAAGCTTAACCCAAACTAGGAAGGCCCATATATATAGTCCACAAGTGGTTCACCCTAGAACATACCACTTGCAGACTCGAGGTAAGATTATACCTAGACTATGGAATGCGAAAACCTCAAGAAGATCTATTAGTAAGTCACGCAATACGCAATAGTTACAAGCTTCAAGCATCCCGATCATCGGATCTATTTTGCCTTTAGATTTATTTTCTATTTTTTACGTCTCTAGATTTTAAAAAATTCAAATTTCAGTTCAATTTGTTCCTTGGCACTAGTTCAATTGCTCATTGCGATTAAGCTTGAATTATGGCTCGAGATATGTAACATGTCATGATTACACAAGTCATAATAAAGCACTCAATTTCATTCATCCATGTGCAATTTCAATACAAGATTTATCAAAGCCCTCAGCCTATGAGGCACATGAAAAGCTAAGTTATGGCCCGACTCGGCTTAATATCGGCTAGCATGGCCCTAGCACTATCGGCCTTGACTGGGAAAATCAAAGCCCTCATCCTATGAGGCACATGAAAAAAGCTAACCGTGGCCTGGCTCAGGACTTAATATCAGCCCGGCACCTACCTTTGTCCTAGCCCCAACTTGGACATCAAAGCCCCAACCTATGAAACGCATAAAAAGGCTAACCCATGGCCCGACTCGGGTTTAGTATTGGCCTAGCAAGCCCTAGCTCGGACATCAAAGCCCTCATTCTATGAGGACGCATAAAAACTAAGCCATGGCCACGCTCGGGCTTAGTATCTGCCATAACACTATCGACCCGGCTCGGACATCAAAGCCCTCAACTTATGAGGCCAGCGAAAAGGCTAAGCCATAGCCCGGCTTAGGCTTAGTGTCATTAACAGACCCTAACCTTTGTCCCGGCCGGCTGGACATCAAAGCCCTTAACCTATGAGGTGCCGAAAAGGCTAACCCATAATACGACTCGGGCTTAGTATCGATGACCTGACCCTAACCTTTGTCCCGACCCTAGCTCGAACATCAAAGCCCTCAACCTATGAGACACACAAAAAGGCTAAGTCATGTGTCACGCCCTATTCACATAGAACTAGACCGTTGACTGGGTTCCCTCTGGGCAACTCAAAACCACTAGGATCATCTGATACAGTAACTATAGCACAGCAAGCCACAAGTAATCATAGAATATAATAATATATTTCAGCAGAAGTCTTATCGTATATAAATACCTGTAAATCCCCATATACTCTTGATACCCAAATTGTTATACATAGTGTATTTACATGTGGGCCCGTAGGCATGATATTTACACAAAAAATAGTAACTTAACTATCAATAGCACAAAAGAGGTGCATACCAGAAGAATCAAAAAGAGAACAGCAAATAGAGTCTGCTAGTGTTGCCCCACAACACAGCTCTCACACGGGCAACTGTCACTATGATTGAACCTTCTAGGACCCACCAACCCCCCACTGGGGTTTCATCAGTGGGACCCAACACGGGTTCCCCTATCGAGTAACCTGCACAATCATCGAAAAAGGTGTATATACGAGGGGTGAGCTCACCAGCTCAGTAAATGAAAAGAAATACGCACACAAACAATTGTAATTCAAATGATACTATATGCATGAGATTCACTTTTAAACCTAATTCACCTAAGCAATCATTACTATGTCATAGGTTACATGCTACTCATAACCACAATGTGTGTATACCCCGGGTATGAGACGCATTTTTCATCCCGCGATACGCTTATAGGGTTGTCAGAGAAGGCCAACCGTGAGCACTTGGAAAAGTAAATTGTGGCAGAACCATAGCAGAAATGTAAATCATGGCCGAACCACAGCAAAAAATAAAAGCAGTACAATTGGCCCTCTGACTATATCACTAAAGTTGCCGATTATTCTAGTGATCAGCTGCACGTACTTCTAACCGCCACAGTGGTCCATGATCGGTGTTTCCCCCAGTGATAATCCAACATGTAAACCCCTATTGGGAAGGGTCACAGCATGAGGGAATGTGAAATCCTAACCGCATGCTTCTCTATAAGATAGTATGACTACATAGTACCTCTGCATCCATACCACGGCATACCAATGCATTCATTTCCACGCCGACTACAACATCTATTCTAGAAATCCCACACATATCCGGCAAATCATCATTATAACCTATCAGTAGATAATCCAGATCAAGATTCACCGTAAGTAACAATTATCAAAAATTTAAAGATACAACATGTTCATTTTCATATGCATCCAACATCAATCAAGCATATGCATGAAAATGGCATTCGTAATGTCAAGATATTATATGAATGCATAAGATACCAAAAACACTCTGAAAATAAGATCAAAGTCCTCTCCCCACTTACTTATTCTTGTAGGAGAATCTGAACTTGAGGTATGAGTAAGATCCAGAGTGAAAATGAGTGTCTCGAAACCTAACACAGATAGGAATTTAGAATACGTCCAATTCAGAATTATAAATGACATAAGATATAGTCATGATGCGTTTAACAATGCGTAGAAGGCTGCCGTCAAGTTTGAGTTCCATCGGAGCTCATTTGGGTAACAGGTGGGTCATACAGGTGGGTAGGAGAACCTAACTATGCAAACTGCCCAGGGAAACAGCACACAGACAGACCGGTGGGTCATACTAGTGGATCTGGTACCCACTAGTCCTACCTGTCGGTAGGTCTCGAGGGAACCAAAGGGTGCTACCAGCGAGTCTAGTACCTGTTGGTAGGATCAGAAGGACTGGTGAGACTGGTGGGTTATATCGATGGGTCAGGCACCCGTCGGTCTTACCCCCCGTAGGTCCAGACAAAGAGGGTCACACTAGTAGGTCTGACGAACCATCGGTGCTACCCACTAGTGTTCTGTGGGTTTTGCTATTCTTCTTCCTTTCTTCATTTCTCCTCTTGGGGATCCAAGCCAGTTGTTCCCACGTCATTTCCTACACATTCTAAGCTTTAATTACTTGATTATTCCATGGATCTAAGTCATCATCAAGATTTGGGGAAGGAAATCATATCTTAGCTTGAAAAACCCCAAAACTTGGGATCCTCCTTCCAAAACTCAAAATGTCACATCAATAACTCCAAATCTATGTTTCCCTTCCTCAAACCTTCAAAGAAATCACACGAGGGTTCCATTATCTCCTAGATTAAACCACACACAAAAGGGTTTCATCATATTCCAACGGTTTAGGGTGTTACTTACCCTAAAACATAGATCTCCAAACACCGGTGACTATTCCAACGGTGAAAAGGTAAGTTGCCGCTTCAAAAATCAAGGGAATACCTTCTTCCCCCCCCCCCTTCCTTCTCTTCTTCCTTCTCTTTTCTCCCTCTTCTTTACTCCTCTCACCAAACCTTGGCTGAAATCATAATAAAAGAGAGAGAAATATAAATGCTATTTATACCCTAATGTTATAAATATCTACTAGGGCATGTTTGGTTTTGCCCCTTTATGAACCAAAATGCATTAAATCGTGATACCGGCCAAAATGGCCAACACTATCAAGCATACAAAACCTCATTACGATGAGGAGTCCAAAATACACGTGCTCACCCAAGTTGGTCTTGTACCTACCAGTGACACCCACCAGTTGGCCAAAACAAAGCCAACCATACTGTATTTTTGAGGGAAGTGGAATCTTACATGTATCTCACTCTCGCCATGTGTTGTTGACTAAGTTCTTATCATTCAAATATGATAACGTACCTTTCATATTCATACATGGCCTCATGATATGTGCAAGGGCACAGCTTAGGCGTGCGAACCACATCAGGTACTGGCTCAATCTTTTCTAGCCACTCCGCATTTGATGTCACCCTTGTTGTCATGTACCATAGGGCACCAACATCGACCCTTTCCGGCTCAGACCTTGTAAGATCAAACCAAACCAACTGGTCAATAAATCGGGTTTAAAGAGTAGTGCACTACATCTATCCCCCCTCCTTAAAAATTTTGTCCTCGAAATTGAAATTACCTGGTTGTCCGAATAGATGAGGATATTTAGCCTGGATGTCATCTTCTTTCTCCCAGGATGCTTTCTCCAGTGAATGGTTGGCCCATCGCACCTTTACAAAAGCAATGATTCGACTGCAAAGGGTCTTTATTTTCTAGTCTAGGATTTCAGTAGGTTGTTCTTCATAAGTCATATCAGCCTCTAAGTACTCTGATTCCATAGTTAATACATGTGATGGATCATGCACATACCTCTTCAACATTGAAACATGGAATTTATTGTGTATGTTGTTGAATGATGGCGGAAGAGCCCGTATATATGCGATTGAGCCTACCCGTTTCAGAATCTCAAATGGGCCAACATATCTTGGACTCAACTTGTCCTTCCTGTGGAACCTGTGTAAGCCCTTGGTAGGAGCGATTCTGAGAAATACCTTCTCCCCCCTCTTGGAATTCAATGTCTTTTCTACAGTTGTCCGCATAGCTCTTTTGACATGATTGGGCCACCTTGATCTTCTCACGGATGATATCAACCTTATCACACATCATCTGTATCATTTCTGGCCCAAGCATTCGCCGTTCTCCCACATCATCCCAATATAAGGGAATTCTGCACCTTCTACCATGCAATGCCTCATACGGAGCCATTCCAATCGTGGCCTGATAACTATTATTAGAAGCAAACTCCACAAGAGGTATATTTTACCAGCTGTAGGGATGGTTGGCTCGTTTTCCTTGAAGCATATCTCAGAACTCGAACCTGTCTTAGATTCTGAGCCGCTGCTAGAAGACTCGAAAACATCACGGGCACAGGATGTACCCCTTGTGGAGTATTAGGCCTAACTACTGCTAAAGGGGTGGGTTGGTCAAAAAAGCCTGCTCCAGTCGGCCTCCCTAACTTGGGGCCACCTTCTTGGCCAGGGTTCCTAGTCGACATATGAAAAGTGCGGGGTTAGCCATAACAGGAAAACAACAAAATATGAACAAGACTTACTGGATGGAAAAGCGAACAATGTAGAGCACCGCCAACAAAGATGAGCCGAGCACAGACAATTCCTTCTACTGAGCCAAGGCAATAGGAGAGCAAGTCTAACGTCTTTCAAAGCAAGAATGAAATGAAGTATGGAAGCTTGACTATTTATAATCACAAAAGGAGGATGATTGATGGCTGAAAACCATTCGGATCAATGGATGAGATCCCCAAATGGTTACCATTCTTGAGGTATAACCATCACGTCAGACACGTGTCAACCCATGGAGAAGTTCGCATCCCAAGGAAATGCACATGACCAAGGCTATAAATACAGGCCCACTTCCCAATCTTTGACCTAACTCCTTCAACTCCAATAACCCAACCCGATTCACTAGAGTTATGGGGCCTATGATAAGTGTCACACCCCATTCACATAGAACCAGACTAGTGACGGGTTCCCTTCGGGTAACCCAAAACCACCAGGATCATCTGATACAATAACAACAGCATAAAGCACAAGTAATCATGGGAATATAATTATATAATACAGTGAAAGTCTTGTCACAAATAATACTTGTAAATCCCCGTATACTCTTAATACCCAAATTGTCATACATAGTATAATTACATGTGGCCCGTAAGCATAATATTCACACAAGAATTAGCAATTTAACTATCGAGAGCAGAAAAGGGGAAATATACCAAAAGAATCAAAAGCGTACAGCTAGGAGAATCAGCTAATGTTGCCCTGCAACACAACTCTCACACGGGCACCGGTCAAGTGGTCATTCCTTAGGGGACCCACCAATCCCCCACTGAGGTTCCGTCGGTGGGACCCCGCATGAGTTCCTCTACCGAGTACCCTGCAAAATCATCTAAAAAGGGTGTGTACATGAGGGGTGAGCTCACTAGCTCAGTAAATGGAAAGAAAGACACACACAAGCAATTGCAATTCAAATGATACTATATGCATGAGATTCATTTTAAACCTATTTCACCTAAACAATCATTACTAGGTTATAGGTTACGTGCTACACACAACCATAGTGCACATATGCCCCCGGGTACGAGATGCATTCTCCATCCCATGATACGCCCATAGGATTGTCGGAGAAGGCCAACTATGAGCACTCAGAAAAGTAAATCATGGCCAAACCACAGTAGAAATACAAATCGTGGTCTAACCACAACAGAAAAGTAAATCATGGCTGAACCACAGTAGAAATTAAAAGCAGTATGATTGGCTCTCTGAATATATCACCAAGATTTTCAATTGTCCTAATGATTAGCCAGGCGTATTTCTGACCACCACGGTGCTTCCCTACAGTGAAAACCTAACATGTAAACCCCTACTGGGAAGGGTCGTAGCACGAGGGAATATGATATCCTAACTACATACTCCTACATGAGATAGTACAACTGTATAGTACTTCCACGTCCCATTCTATGGTGTATCGATGCATTTGTTTCCAAGCCGACTATGGCATCTATTCTAGAAATCCCACACATGTTCGGAAAATCATCACCATATTCCATCATATGATAAACCCACTCTCAAGATTTCAAGCAAGTAACAAGAATATAGAATTTAAGATACAACATGTTCAGTTCTAAAAGCATCATTCATACATCAAGCATATGTATAGAAATGGCAATCGGAATGTCAATATACTCTACGAATGTGTAGGATGCCATAAACACTCCAAAAATAAGATCAAAGTCCTCTCCCCACTTACCTATTCTTGTAGAAGAATCTGCCCTCGCGGTACAGGTAAGATCCAGAGTGAAGATGAGTGTCTCAAAACCTAACACAGATAAGGAGTTTAGAATACATCCAATTTGGAACTGTAAATGACGTAGGATATGGTCATGACATGTATAATAGCATGAAGAAGGTTGTCGATGAGTTTGAGTTCCATCAGAGCTCATTTGGGCTATAGGTGGGCAATACATGTGGGTTAGAGAACCCACCTGTGTAAGCTATCTAGACCGACAGGTCATACTAGTAGGTCTGGCACCCACTGGTTCCACCCATCGGTGGGCCCAAAGGAGACCAACAGGTCATACTAATAGGTCTAGCACTCGCCGATCCTACCCGTCAGTAGAACCAGAAGTACTGGCGAGACTGGTAGGTCACACCGACAGGTCAGGCACCCATCGGTCTTACTCGTTGGTTGACCCAGAGAAGACCGGTGGGTCACTGGTAGGTGTGGCACCCGCTGGTTGGACCAGAAGACCAAGCAAGACTAGGGGTCACACTGGTAGGTGTGACCACCCACCGGTGCTACCTGCCGACATTTTGTGTGTTGTTGTTTTCCTTCCTTTCTTCATTCCACCTCTTGGAAACCCAATAGGTGGTTCCCATTTCATTTCCCACACATTCTCAGCCTCATCTACTTGATTGTTCATGGATTTAAGTCATCATCAAGATTTGGGAAAAGAAATCATACCTTAGCTTGAAAAACCCCAAATCTTGGGATCCTCTTCCCAAACTCAAATTCCACTTCAATAACTCCCAAATCTTTGTTTTCCTTTTTAAACCCTTCAAGGAAATCACACAAGGGTTTCATTATTCCATAGATTTCAGCCACATACAAAAGGGTTTCATCACATCACATCTCAAGGGTTTATGGCGTTACTTACCTCAATATGTAGTTCTCAAGACACCGGTGATAATACCCACGACAAAAAGGTAAAACGTCGCTACGAAATCCAAGCCTTCTTCCTTGTCTTCTCCTTCTTCTTCCTCTTCTCTCCCTCCTCTTTACTCCTCTCACCAAAATTTGTTGAAAATCATAAATGGGAGAGAGAGAAAGGTATAAGGGCTATTTATACCATAGCTAATAAATATCTTCTAAGGTCCACTTGGTTTTTCCCATTTATGGATCAAAACACATTAAATCGCATTTTTGAGCTAAGTAGCCAATATCTTCAGGCATACAAGATCTCATTTCAATGAAGAGTCCAAAATACATGTGCTCACCCAAGCTGGGCTCACTGGGGCACACATTACCCTAAAAGGTGGGTCACACTGGTGGGTCTCACACCTACCAGTTGGCCAAAACATAGCCAACTTTGCTGTATTTTGGAAAAAGTGAAATCCTACGTGTATCTCACCCTCACCACGAGTTATGGACTAAGTTCCTATCATTCAAATATGATAACATACATTTCCTATTCGTGCATGGCCTTGTGATATGTACAAGGGCACGGCCTAGGCATGCGAATCACTTCAAGTACTAGCTCAATCTTGTCCGGCCACCCTGTATTTAACGTCACTCTTGCCGTCATGTACCATAAGGCACCAGCGTCAACCAGTTTTGGTTCGGACCCTGCAAGACCAAACCGAACCAATCAGTCAATAAACCGGGTTTAAAGAGCAGGGCTCTACATCTACCCCCTTTTAAAGTTTCATCCTCGAAATTGAACTGATTGTCCAAATAGATGAAGATATTTAGCCTGGATGTCATCTTCTTTCTCTCAGGATGCTTTCTCAAGTGAATGGTTGGCCCATCACACCTTCACAAAAGCAATGGAACGGTTGCGAAGAGTCTTTATCTTCTGGTCTAGGATTTCAGCTGGCTGTTCCTAAGTCATATCAGCCTCTAAGTACTCTGGTTCCACAGTCAGCATATGTGATAGATCATATACATACTGCTTCAACATTGAAACATGGACTACATTGTGTACATTGTTGAAAGATGGCGGAAGGGCCAGCACATATGCTACTAAGCCAACCCGTTTTAGGATCTCAAACGGGCCAACATGTCTTGGACTCAACTTGCCCTTCCTATGGAACCTGTGTAAGCCCTTGGTAGGAAAGATTTATCAGAAATACCATCTCCTCTTCTTAGAATTCAATATCTTTCCTGCGGTTGTCTACATAGCTCTTTTGATGGGATTAGACCGCTTTGATTTTTTCGCGGATGACATCAACCTTATCATAAGTCATCTATATCATTTCTGGCCCAAGCATTCCCTGTTCTCCTACCATCCCAATATAAGGGAGTTCAGTACCTTCTACCATACAATGCCTCATATGGAGCCATTTCAATCGTGGCTTGATAATTATAATTATAAGCAAACTCCATAAGAGGTATGTTTTCTTCCCAACTGCCACTCATTTCCATTGCACAAGCTCAAAGCATATCTTCTAATATTTGTATGGTCCATTTAGATTGCCCATCAGTCTGTGGATGGAAAGCAGTGCTTAGATTCACCTGTGTCATGGCCTAATGGAGGCTCTTCCAAAATTTGGATGTGAACCTTGGGTCTCGGTCCGACACAATACTTACCAGTACTCCATATAAGCAAACAATATTCTCCATGTAAAGTTGTGCTAACTTGTCCATGGAGTAGGTAGCCTTGATTGGAACAAAGTGGGCAGTTTTAGTAAGTCTATCAACTATCACCCAAATCGCATCTATTTCCTTGGGTGTACGAGGCAGCCTGGTGACAAAGTCCATAGTAATCATATCCCATTTCCACTCCAGTACTGGGAGTGGCTTAAGAGTGCCATATGGTCGGTGTCATTCTGCTTTGACCTTTTGACATGTGAGACACTATGTTACATATAAAGTTACTGTAATCTTCATCCCTGGCCACCAATAACTTTGCTTAAGATCTTTGTGCATCTTGGTGCTTCCGAGGTGAAGTGTGTACTCAGAACTATGTGCTTCCTTAATTATCTTGTCTTGTATTCCCATGTCATTGGGTACACATAACCTGTCCCGAAACAATAGTGCTCCATCACTAGCTATTGTGAAATCAGGATCGTCCATCCTTTGCTCTTGGATTTTAACTATGATTTTCTACAATTCAGGATCCATGGGTTGTTTTATAATTATTTCATACCTAATGGATGTTGTACTTGTAGGGCCGCCAGAGATATGGTTGATTGCTTGACATTTTCTGGCTGCTGATCAAGCCCAAAGGCCAATCCTTCATTCAAAATGATTGCATCCATTAACATGGCTTCTTGCTTAAGTTGTGGGCTGGTGGCCAAATTAGTAAGTGATACAGTCTGAGCTTTCCGGCTTAATGCATCCACCACCACATTGGCCTTACCTAGATGGTACTATATATAGCAGTCATAATCTTTCATGAGTTCCAGCCATCTCCTCTATCTCATATTCAAATCCCTCTGGGTGAAAAAGTACTTGAGACTTTTGTTATCGTTGAATATCTCACACTTTTCCCCATACAAATAATGACACCAAATTTTCAAGGCAAAGACAACTGCTAACAACTCTAAATCACGAGTGGGGTAGTTCTTCTCATACTCCTTCAATTGTCTAGATGCATATGCCACTACCTTGCCATGTTTCATAAGAACGCAACCCAGTCCAAGTCTGGAGGCATCCGTGTAGACTGTCATCCCACCAGTACCTTCTGGTATCATTAGTACTAGGGCTGACACCAATTGTTTCTTTAGCTCCTGAAAACTGCTTTCACATCCTTTGACCATTCAAACTTCACCCCCTTTCTAGTCAAACTGGTCATTAGGGTGGCGATTCGGAAAAAATTCTCAATGAGCCGCTGGTAGTAGCCTGCCAATCCCAAGAAACTTATGACCTCTATAGCATTCTTGGGAGCTTCTCACTCTACTACTGCTTTTACTTTTCCCAGGTCAACTTTGATCCCATTCTCAAACACTATGTGCCCTAGGAATCCAACTTGTTTCAACCAAAATTCACACTTGCTGAATTTTGCATATAATTTTTGTTCTCTTAATCTCTGAAGTACCATTCGCAAGTGTTGTGTATGCTCTTCTTCAGTTTTCGAGTATATCAAGATGTCATCGATAAAAATGATGACCCACTTATCAAAAACATCATAAAATACTCGATTCATTAGATCCATAAAAGTTGCTGGTGCATTAGTCAACCCAAAAGATAGCATTAGGAATTCATAATGGTCGTACCGGGTTCTAAAGGCGATCTTGGGTATATCACTGCTCTTAATCTTGAGCTGATAGTAACCAGACCTGAGATCAATCTTTGAGAATAATTTAGCACCGTGGAACTGATCAAAAAGATCATCTATGTGTGGCAACAGATACCGGTTCTTGATGGTCAACTTATTCAATTCCCGATAATCGATGCCCATACGCAAACTCCCATCCTTCTTTTTAAAAAATAGAACTGGGGGACCCCAAGGAGAAACACTTGGGCGTATAAATCCTTTCTCTAACAAATCCTGCAACTGAGTCTGTAACTCCTTTAATTCAGGTGGTGCCATTCTGTATGGAGCTTTAGACACTAGTGTTGCTCTGGGAACCAAATCAATAGCAAATTCTAACTCCCTATCAGGTGGAAGCAGGGTTAGATCATTTGGGAAAACATTGGAAAACTCTCTAACTACTTTCAATTCCTCTAATGGTGTGACATTTGCTTCTACATCTTGTACTGAAGCTAAGTAGCCCTGACATCCATCTTCCAATAATTTTACTGCATGTAATGCAAAGATAAGAACCTCTTTAGGTCGTTTTATCTTACCTGCTTGATACACAAGCTCTTCACCATCATCACTCACCACCTTAATTTGCTTCTCGAAACACATCACAATTTCTCGGTGAGTAGATAGCCAATCCATGCCCAATATAACATCAAAATTCTGCATATTAAATTTGATAAGCTAGGCATCCAGCTTCTTTCCACCTATATCAACGGGACATGGTCTATATACTTAATTTAGTTGGGCCACTTTGCCCGTGGGTGTGCTAACAATCAATTTATTCTAGAGCCCTGGGTGTCATGTCAATCTTTCTAGCAAATCTTTTAGATATAAAAGAATGTGATGCACTAGAGTCAAATAATACATAAGCTGGTATACCTAAGATAAATAGGGTACCTGCTACGACATCGGGGCTTACCTCAACCTCTTTAGCTAATAATGCATGCATTCTTCATTGAGGTGGACCACCTTGAGTCAAGGCGGGTCTATGAACAGGAGGTTGATTCTGTACCATGGCTAGTTTGTACGGAGCAATCCTTTGCAAAATGCCCAAGTGCATGGCAAACATAGCTTTTGTTCTAAAAGGCTAGTCTTTGATCTTTTGGGGCCCTCGTGTCTGGCCCTATCTCATGGGAGGACGAGGTGGTCGTGGGGCCATAGGCATCGTACTAGTATTTGGGCGAAAAGAGATAGTATCTGATCTACTGGCAGGCCAGGGCATGTATCCCGATGACCTATAGGGCTGCTGATATGATGGACCATAATTATATGGCCCATGAAAACTCTTGTTCAGGCTGCTAGAATTTGCATAGGGATTGGATCTCTTCCAAAGTCTAGGTGTGGTGGTGGCCTCTCCTTTCTGCTTGTCTTCTATAGTCTTGGCCCTCTGGATAATTTGAGCAAAATCAGTCAAGTCCATGGCCCCCCAAAATTGTGCCAATAGATACTTTTAGGCCCTTTAGAAATTTCTTTGCCTTTTCCTCTGCTGTTTTCTTGTGTGGAGGGGCAAAGTAAAACAACTCCTCAAACTGCTACTGGTACTTAAGAACAGACTTGCTTCCCTGAGTCAAAGCTGAGAATTCAGTTTCTTTCTGATCTCTGAAGCTGGTGGGGTAATAATTCAATAAGAACAATTCTTTGAACTATTTCCATGTTGGTTCCGGATGGGTTGCCACCAAAATAGGTTTAGAGGCCTTTTACCATGAATCATCTTCATTCCTTAACTGTAACCCAGCACAGATAAGCTTTCGAGGTTCTGTACATTATACCACCTCAAATATCTTTTCCATTTCTTGGATCCACCGATTGGGCTCTAAAGGGTCCCCACCTTGGTGAAGATAGGTGACAAGTGTCTCTTAAATGATTCCACCACCTTTGCAGTCGTGATTGCTAGTGGATAGTATGGAGGATAAGTTGGGTAATACTGATACAGGGGTGGCACCATATATGGAGGAGTGCCATAAGGAGGGAACCGTGGAGTGGCCACAGGTGGAGTACCCCCTGGTTGGTCCTGTGGTGATACAGTAGGTAGTGCATTCCCTTGTGTCTCAACAAGTGGTGCTCGAGGAGAAGCACCCCCTGGTTGAACTCTGGCACCTGGCACCATGGGAGGATCTTTTGGGAAAGGTACCCCATGAGTGTGTTGACCCATTTGCATAGGGTGCAATTGTTGGTGCACAGCGTTCCTGAAAGCCTGCTATTGTTGGAATAACTAATGTTGGAATGCCCGTTGCGACTGTTGAATAAGAGCCGCAACAACATTGGGAGTAACAATAGGAGGAGGATCCAAAATTTCTGGTGTAGGTGAGTCCTCAACTATATCTTCTTGTCTAAGACTCATCCGGGGTCGAGGTCCCCGAGGGTTACGTGGTCGTCCAATAGGACAAGAACCATGCGGGGCCCCTCTTGCACTTCTGTTGGATCTAGTTTGTACCATGATGCTTTGTACCTAGATTTCATCAAGATTAGGTACAATTAAGTGCCACACTTATTTCATGTAAGCACAAAATCAATGCACATCATTCCTCCCATTATGTAGTCATAGTGGATTTCATCATCACAGCACGCATCTCGAGCATTGAGTTCTATATAGTATCGTAATTATTCCACATAAACATGCATGAAGATTAGTTGCACATCAGCCTATAATTTACGTAAAAATAGGTTCTACGAGGCTTGAATATCAAATCCCCAAAATTTGGGATATTGCGGCCCAAAAACCCACACCGGCGAGTGGGCTATTTTCAAGACCCGCCGGTTGCTAACGCCGTTCTATTATGAAGGCAAAAAGCCCTCATTTTCAAATCACTCTCTCTCTCTTTTCCCTCTCTTCTCCAAATCATCCGAGGCAATAAGAGAATACCTAGGAGCCCTTCACAAGCCCTATTCACGCCTCATTTCGGACTCAAAGCCTCTCAACTCCATTCTCAACATCAAATAAGTGGGTTTTCTCTTCTTCTCTTTGGGATTTCGGTAGTCTTTGTTCAATAATCTCAAATTTTCATTTTCTCTTTATTTCCTCCAACTAAAATTGAATGTAGTATGTGGGTTTGTCATATCTTTCATGTTTCTCATCTCTAAACATCACATATGTCATCTCTATTGATTGTTTAACCCTATTTTCTTGAAATTTTGTTGTTTTATGGTTTTCCCATTTTCTCTTTTCTTCCTTGCATAATGTATGATTAAATGAGTCTATATACTCACATTTGGTTGCATAATAGTAGTACGAATATCACATTGCACATATGCATGACTTTTCTCTCTTTGGCATGAGTTTCCCTCATTTCTAGGTTAGGGTTCTTGAGAAAATTAGGGGTTTTCCCTTGTTTGACCTCAAATATAATAAGATATACATGTTTGCATGAAATTGAACCTTCCCTCATATGTTATTGTCAACAAAATCCTCAATGCCTTGGGTATCCTTGTTTACACCCTTTTCTTTATGAATGTTCCCTTTTTCCTTCTTCCTTTGGAAACATTTTCTGCCAATACTTTGTGTTGTTACTAACTTGGGCAATTTCCATATTCTTTTATTCCAAATAATGCTATCACTTCATGACGTTTTGTCAATTCCCACTCATATGTCGTAATATTGTGTTCATGTATTGCATTGTAGGACTTTTCTTCTCTTATTTGTCATTCCACATACATTGCCCATTCAATGTTGCTTAGTAGGGTGTGTCATTTTCACTAATCACCTCTTTATAACTTATTGTCTTGTTCCTCACATTCATCCCTTGTTTTGCAATTTCCTCTTGGTATCTTATCAGTTTTCTTATATTTTTTTTTTCTCTTCTAACTTCTGTAGGATGTCTTCCCGTAAAGGAAAAGGGACTGCCTCATCGCCTAGAAGTGGACATACCTCTAGTAGGAGGAGGAGGGGTACTGCCACTAGTTCTTCTACCACTTAGGCTCGACCTGTCAGAAATCTTTCTGAGGACCTAGAGGATTATGATGATGACGTCTTTTGCAGCCTTGAGGCTTCACTCTCTTGGAGCACCTTCTCCAAAAGACCCGTCCTGATGGAGAAGTCAGTGGTGACAGAGGACTTTCCTCGAGTTCAATTGCTCAAGAGATTTACTGCCCTTGGTTGGGAGGCCACGTTATCTGTCGACCGTCAATGCTACCCCAACCTCGTCCAGCTATTTTATTGCAACCTAAAGGTGGTGTATGACAACAGAATGTATACCCTCACTAGCCGGGTGAAGGGTCAAGATATCAGGCTGCCAGTCGACTTGGCGGGGATTTTGGGCATCTCCATGGAGGGTACTTGGTACTACTGCCCTCCTAGGGGTAAGGTCTTGGGTCCTCACATGAGCAAGACCCTCCAGAAGCACATCTTCCAGACTATTTGTGGCAGCACTATCCATCCCGAGTCCGAGACAGCCTTCCTTGCTAAGGTCTGTGTCTTCAACCGTTTGGTGCAGTTCAACCTACTTCCCCGGGCCGGTCACCGGAACTAGGTGAACTTCATGGCTGCTTATGTAGCATACTGCTTTTATACTACTTTAAGTAATCCCCCTCGTCTATGCCTCCCATACGTGATTATAAAGACTATGGAGTACCAAGCAGCCCACCTCACTGATGGTAATTACCCTTATGCTCTGTCACTCACCAAGATCTTCGAGCACTTCCAAGTAGATCTTGAAAGTGAAGTGGGTAGTGCCCCCTCGAACAGATTTGGTTGGGGCAGATGAAGTTGTTTCATCTGATGGAGCCTGTAGTGGGGGAGGCAGCCCAGGAGGAGGGTGATGAGGAGGAGAATGACGAGGACTATGTCCCCGAGGAGGAGGATATGGATGTGGATGTGGAGATGGGGGAGGAGGTCCCCATCAATGTGTTCCACCATCTCCAGGTGGTCCCTTTGATTTTCCGGGTATGTTGGCCGGATTGAAGGCACTCCAGGATGGTTAGGAGAAACTCCTGATGAGATAGAAGACCATCCAGGAAACCAAGGCAAGCATGGTCATAGACATTGATGATTTGGATAACACTGTGTACTCCGCTTCCAAGGACATGGCAGCGAGCCTAAGACACCTTCAGGGGGAGGTGGATTTGGTAAACCGCCGGTTTTACTACTATGATCACCGCTTAGGTATTAACTCAAGATCTCGAGTGAAGGAGGTCATCGACTTGGATGACGATTGATTGGACTAATGGCCTGGGATGATTCTTTTTTTTTCTTTCTTTCTTTCTGGAATGTGACTTTAGAACTCTATTTCTTTCCTTCTTTTCTAATTATTCTCTTCTTGCTTGTACATTTTGTGGATTTCTATCTTATGTATAGAATTTTCTGTGGTTATGTAAGTTCTCTCCTTTGTAAACTTTTTGGTACTCCTAACTTATGAATGAATCATGGCAAAATTTTCAAGTTTTATATAATTTCAGATTTTTTATGAAGTCTTTTATGTTTTCCCAAACCCCTTGTCCTATTATAGTTTCTAAGAATTTAATCTCGCATGTTGTGTGTGACTAGAGCATCGCGCTCTGATACCACTGTTGTTACGCCCTATCACATAGAACCAGACCGGTGACCGGATTCCCTCTGAGTAACCTAAAACCACCAGGATCATCTAATACAGTAACCACAGCACAACAAGCACAAGTAATCATTGGAATATAATAATATAATACATTGGAAGTCTTGTCATGAATAGTACTTGTAAATCCCCGTATACTCTTGATTCCTAAATTGTCATACATAGTATAATTACATATGGGCCCGTAGGCATGATATTTACACAAAAATTAGCAATTTAACTATCGAGAGCACAAAAGGGAAAATATACCAAAAGAATCAAAAGAATACAGCAAGTAGAATCAGCTACTGTTGCCCTTCAACACAACTCTCACACGGGCACCCGTCACTGTGATCGAATCCTTCGGGGACCCACCAATCCCCCATTGCGGTTTCATTGGTGGGACCCAACATGGGTTCCTCTACCGATTATCCTACAAAATCATCTAAAAAGGGTGTATACACGAGGGGTGAGCTCATTAGCTCAGTAAATAGAAAGAAAGACACACACAAGCAATTGCAATTCAAATGATACTATATGCATGAGATTCATTTTAAACCTACTTCACCTAAACAATCATTACTAGGTTATAGGTTACATGCTACTCACAACCACAGTGCACGTATGCCCCGGTTACGAGACGCCTTCTCCATCCCACAATATGCCCATAGGGTTGTCGAAGAAGGCCAGCTGTGAGCATTCGAAAAAGTAAATCGCGGCCAAACCATAATAGAAATGTAAATCGTGGCTGAACCACAGCAGAGAAATTAAGTAAATCATGGCCGAACCACAGAAATTAAGCGATGATTAGCCCTTTTAATATATCCCCAAAGGGCTCTAACGTCCCCAAAAATTTGCGACACCACCATGGCGGTCCACGACCGATGCTTCCCCTCAATGATAACCCAACACGTAAACCCCTATTAGGAAGAGTCATAGCACGGGGGAATATGATATCCTAACCACATGTTCCTATATGAGATAGGACGATTGCATAGTATTTTTGTGTCCCATTCCACGGTGTACCAATGCATTCATTTTCAAGCCGACTATGGCATCTATTCTAGAAATCCTACACATGTTCAGCAAATTATCACCATATTCCATTATATGATAAACTCATTCTCAAGATTCCAAGCAAGTAACAAGCATATAGAATTTAAGATACAACATGTTCAGTTCTAAATGCATCATTCATACATCAAGCATATGCATGGGAATGGCAATCAGAATGTCAATATAGTCTATGAATGCATAGGATGCCAAAAACACTCCGAAAATAAGAACAAAGTCCTCTCTCCACTTACCTATTCTTGTAGAAGAATCTGCACTAACTGTACGGGTAAGATCCAGAGTGAAGACGAGTGCCTCGAAACCTAACACAGATAAGGAGTTTAGAATACGTCTAATTCAGGACTATAAATGATGTAGGATATGGTCATGACGCATATAATAGCATGAAGAAGGTTGTCGGTGAGTTTGAGTTCTATTGGAGCTCATTTGGTAAAGGTGGGTAGGAGAACCCACCTTTTGTCTGAACCGTGGGTTATCTTTGGTAGGTCGCTCTAGTCGGTTATACCAGGGAGGGCCCAAAGGGGATTGGCGGGTTATCTTTTGGGGGGTTTGGCACCCGTCGATCCTACCTAATGATAGAACCCCAAGCACTAGCCCAGGTAGGTCCCGGTGGGTCGACCTCGATCTTACTCCCGATTAACCCGAGAAGATCGATGGGTCCCTGTGGTGTGGCACCCAGTCCTACCCTGTTGGGCGAAGCCCGAGCAAGGCGGGGGTCACACTAGTAGGTGTGACCACTAGCGAAATTTTGCGGTGTTCTTTTTTCCCTTTCCTTTCTTCATTCCACCTCTTGGAAACCCAATAGGGTGGTTTCCCCTTCATTTTTCCCCATTCTAAGCCTCATCTACTTGATTGTTCCATAGATCTAAGTCATCATCAAGATTTGGGAAAAAATCATACCTTAGCTTGAAAAACCCCAAATCTTGGGATCCTCTTCCCAAACTCAAATGCCACTTCAATAACTCCCAAATCTTTTTCCCCTTTTCAAATATTTTATGAAAATCACACAAGGTTTCATTATTCCCCAGATTTTAACCACGAAAAGGGGTTTTATCACATCTCAAGGTTTATG